>CM031598.1:2339133-2351633 GCA_018398815.1 Conus ventricosus
CAAACAGAGAATAGTAGCGGCTATGAGGGAGACAAACAGAGAATAGTAGCAGCTATGAGGGAGACAAACAGAGAATAGTAGCAGCTATGAGGGGACAGAGAATAGTAGCAGCTATGAGGGAGACAAACAGAGAATAGTAGCAGCTATGAGGGAGACAAACAGAGAATAGTAGCAGCTATGAGGGAGACAGAGAATAGTAGCAGCTATGAGGGAGACAAACAGAGAATAGTAGCAGCTATGAGAGAGACAGAGAATAGTAGCAGCTATGAGGGAGACAGAGAATAGTAGCAGCTATGAGGGAGACAAACAGAGAATAGTAGCAGCTATGAGGGAGACAAACAGAGAATAGTAGCAGCTATGAGGGAGACAGAGAATAGTAGCAGCTATGGGGGAGACAAACAGAGAATAGTAGCAGCTATGAGGGAGACAAACAGAGAATAGTAGCGGCTATGAGGGAGACAAACAGAGAATAGTAGCAGCTATGAGGGAGACAAACAGAGAATAGTAGCAGCTATGAGGGAGACAAACAGAGAATAGTAGCAGCTATGAGGGAGACAAACAGGACTGCCATGTCCACACTGACGTCACGGCCACGTTGCCTTGGTCCTTATTAAGGTTATTGTTATGCTTGGTGTGTGGGTTGAAGCTGACGGAAGGAAGTGAAGGGGTGAGGGAGTGGGGGGGGGGGTGGTCGGAAGATAGGGAAGGTTGGAGGAGAGTTACGACAACATGACTAACTAACGCCTGCTCCTTTCTGTCGAGACTTGACGAGTGGCAGATTGCAGTCTATTTCTGTATGTTACTTTTTTAACTCGTCATCCCCCAGACCCACCCTGCCCGTCTCTCTCTCTCTCTCTCTCTCTCTCTCTCTCTCTCTCTCTCCTCTCTTCTCTCTCTCTCTCTCTCTCTCTTTTCCCTCTCTCTCTCTCTCTCTCTCTCTCTCTCTCTCGGTAGTTACACTTTTGTATCCCCTAATGGATGTAGTGTGGTTGATTACTTTTTGATTCATGTTGATTTATTACGGAAATTTGATTTGCATGTTGGTGACTGTGTTCATTCATGGCACTTGCCAATCGAAGTTGTATGGAATAACGTTCACCGGAATCTGGAAAGTAACCAGGTTAAACAGTCAGGTGAAGAAAAAATTGTTTGGTCGAATGAAAATGTTCAAAAATATAAAGATGAACTTGAAAGTGAGGAGTTCCAAAGTTGTTTACAGTCATCCCTCCTGCAAATGGATATTGATATAAATGATAGTTTAAACCTTTTTGTTAATGCTTTATATGGAGCTGCTGCATGTATGGTCCGCACGGTAGGTCAAGGTCGAATAAAAAGTAATGACGTTTGATGTTGAATGTGAGAGAAAGAAAGCAGAAGTAAAAAGGCTGCTTAAAAGATTTCAGAGATGTAAAACAGCTAGTGATAAAAAAGAAAAAAGAGTAGAATATGCAGTGTCACGAAAAGAATACATCAAACTGAGAGAAACTAAGCAATTAGAATTTGAGGAAAATAGACTAAAGAAATTAAGAGAATCCACAAACGATTCTAAAACATTTTGGTCAGTAATAAGATCCGTTAATAAGAAAAGCTTAATTTACAATGAAATCTCCATCTTACAATGGTATGATCACTTTTTGCATGTCTTCAATGATTCAGATAATACTGTTCCTCTGGAAGAAGACGTTTCACTGGATGATGAGGATGAATCTGTGCCATTGTTCAATAACACCATTTCTAGAGAAGAAGTAATGGATGGTATCAGACATTTAAGGACAGGAAAAGTGCTGGACCTGATAGAATTGTTGGAGAAATGTTAAAAGAAGCAAATTCGATCATAATTGATTATCTTGTTCGCTTATTTAATGAGCTTTTTGAACACAGCAATTTTCCTTTAGAATGGGCTAAATCTATTATTATTCCAATTTACAAAAAGGTGACTCCAGTAATCCAGATAATTATCGTGGTATAGCACTCACTAGCACTATAAGCAAAGTGTATACTCATATCTTGAACAAAAGATTATCAAAATGGGCTGAAAATGAAGGAAAAATATTAGAAGAACAGGCAGGATTCAGAGCAAATTATAGTACTATTGACCATATATATACACTATATTCACTTTACAGAAATATCTATTGAGCAATTCTAAACTCTATATAGCCTTTGTTGACTTCAGGAAGGCTTTCGACTCTGTTAATCGTAATATTCTTTGGAACGTGTTGCGTAAAAGTGGAGTGAATGGAAAACTTTATTTGGCTATTCGTGGTATGTATAAATCTGTGCTAGCATGTGTGCGTGCAAAGAGTGAATATTCTAATTATTTTGACTGTCCAAAGGGTGTAAAACAAGGCTGCCTTTTGAGCCCACAATTGTTTTCTTTTTTCATTAATGAGTTAGCAATTGAAATATCAAAAAAAGGAAAGCATGGTATCCAATAAATCTCAGGAGCTGTTGAGATATTTTTGCTTCTGTTTGCTGACGATGTCATTCTAATGTCTCAAACAGTGATAGGTCTCCAGAACCAATTAAAGTCATTAAAAGAAGAAACAGATCGTTTAGGATTAACTGTCAATTTAGATAAAACTAATATTATTTTATTTAGAAATGGTGGACACCTTTCAATGCATGAAAAATGGTTTTAGGAAATGAAGAAATAAAAGTTGTCAATTCTTATAGATACCTAGGAATGATATTTTCAACAAGATTAAGTTTGAATTTTGCTTGGGAAGAGGGAAGCAGAAAGGGTAGAAAGGGTGTAATTGAAATTTTGAAGTCATTGAAAAAGCTAAATACTATTGACTGTAATCTATTTTGGAAATTATTTGATGCCCAAATAGAACCTATTCTTACTTATGCTGCTGAAATATGGGGTTTGTACTCTAATCAAAATGGAAAGAGTGCATACATATGCTATAAAACGTTTCCTTCATTTACCTTTACATGCTTCTAATACTATGCTATACGGAGAAACCGGCCGATATCCTCTGTACATAAGATCTTTCGTCAAGTGCATAAAATACTGGCTAAAAATTCTAAAATTGCCTCAGTCTCGATTGTGCAAACAAGCATACGACATGATGGTAATTCAACTCGAGAATGGCAAAGAGAATTGGGCCTATCAAGTAAAAAAACTATTATCTGTAAATGGTTTTGGTATTGTATGGATGTTACAGGGTGTTGGAAATGATAGACACTTTATTTCAGAGTTTAAAGACAGACTGATATGTTCGTACAAACAAAACTGGCATTCGGCTATTGAGAACAATGAAAAATACAGTTGGTTTTATTCATTTAAAAATGTCTTTCAAGCTGAAAAGTATCTATATATTATATCAGACAAATGGCATAGGATTAATTTTGCTCGATTTCGATTCAGAACCCTCGGATTTAATACAAAGAAAAGATGGTATCTGCCTGGGGCTTCCTCAGAATCTTCATGCCCTATGTGTGGTTATGATGTTGAGGATGAAAAACATTTCTTGTTCCACTGTACAGGATATGTAACATTACGGAACAAATGTGATTTTTTTCATACGGATTTAGCTCAAACTCATAATGTTATATCTATTCTACTTTCAAATGATGACATGATTATCAAATCAGTTGCAAAATTTATAGCAGAGGCTCAGAAATTGCGAAAAGAAAAGATTAACTCAATATGATGCATAATCCATTAATATGATGAAGATAGAAGTGAATGTTCAGATACCGTATGATAAAGTGGATGGTCGAATTTCATATATTTTTGATTGCGTGCGCGTGCGTGTTTATCCATGTGTGTATATGTGTATGCATGGGTTTGGGCAGGTGTGTAGGTGCGTGGGTATGTCTGCATCGGAGTGTGTGTGTGTGTGTGTGTGTGTGTGTGTGTGTGTGTGTGTGTGTGTGTGTGTGTGTGGTGTGTGTGTGTGTTTTGTGTGTGTGTCTGTGTTTGTACGTGTGTGTGTGCGTGCGTGCGTGCGTGCGTGCGTGCGTGTGTGTGTGTGTGAAATTGGGTGGGCTGGTGGATGAGTGCTTGGGATATGTATTTATGTGGTTAAATGATTATTATAACTGATTGAAGTTTTGTTGAGATATGTTTTGTAATTTTTCTATATTGATTTCATGTGCCAGCAACATTACTTTTTGAGTGTATTGTTACCCCCCTTGTCATCAGACCGTAATGGTAATGACAATAAAATATCGTGAATCGTGAATCGTGAATCTCTCTCTCTCTCTCTCTCTCTCTCTCTCTCTCTCTCTCTCTCTCTCTCTCTCTCTCTCATCTCTCTCTCTCTTCTTTTTCCTTTTAAAGTCATCTACGCCTGAACTGTTAATGCATAAACTTTTTAATGTTGTGAATATATGTGTGTTTGTTAAAAGTTTTGTAAGTTTTCGTCGCTAGTCATACTTAGTCCCTTAACGGGGCAAGGGCCGGATGAAAAAAAGCATGTGTTTGCTTATCTGTTACCCTTGGAAATAAAGATTATCATCATCATCATCATCATCATCTCTCTCTCTCTCTCTCTCTCTCTCTCTCTCTCTCTCTCTCTCTCTCTCTCCTCTCTCTCTCTCTCTGTGCATGTGCACGCACACACGCACATACACACAGATCTATCTTTGTTTCTGCCTCTCTGTGCCAACATTGGTTGTGACGTAGGGGAAGCTGCACCACTCACCAGAACTAGAGGTAGAGACCGAAAGCCAACACACAGTCACAGCTCACACAGCAGACCACACACGTTTTAACAAACAAATAATGGAAGTTTATTATGTTAATGTGGATAGTTGATTCTTTGGGCTAATGAGGCTTGCATTAACTTATCTTTATTTAACGTCCTTGTAGTCTTCTCGTACATTTTTTTTTCTTGAATACGTCGCTGGAATCTCGTCGAACCCGTACACAAGAGTCCGGAACAGGAACAAAGTCCAGGGAACAGGAAACTGGGAACAGCAAACCGGAACCCGGAAAACAGGAACGATCTGCAAGGAGGTGCCTAACTATACACACTGCCTCAGTGTCTTTTTACTATTGCCCAAGGACAGCTAGGTGTTCGCGTGTAGTGTACACACTGCCCCAATGTCTTTTTACTATTGCCCAAGGACAGCTAGGTGTTCGTGTGTAGTGTACATGCAAAACAGACAAATCAACACAGATGTGTGCAAGTCTAGTGTGGTGCAACTGTTTTGCATGTGTCTGAAGTGGGCACGATGAAGACACAAATGGTTTATGAGGTCAAACGGAAAGTGAAGATGACACCCAGTGAGGATTCGGGCAACTCTTCTCCCGTTTTCCAAAATAAATTCTTAACATCTATTCATAACTATTTCATTTATGATGCGACGGTGATCGCACACAATAATAATACATATGACGCGACGATGGTCGCATACAACGTACTCACCAACATACTGATGCATTCCAAGATGAATAGCTGACTCATACAATCATGAAATTAATAATTAAAGAGTTTATTACTAAACAGAGAAATGACATGAATGAGGAACTGACCTCGGACCACGGCGGTTCCCACGAGGCCTCGTACTTGGGGGGTGGGGTGGGGGGTGGGGGGGCTAGGAGAGGTCCAGACCCTGTCCTGTTCCGGCAGCCCGCGGTGGCCTCCTACTGGCTGAAGCTGTGAAGAAATCGCCAGTCAACGGCAGGAAGGCATGCTGATGAAGGATGAGACCTCCTACTGGCTGAAGCTATGAGGAAATCGCCAGTCAACGGCAGGAAGGAATGCTGGTGAAGGATCTGGCTGAAGCTATGAGGAAATCGCCAGTCAACAACAGGAGGGGATGCTGGTGAAGGATGAGACGGATTCTTGATGTTGATGTTGTTAATGAACGAAGTTATCGTCAGCAATGAGAAAAGTCCACAACAACCTTGCAGATTCTTGAACAGGCTCGATGCTCCTCGACGAATCCAAGCGTTGTAAAAATATCAGGACACAATCACGATAGACACAGATTCCTCCTGGTGAAGATGATCCAAGCATTGTAAAAATATCAGGACACAATCACAATGGACACAGATTCCTCCTGGTGAAGATGATCCAAGCGTTGTAAAAATATCAGGACACAATCACAATAGACACAGACCCCTCCTGGTGAAGATGGCCAGGCGATGTCGACTGACAAATAATCAAATCAAAGAGAAAGTAGATCTAGTTGCTGTTGAAGAAAATTAATAAGATATGATTTATACATGTACACTCTCTGTCTGTCTGTGTGATTGTCTGCCTTTATTTCTCTCTGTCTGTCTCTCCCTGTCTGTCTGTCTGTCTGTCTGTCCGTCTGTCCGTCTGTCTCTGTCTCTGTCTCTGTCTCTCTCTCTCTCTCTCTCTCTCTCTCTCTCTCTCTCTCTCTCTCTCTCTCTCTCTCTCTCTCTCTCTCTCTCTCTCCTCTGTCTGTCTGTCTGTCTGTCTGTCAGTTTCTCTCTCACTCTGTCTCTGTCTCTCTGTCAGTCTGTCTCTGTCTGTCTGTCTGTCTGTCTCTCTCTCTCTCTCTCTCTCTCTCTCTCTCTCTCTCTCTCTCTCTCTCTCTCTCTCCTCTCTCTCTTATTAATGTCCGATCAGGAAATTCCATATTTAACGCCCACGGAGTTTTTATCTCCAGTGCACAAAGAATTTAGGAAGAGGGAGTGTGTGTGTGTGTGTGTGTGTGTGTGTGTGTGTGTGTTGTGTGTGTGTGTGTGTGTGTGTGTGTGTGTGTGTGTGTGTGTGTGTGAGGGGGGTGGGGTTGGAGGCAGTTATGGACCGGATGTTTATTGATAACAATTATCTACCAAAATTCTCTGTGTCTGATAAGACACAGATGATTTGATTATACTGGTGACCCAAATATACATCGATATCAAGAACGTTTTCCTTTGAAAACGATCGGAAAATGATTAAAAGAATTGAATGACTTTAGATGAAGTGTCTTCAGGATGCCAGGCAGACAGTTCTGTCTGGATCTGAGAGACAGAGAGAGAGAGAGAGAGAGAGAGAGAGAGAGAGAGAGAGAGAGAGAGAGAGAGAGAGAGAGAGAACACTATACGAGGTATACTACGGTTATTGCTGTTGCTATTATTACTACCAGTACCATTCTCACTACTTCTTCCACTACCACTACCACCCTGCTGCTTGCTACAATGCCACCTCCCCTTCCGCCACTGGTAGTGCTACGATGACAAAATGAACAAGAACAACACCAGCAAGGAAAAGTACAGCCACGTGTCTGCTACCTCTGTGACTGTAACTTGATGGGTTGCGGATGTTTGACATTGTTGGCCCAAATGGAAAGTGAGGCGACTGCAGGCGGGAATCTACCTCTGTGACTGTAACTTGATGGGTTGCCGATGTTTGACATTGTTGGCCCAAATGGAAAGTGAGGCGACTGCAGGCGGAAATCTAAACAGATTGCGCCGTGTAGGATGAAGATATGTGACTCCTCGTTCATTTTCGTTGTCCTGAGTGTTGTGTATCTTGTCTGAATAAGACCCAAGAGGTCGAAACGCGTCGTGTTTTGTCTTGTGATTCGTTTGTATACCTTATGGAGCGGAGCCTTGAAAATTATTTTTCAAATTTTTGACCCAGTTTGTTTACACTTGTGGGACCGTGAAGTGATTCTGAGCAGTGTGTGTGTGTATTGTGTGTGTGTGTGTGTGTGTGTGTGTGTGTGTGTGTGTGTGCGTGCGTGCGTGCGTGCGTGCGTGCGTGCGTGCGCGTGCGTGCGTGAGTGCGTGCTTGTGTGTGTAGGAGTGCTTGCGCATGCGTGCCCATCGTAACCTTTGACAATGGCATTTCTTGACCATTGGAAGCACTAATGCAATAGGACATAGACTGATAAAACTGGTAAGATCTTTACAACCATCTTATGCATGAGAGTGTCTTGAACTGTAAGGTTAGTTTTCATAATAGGACATAGACAACACTGATAAGATCTTCACAACCATCTTCTGCATGAGAGTGTCTGGAACTGTAAAGTCAGTTTTCACAGCAGGTCATTGTAGACTGATAACACTGATAAGATCTTCACAACCATCTTCTGCATGAGAGTGTCTGGAACTGTAAAGTCAGTTTTCACAGTAGGTCATTGTAGACTGATAACACTGATAAGATTTTTATAACCATCTTCTGCATGAGAGTGTCTGGAACTGTAAAGTCAGTTAAGATCTTTACAACCATCTTCTGCATGAGTGTCTGGAACTGTAAAGTCAGTTTTCACAGTAGGTCATTGTAAACGGTTAACACTGATAAGATCTTTACAACCATCTTCTGCATGAGAGTGTCTGGAACTGTAAAGTCAGTTTTCACAGTAGGTCATTGTAAACGGTTAACACTGATAAGATCTTTACAACCATCTTCTGCATGAGAGTGTCTGGAACTGTAAAGTCAGTTTTCACAGTAGGTCATTGTAAACGGTTAACACTGATAAGATCTTTACAACCATCTTCTGCATGAGAGTGTCTTGAACTGTAAGATCAGTTTTCACAGTAGGTCATTGTAGACTGATAACACTGATAAGATCTTTGCAACCATCTTCTGCATGAGACTGTCTTGAACTTTGTAAAGTTACTTTCCAAGTGATGTGACCATGGGCGGGAAATGAAACAAACTTAAATCCACATTCCGCGTTCATTTTGCGCCCAGTGTTAGTGGATCGGTGGTTGTTCATTCTTCCTTTCCATTGTCATGAATGTTGTCTCCTGAATGTTGTCTCCTGGATGTTGTCTCGCCTGAAGAAGACCAACAAGGTCGCCACGCGTCGTGTTTTGACTTGTGATTTGTTTTTCTGTTTCGTTCGGCGGAATAGTAGTTTTTCTTTTCAAAGATCGAATTCTAGAGTTCATATAAATGTGCGACTGACGTTCTCAGCAAAGTTTTCAATGCATCAAAACTGACATGGACTTATATACTGTGTTCATTTATAATTATCTATATATTGAAAAAAATGTATATTATTTCACTTTCTGTGTAAACATTACGGTAATTATTAACTTTAATCGTATCTAGATCACACCAATATAATGCGATTTCTACCCTGCTTAGAAGAAGATGATAATGAACATCTTACATAATGTAGACTCAAGGTTGGCTATGTACCAATACATCTCGCCGAAAACAGCAAAGTAATACAATTTGAATCATTTACGTTGAATAAGGGAAATGAAGCGTCATTAAGACAGAGAATCAGACTTGTTTCAGCGATGACAGACCTTAACAAGCACTGCATGAATGCATCAATAAATGACGCGTCATCAAGACAGAGAATCAGTCTTGTTTCAGCGATGACAGACCTTTACAAGCGCTGCATGAATGCGTCAATAAATGACGCGTCATCAAGACAGAGAATCGGTCTTGTTTCAGCGATGACAGACCTTTACAAGCACTGCATGAATGCATCAATAATTTGACATTGTTGCCACAAAGATTGTGATAAAAACTGGAATGGGTGCATCAAATAAGATCTCACACATCTGATGTCAAAATGGAACGTAATGTGTCAGTTGTACATAATGAAACAAGTAAGCACTTGGACGGTGTCTTCATCTCTGTCGAGGACAGCAAGGAGAGAAAAACTGAGACAATGAGAGCGTGGTGTCTGCCAGAACTATGTCGGTGGCAGCACAACAGCCCTTTTTACCCCAGAGTTCTAACTGAAAACATGCTACAGACTTTTTCCCTTCTCGCGCCTAACCCCTCGCCATGCTACCACACCTCCGCACCCATCCAACACAGACTGTGTGACCTGTTGACATGCATCACCATCTGAACCCTCTCTCTCTCTCTCTCTCTCTGTCTTCCCCGCACATCAGTTTTTATATCATTTAATAACGCTAACCGTCATCCCTCTCTTTCTCTGCACCTCACTCCATCCCCCTCCAGACGGGTCTGTCTGTCTGTGTTCCAAGGCTACACATGAATAAGATTGTTACTTTGACGTCACGAGGCACATGGACGGACACAGGCCAACAAAGCAACGGGGGTAACAGAGTGGAAACGTGACGTCACTGAAACAAGGTTCTACGTTAGTTGTTTCCTGAACCAACAACTGGTCACGCGAATCCCAGCAAAGGGTTGGAGGGTTTTGGTTTTTGTTGTTGTTGTTTTTGTGGCAGTGTCTTTCGTGTCCTGCCTCGCCCTGTCCTTTTCCAGTGGCAGTGTCTTTCTTGTCCTGCCTCGCCCTGTCCTTTTCCAGTGGCAGTGTCTTTCTTGTCCTGCCTCACCCTGTCCTTTTCCAGTGGCAGTGTCTTTCTTGTCCTGCCTCTCCCTGTCCTTTTCCAGTGGTGTCTTTCTTGTCCTGCCTCGCCCTGTCCTTTTCCAGTGGTGTCTTTCTTGTCCTGCCTCCCCCTGTCCTTTTCCAGTGGAGTCTTTCTTGTCCTGCCTCGCCCTGTCCTTTTCCAGTGGTGTCTTTCTTGTCCTGCCTCGCCCTGTCCTTTTCCAGTGGCGGTGTCTTTCTTGTCCTGCTTCGCCCTATCCTTTTCCAGTGAAGTCTTTCTTGTCCTGCCTCGCCCTGTCCTTTTCCAGTGGTGTCTTTCTTGTCCTGCCTCGCCCTGTCCTTTTCCAGTGGCGGTGTCTTTCTTGTCCTGCCTCGCCCTGTCCTTTTCCAGTGGCGGTGTCTTTCTTGTCCTGCTTCGCCCTATCCTTTTCCAGTGAAGTCTTTCTTGTCCTGCCTCGCCCTGTCCTTTTCCAGTGGCGGTGTCTTTCTATCCTGCCTCGCCCTGTCCTTTTCCAGTGGAGTCTTTCTTGTCCTGCCTCGCCCTGTCCTTTTCCAGTGGCGGTGTCTTTCTTGTCCTGCCTCGCCCTGTCCTTTTCCAGTGGCGGTGTCTTTCTTGTCCTGCCTCGCCCTGTCCTTTTTCAGCGGCAGTGTCTTTCTTGTCCTGCCTCACCCTGTCCTTTTCCAGTGGCCGTGTCTTTCTTGTCCTGCCTCGCCCTGTCCTTTTCCAGTGAAGTCTTTCTTGTCCTGCCTCGCGCTGTAGTTTTCAAGTGGTGTCTTTCTTGTCCTGCCTCGCCCTGTCCTTTTCCAGTGGCCGTGTCTTTCTTGTCCTGCCTCGCCCTGTCCTTTTCCAGTGTTGTCTTTCTTGTCCTGCCTCGCCCTGTCCTTTTCCAGTGGTGTCTTTCTTGTCCTGCCTCGCCCTGTCCTTTTCCAGTGGCCGTGTCTTTCTTGTCTTGCATCGCCCTGTCCTTTTCCAGTGGCAGTGTCTTTCTTGTCCTGCCTCGCCCTGTCCTGTCTTTCTTGTCCTGCCTCGCCCTGTCTTTTTCCAGTGGCGGAGTCTTTCTTGTCCTGCCTCGCCCTGTCCTTTTCCAGTGGCAGTGTCTTTGTTGTCCTGCCTCGCCCTGTCCTTTTCCAGTGGCAGTGTCTTTCTTGTCCTGCCTCGCCATGTCCTTTTCCAGTGGCAGTGTCTTTCTTGTCCTGCCTCGCCCTGTCCTTTTCCAGTGGCAGTGTCTTTCTTGTCCTGCCTCGCCCTGTCCTTTTCCAGTGGTGTCTTTCTCGTCCTGCCTCGCCCTGTCCTTTTCCAGTGGCAGTGTCTTTCTTGTCCTGCCTCGCCCTGTCCTTTTCCAGTGGTGTCTTTCTTGTCCTGCCTCGCCCTGTCCTTTTCCAGTGGCAGTGTCTTTCTTGTCCTGCCTCGCCCTGTCCTTTTCCAGTGGTGTCTTTCTTGTCCTGCCTCGCCCTGTCCTTTTCCAGTGGCAGTGTCTTTCTTCTCCTGCCTCGCCCTGTCCTTTTCCAGTGGAGTCTTTCTTGTCCTGCCTCGCCCTGTCCTTTTCCAGTGGCGGTGTCTTTCTTGTCCTGCCTCGCCCTGTCCTTTTCCAGTGGCGGTGTCTTTCTTGTCCTGCCTCGCCCTGTCCTTTTTCAGCGGCAGTGTCTTTCTTGTCCTGCCTCACCCTGTCCTTTTCCAGTGGCCGTGTCTTTCTTGTCCTGCCTCGCCCTGTCCTTTTCCAGTGAAGTCTTTCTTGTCCTGCCTCGCCCTGTAGTTTTCAAGTGGTGTCTTTCTTGTCCTGCCTCGCCCTGTCCTTTTCCAGTGGCCGTGTCTTTCTTGTCCTGCCTCGCCCTGTCCTTTTCCAGTGGTGTCTTTCTTGTCCTGCCTCGCCCTGTCCTTTTCCAGTGGCCGTGTCTTTCTTGTCTTGCATCGCCCTGTCCTTTTCCAGTGGCAGTGTCTTTCTTGTCCTGCCTCGCCCTGTCCTTTTCCAGTGGAGTCTTTCTTGTCCTGCCTCGCCCTGTCCTTTTCCAGTGGTGTCTTTCTTGTCCTGCCTCGCCCTGTCTTTTTCCAGTGGCGGAGTCTTTCTTGTCCTGCCTCGCCCTGTCCTTTTCCAGTGGCAGTGTCTTTCTTGTCCTGCCTCGCCCTGTCCTTTTCCAGTGGCAGTGTCTTTCTTGTCCTGCCTCGCCCTGTCCTTTTCCAGTGGCAGTGTCTTTCTTGTCCTGCCTCTCCCTGTCCTTTTCCAGTGGCAATGTCTTTCTTGTCCTGCCTCGCCCTGTCCTTTTCCAGTGGCCGTGTCTTTCTTGTCCTGCCTCACCCTCTACTTTTCCAGTGGCCG
>CM031598.1:2356633-2359133 GCA_018398815.1 Conus ventricosus
GGGCGAGATATACAACAAAAACAACAACACCGACCATAAAAACAATAACAGAGGCCGCCATGAGAGCAGGGCGAGATATACAACAAAAACAACAACACCGACCATAAAAACAATAACAGAGGCCGCCATGAGAGCAGGGCGAGATATACAACAAAAACAACAACACCGACCATAAAAACAATAACAGAGGCCGCCATGAGAGCAGGGCGAGATATACAACAAAAACAACAACACCGACCATAAAAACAATAACAGAGGCCGCCATGAGAGCAGGGCGAGATATACAACAAAAACAACAACACCGACCATAAAAACAATAACAGAGGCCGCCATGAGAGCAGGGCGAGATATACAACAAAAACAACAACACCGACCATAAAAACAATAACAGAGGCCGCCATGAGAGCAGGGCGAGATATACAACAAAAACAACAACACCGACCATAAAAACAATAACAGAGGCCGCCATGAGAGCAGGGCGAGATATACAACAAAAACAACAACACCGACCATAAAAACAATAACAGAGGCCGCCATGAGAGCAGGGCGAGATATACAACAAAAACAACA
Organism: Conus ventricosus; assembly: GCA_018398815.1. Lineage (NCBI taxonomy): Eukaryota > Metazoa > Mollusca > Gastropoda > Neogastropoda > Conidae > Conus > Conus ventricosus. The sequence continues at coordinate 2,357,204 of CM031598.1, forward strand.
CCCACGACAAAAACAATGACAGCAGCCAAAACTCACAGTTTAAGCCCTGACCCTTTAAAGAACAGGTTTCTGGGGATTCATTTTTTTTAAAACAAAGTTTAACGCGTGTGTAATCAAATTTTAAACAAAGCAAACTGCCATGTGCACAGACCGCAGCGGTTTTTTATTTATTTATTTTATTTTATTTTTTTATAATCTTTTTGTTTTAATCTACGAGTTTCTGGAAGTTGTTAGGGACGTGCGGCACTGCAGTCGTTTCAAGCCTCGGGAGCCTCGCAAAGTCGACACAGTCGTCAACTCCTGAGATCTTCTGGCCTACCTCACTTCTTCAAAGTGTACTGCATGCACTCTTTTTGTCCGGAACACCCCGCATCTTCCCCTCCCCAACCCCCAGCCTCCCCCTCTCCCTACAACTCCATCTTCTTCAACCCCCTCACCCTCTCCGCCTTGTCCCACTCGATACTCATGCCCTCTCCTCTTGGAACCTTCAGCATGGAAGCTCTACAGACCCACAGGCCTTGTCTGTCGGCGCTCACTTTGTTCTTGCTCTGGCTCCACACACTAACAAACGCGCGCGCGCGCACGCGGCCCGAATAACTAGGGAGGAAAGTAAAAGTGAGGGTTCGAGGGTTCCATCTCCCCCCCCCCCTCCCCCGCCCTCATTCCACCTTACATTTCAAAGAAGGATTTTTTTCTTCTGCAACAGGGCAAAGAGTAGAAGTGGAGGATAAAAGGAAATTGGCGCAGACAAGCATCATCAACAGCAATTGTAGATAGGTGTTTAGTTACAGTGAGTTTATATATATATATATATATATATATATAGAGAGAGAGAGAAGAGAGAGAAGAGAGAGAGAGAGAGAGAGAGAGAGAAGAGAGAGAGAGAGAGAGAGACAATGACAATGACAATGACAATGAATACAGTTTAATGTCATCAGCAAAACCTGCTATTTGACATGGGGAGCACTGTTTGAACAAAATTAAGAAAAATCAAAATTAAAGAGAATCAGAAAGCAAATAGAAATTCGTAAACACCATAAATAGCAAGCGACCAGCAGGCCTAGTCAATAAGTTGAGAGGACAACAGGATTTAACAAGAAAGAACATTAATTCGACTTAAGTATTGAAAAGCTTCCTTTTTCGAAGGATATTTGCTTCTGCAATAAATTTAGCAATAGATTTTAAATTGTTTTCACTATCACTCTGTAACAGAGTGACTAAGTCACGTTCTTCTGCTAATACTGATTTAAAGACATCGCATTTTCCCCGTACCTTTTGATACACCTCACACTGAAAGAAAAAGTGAAATTAATTTTCTATATTATTTTTTTTACAAATTGGACAGATACAGTTACGTTCATTATTAAATATACCATACTATCTTTCTTTAGCATATAGACCAAGGGTCCTTGTTCGAAAGCGTGCTAATGAATCCCTATGCCATTTTCGCGTTACAACCGATAAATACTTTTCTGGCTGTAAGTCACTATTAAAGCGCAAGAACCAAGAGTATTTCTCACTATTTTCTAATTCAGAGTACCAGATCTGTTGGTAGGAGGATATCAAACGCTCTTTAAATTCTAGAATAAAAAGTTTGTCGTTCTCAACACCCTGGTTATTCCATACAAAACCAAATCCAGTTGAGAGAGAGAGAGAGAGAGAGAGAGAGAGAGAGAGAGAGAGAGAGAGGGAGAGATTTATAAAATGCCATGAAAAATACTGAAAAGCTGTTTTTTATCTTTTTTTTTAAATTTCGTTTCTGAATCAGTTTGTAATTACTATGCCTTACTACTACTACTACTACTACTACTACTACTACTACTACTACTACTGCTGCTGCTGCTGCTGCTGCTGCTAACACCGCGCAACAACTACCAGCGCTATTATTTCTACTACTACTACTACTACTACTACTACTACTACTACTACT
>CM031598.1:2364133-2374133 GCA_018398815.1 Conus ventricosus
CAAGGCCACCACAACACAATAGCATGTCAACAAGCAGAAACATCTCCATGTAATGTGTGATACAGCACACCCTGACATAATCATTTGAACGTATTGCTCTGCATTTCCTCCTCCCTTTCCTTCTCACACCCCACCCTCCCCTGACCACCCACCCCTTACAGTTCACCCTACCCTCCCCTGACCACCCACCTCTTACAGTTCACCCCACCCGTCCTGACCCAACACACAGCCTGCTATGGACGTAGTTACCTGCACGTGCAACGCCAGCATTCAAATATTAACTCATGCACAATTTCATGTTTGTACGCAAACGGAGACGCCAGAGAGAATGAAGGCCGGGGGGTAGGTACGGTGATGGCAGAGGGGAGGGGGAGGTTGAGGAGAGTGTGGGGGGGAGGGCGATTAAAGCGGGGATAGCTTTACAGTTAATTACCGATGAAATGCATTACGATATTCCCTTAACCCATCCCCGATGCTTCCAACACCCTCGTAGGAATGTGTCAAGACTTGTTATAATGCTGCTGCTGCTGCTGCTGCTTCTGATGATGATGATGATGATGATAACGATGATGATGATGGTCCCACTGGCAGCTGTCATTCTCATTGTCATCGATCTGAGGCGGTCTGATCGCCTCTTGGTTTACTTCACACGTGAAGGACACAAACAAAGAGTTTTTCTTTAATTCAATGAAATGTCGTTGCTCAGGCTCTTGGGGCCTGGTTGGGAGATGAAAGAGGAAGGGGGTGAGAGACATAGCTGAGGGGAATGGGGTAGGGGGGAAAGAAACAAAAATGAGTGTGTGTGTGTGTGTGTGTGTGTGTGTGTGTGTGTGTGTGTGTGTGTGTGTGTGTCTGTGTCTGTCTGTCTGTCTGTCTGTCTGCCTGTCTTTCTATCTGCGTAAAATGCCTGTCAATATGGGAAAGTGGGGTGTTACATATAGATAATGACCCTATTTGAAAAGTGCAACCAATAAATCTTTGTTTCATCATCTTTCACAAGGAGTTAAGATAACAGCCACTGGCCATGCGGTTAAAAGTCAGCCTTCTGCATCTAGTACCTCACCGTAGCCATAGGAACGGATGGCGCTGAAGGCGTCAAAGCCTACACGTACGTAGACTAAGCCTCATGTACATAACCACGAGTGACCCTTGTGTACGTAGCTACTCACGTAAAAGCCGAGTGATTGCGTCTGCTGCACCCAAACGACCCTCACATTGACCCGGAAGGGATCACACGCCTTCAGCCCACACAGCGATGTTCCGACAACAGGCAGTGTTTGTTGTGAGGTCTGCATGCAGCAGTCGTGGCCTTTGGCCAAAGTAACCTGTCCGTCACCATTATCTCTTCGTCCGGCCGGTCTTCCCGCTAAAGGAACAGTTGTGAAAGGCTGCGGGGGGAGGACATTGTAGAGGTGGAAATGGGGTTACTACTCAACGGCGCCAAGTGTCTGTGGTAGCAAATATGAACAGACGTCAGTCCGTTAGGGGAAGTTGATGATGGTTAGGTTGTGTGTGTGTGTGTGTGTGTGTGTGTGTGTGTGTGTGTGTGTGTGTGTGTGTGTGTGTGTGTGTGTGTGGTGTGCGTGCGTGCGTGCGCGTGTGTATGTGTGTGTTTGTACAAGTTTTATTAAGACTAATAAGGATGGGAGAGAGAGAGAGAGAGAGAGAGAGAGAGAGAGAGGTAACTTCGGTCTGTGATAGCAAAAGACGACAATTTCTTAACTGATGTGTATACACACTTTACTATGCACATTTAAAAAAAATTATCTATTTACTGACTTTGGTTCCTCAAGCCGTCGAGGACGATGAATATATCTAAAGCTAGGTTGTGATGCATGTCAGAAACAATTTACTTTGTCCTGTTTTCCAGTTTGTTACTCACAGTGTTTTATGTATTATACCATGATGATGGAAGCTCCTCCCCCTCTCTCTCTCTCTCTCTCTCTCTCTCTCTCTCTCTCTCTCTCTCTCTCTCTCTCTCTCTCTCTCTCTCTCTCTCTCTCTGTCTACTCCCTTTCTGTCTCTCCGTCTCTCTGTCCATCTTCCTCCTCTCCTCTCCTCTCTCTCTCTCTCTTCTCTCTCTCTCTCTCTCTCTCTCTCTCTCTCTCTCCTCTCTCTCTCTCTCTCTCTCACTCCTCCTACCTTCTTCTCTTTAGTGAAGGGAAGATGTGGGACGAGGTGGAACAGGGAGAGATTGGTGGCTGATACTTATGTGGCCATGTGTGTCGTTTCCTCACTTTCTTTTTTTTTCCTGTGTCGTTTCTTTCTTTTATTCCTCGACCGATTGAAAGCCAGGGAACTATAAAGCAGCGATTTAACGGCTGTGTTTCCCTGCTGACTGCAGTGGACGATTGATAGCCAGCGAAGTGTACTGCAGCGATTTAACGGCTGTGTTCCCTGCTGACTGCAGTGGACCCATTTAAAGCCAGGAAGTGTAAAGCAGCGATTTAACGGCTGTGTTCCCTGCTGACTGCAGTGGACCCATTTAAAGCCAGGGAACTATAAAGCAGCGATTTAACGGCTGTGATCCCTGCTGACTGTGCAGTGGACCCATTTAAAGCCAGGGAAGTGTAAAGCAGCCATTTAACGGCTGTGTTCGCTGCTACTGCAGAGGCAGCATCAGCCCTGATCAGTCTGCAGGTCGGCAGTTCCAGACACTGGGTCAGTCAGGCTGAAAGCCACGGTAGCTGCACGGCGCCGAAGTTCATGAAGAGACAGGTGCTGTCTGTCTGCCTCCACCCCCTGATGTTCATGAAGAGACAGGTGCTGTCTGTCTGCTCCACCCCCCGATGTTCATGAAGAGACAGGTGCTGTCTGTCTGCCTCCATCCCCCGATGTTCATGAAGAGACAGGTGCTGTCTGTCTGCCTCCATCCCCCGAAGTTCATGAAGAGACAGATGCTGTCTGTCTGCCTCCATCCCCCGATGTTCATGAAGAGACAGGTGCTGTCTGTCTGCCTCCATCCCCCGATGTTCATGAAGAGACAGGTGCTGTCTGTCTGCCTCCATCCCCCGATGTTCATGAAGAGACAGGTGCTGTCTGTCTGCCTCCATCCCCCGATGTTCATGAAGAGACAGGTGCTGTCTGTCTGCCTCCATCCCCCGATGTTCATGAAGAGACAGGTGCTTTCTGTCTGCCTCCATCCCCCGAAGTTCATGAAGAGACAGGTGCTGTCTGTCTGCCTCCACCCCCCGAGCCGGGCAGCCAGGTGGTGTGATTTATTGACACATAGCCTGCACATCATTCCTTTAAATCCCTCCACAAGCCGGCATACCACAACTGCTTTCGCCTCATGCAGGTCGTCACGTGAACTGTAACTTCACAAGCTGGCGAGCAGACCTTAAAAATGCATGTGGGAATCGTGTTGTTTATGTATGGAATAACATCAAAAAAGAGTGTTAGGTCGATACATGGCTTTGACAGAGACCCGCTCATAATGCGGGGATAATGATCATAAATGGGCGTCCATGCTCTGATCATTAGAAAAGAAGCTTTTTTGCAATCGCTGTTTACCTTCTGCTTGGTAGAGACAGGCCAGCGAACATAGCCAGGCTTCTGCAGTTTCTGAGAACAAGTCTTCTCCAAGCGCATGTCATATTGAAAAAAAAGTTACAGTATGTATTTTTGTATGATGGGGGTGTTTTTCTTTTTTTCTGCTGTCAGGCCAAAAAGAACCTGCATCAAGATGCTAAGGAGATGTCTAGTGTCAGTCCGCTTAGTCTGAAACTTAGTGATGGCTTGTTTGTCGGTTTCTGACCATGGCTTATGGAGGGAGAATCAGATGGCGTGAGAGGACGGGTGTCAGTGAGTGCATGAGGAATGGCGTGGCCAGACCCAGCATTACTGGAAACATGTGTAGCATGCATGGTAAGTCCAGTTTGAGAGAAACATGTGTAGCATGCATGATAAGTCGAGTTTGAAAAGTTAAAAAGGTTTAAGAACATAAAGCGGTAGGTGTTTTTTTTTAAATTTTTGTTTAAGGACTTGTCTTTAGAAAGTTATTACATGAAACCAAGTCTTTACGAAACGCAGTCAACAGATGCTCGCGCAAGCGCGATATGAAATAGAAATGTTGCCATAGAAGCAAGATATTTGACGAACTGATGAAAAATGAAAAAAAAGGAACGTTTTCGGACTAAAACTAGTTTCCGGCTTTTATGAAACATTCACAAAAGATCTAAGTAGTATTCGAAAATGATTACTCTATCAATCAGAACCCAATCCCATAACACCCGAACAGTCAAACAGCAAAATGGATAAATCATCTGGAGAAGTTTTTTTGACAAAGAAACATGCTGATTAAAATACCAACAAAAGCACAGGAAGAAGTAGATAAGGCACAGACTCTTACCTAGATATTTCCCACCTCGGAGAAGAAATAGCAAGGCATCAAAACACCTTCTTCATCTCCCTAAATCCACGTAGAATGACAGGGACAGCACGTAGAATGACAGGGACAGCACGTAGAATGACAGGGACAGCACGTAGAATGACAGGGACAGCACGTAGAATGACTGACAGGGACAGCACGTAGAATGACAGGGACAGCACGTAGAATGACAGGGACAGCACGTAGAATGACAGGGACAGCACGTAGAATGACAGGGACAGCACGTAGAATGACAGGGACAGCACGTAGAATGACAGGGACAGCACGTAGAATGACAGGGACAGCACACTGAAGAGCGGTTCTCAAGGTTCCTCCAGCTCTGTCTTTGGCCGAGGCTTGTCTCTGGAAACGTTCTCCGTGTCAGTTCTGCATGTTGTTGGTCCATTGGTTTTCCGTGTCAGTTCTGCATGTTGTCGGTCCATTGGTTTTTCCGTGTCAGTTCTGCCATGTTGTCGGTCCATTGGTTTTCCGTGTCAGTTCTGCGATGTTGTCGGTCCATTGGTTTTCCGTGTCAGTTCTGCGATGTTGTCGGTCCATTGGTTTTCTGTGTCAGTTCTGCCATGTTGTCGGTCCATTGGTTTTCTGTGTCAGTTCTGCGATGTTGTCGGTCCATTGGTTTTCCGTGTCAGTTCTGCCATGTTGTCGGTCCATTGGTTTTCTCTGTCATTTCTGCGATGTTGTCGGTCCATTGGTTTTCCGTGTCAGTTCTGCGATGTTGTCGGTCCATTGGTTTTCTGTGTCAGTTCTGCGATGTTGTCGGTCCATTGGTTTTCTGTGTCAGTTCTGCGATGTTGTCGGTCCATTGGTTTTCCGTGTCAGTTCTGCCATGTTGTCGGTCCATTGGTTTTCTGTGTCAGTTCTGCCATGTTGTCGGTCCATTGGTTTTCCGTGTCAGTTCTGCGATGTTGTCGGTCCATTGGTTTTCTGTGTCAGTTCTGCCATGTTGTCGGTCCATTGGTTTTCCGTGTCAGTTCTGCGATGTTGTCGGTCCATTGGTTTTCTGTGTCAGTTCTGCCAGTGTCAGCCAGTGTCGGCCCATTGCAGTATGGACAGTGATCACACAGCCAATGTCAGCCCATTGCAGTATGGGCAGTGATCACACAGCCAGTGTCAGCCCATTGCAGTATGGGCAGTGATCACACAGCCAGTGTCAGCCCATTGCAGTATGGACAGTGATCACACAGCCAGTGTCAGCCATTGACAGTATGACCAATGGTCACACAGCCAGTGTCAGCCCATTGCAGTATGGGCAGTGATCACACAGCCAGTGTCAGCCCATTGCAGTATGGGCAGTTATCACACAGCCAGTGTCAGCCCATTGCAGTATGGACAGTGATCACACAGCCAGTGTCAGCCATTGACAGTATGACCAATGGTCACACAGCCAGTGTCAGCCCATTGCAGTATGGGCAGTGATCACACAGCCAGTGTCAGCCCATTGCAGTATGGGCAGTTATCACACAGCCAGTGTCAGCCCATTGCAGTATGGGCAGTGATCACACAGCCAGTGTCAGCCATTGACAGTATGGACAGTGATCACACAGCCAGTGTCAGCCATTGACAGTATGGACAATGGTCACACAGCCAGTGTCAGCCCATTGCAGTATGGGCAGTTATCACACAGCCAGTGTCAGCCCATTGCAGTATGGGCAGTGATCACACGCCAGTGTCAGCCATTGACAGTATGGACAATGGTCACACAGCCAGTGTCAGCCATTGCAGTATGGACAATGATCACACAGCCAGTGTCAGCCCATTGCGTATGGACAATGGTCACACAGCCAGTGTCAGCCATTGCAGTATGGACAGTGGTCACACAGCCAGTGTCAGCCCATTGCAGTATGGGCAGTGATCACACAGCCAGTGTCAGCCCATTGCAGTATGGACAGTGATGACACAGCCAGTGTCAGCCGATTGCAGTATGGACAGTGGTCAGGCGGTGGTGGACACATCACACAGCCAGTGTCAGCCGGTGTAACGAAAAGTTTTAACTCCCCGAATGGTTTAACTCCCAGGGAGTTAAACTGTTCATATGTGAATATTAACTCCCTGGGAGTTAAACTAGAATGACTCCCACCCTGTGCCAAAATAACTCCACTCAGTAAAACTTCAGAATGTTCTAAAATCTTTTTTGTACAAGTCTCACAAAATTCTTGAAACATTAAGGGGGGAGTCATTTGGTACATATATCAGACTTAACTCCCACCCTGTAACAGAATGACCCCCCTGGGAGTTAGTACAGATTAACTCCCGGGAGTTAATCCAGGCGTGTAAAAGTTTAACTCCCTGCCCACAAAGGGGAGTCAGTTTTCACAGGTTAGAATAACTCCTCTGGGAGTTAATGTGTATACGTGTTTTCTGACTCCCTGGGAGTTACTTTGTAACAGAGGGGAGTTAATCTGATCATGACTAAGATGACTCCCCACCCACCTATTCCCACGTGTCTTTCGGTAAGAGAATGGAGAAGGGGATTTAATGTTCATGATCATCATCATCACAGGGAAAGGAATGTCCGTGTACATGTTCATGTGCTCATCCATGCGTGTCCCTGATATTTTACTATGCCTTTTTGTATATAATCTGTATGTAAAGTCTGCATATACATGAATTAATGGTTTGATGCCTTTGGTAGAAATACTGTACCTTCAGTCTTTGGCGTTCCTCTCTCTCTCTCTCTCTCTCTCTCTCTCTCTCTCATAGAATCTATGCGACTATCAATCAGTCACCCTTCTTAAGTGTAGGCCATTACAAAAACAGCCAACCCCATCCCCCCCCCCCCCCCCCCCCCTTTCTCTATCTCCTGTGTCTCACACACAAATTTCTAATCTACGCCAACCCTTTTTCTCCTTCCTTCTCCCAGATGTAGCGAGTCAATACAAATAATTTTACGTCACGTCGCGACTACTCGTCATTCTCTCCACACCTTCCTTACCCTTTCAACTCGCCCCCCCCCCCCCCCCCCCCCTCTCTCTCTCTCTCTCTCCCTAATTTGGCGGCATGACAATGAAAAATTGAAAACTTTCCATTTCTACACCATTTGAGTGTAATGGACCGACCTGATGAAGTTGTCAAGTGACTCGTCACAGGTGTGGTGGTGTGCGTGTGCCAAGCTAAAAATGAAAGTCGGTCAGCCAATCAGAAAACACACATCTTTCAATAAAATTCAGGACACGTGACTAATTCACAGAAACCAATAATATAGAAGAAACAATTCTACCTGACAAGTCTTGATCTGGCGAGTTAGTGTAAGAACACACACACACACACACACACACACACACACACACACACATTTCGAAAAAATATATATCAGATTCATGGGTGGTAGCGAGGTGCGGGGAGTGGGTGGTGGGTGGGAGTCATTCTGGTGGTATGTCAGAATACCTCCCCTGGAGTCAAACTGAAACACAGAGGGAGTTAGTTTTTTATATTCTAGTTCAGCTCCCAGGGAGTTAAAATTTATAAATGAACAGTTTAACTCCCTGGGAGTTAAACCATTCGGGGAGTTAAAACTTTTCGTTACACCGGGCTAACAGCCCCAGTAGCAGGACGGGCGCCGAAACGTTTGCAGGGATATCTGGTGGCGGGCCGCTTCAATCGCAGCACATCAGCCAATGAGGGCGTGATTTATTGACACATGGCCCGCGCCTAATTCGCTTAGCGTCGTTCAGAAGCCAGCATACCAAAGCTGCTTTCGCCCGCTCTGACGTGGCCTTGTGAACTGTAGTGTCACCACAAGTTACAACACGCGCGTGCCGGAGGAAAAATATCCATCTGGGAATGGTGTAGTGTATGTAAAGAATAACATCCAAAAGAGAAGTAGGCTTGGACATGGCTTTGATCGAGAGCCGCTCATAATGCAGGAATGATGATGACAAATGGCTTTCAATGCTCTTACTACCAGAAAAGAATCTTTATGCTCTTGGAGCTGACCTGGTAGAGAGAGAGAGAGAGAGAGAGAGAGAGAGAGAGAGAGAGAGAGAGAGAACGTGGCCATGTTTCAGTATTATCCCTCAGCAAATGTCTTCAAGAGCATGTCATAAAGAAATATTTCTTTTCCGTAACTTAGGGTTATTTTCCTCTCTCGCCGGCCTTGTCAGACTGCAGAAGGATACAGACCCCAGCACTGAAACCAGCACTTTGACGCAGAGAAGGATTTAAAAGCGCTGGTCAAGATTTGAAAGAGTGATGGTTTATGAGATTTCTGAACAATCTGTAAGATCTGCGGTTTATTTTTCAGATTAGTGCTGGAGGAATGATGTCATCAGAGAGAGAGAGAGAGAGAGAGAGAGAGAGAGAGAGAGAGAGAGAGAGAGAGAGAGGGGGGGTAAGTGGGTTATGCCCAGTATGACATAACTTTCTGAATTTGAAACAAAAAATGTTTGCAAGACGTCATGCTTGATCTTTTAGAATCATACTTTATGATATGAAAGATAAAACCAAGCATGTCATCAGTCTGTGTGTTTGTTTGGTAATGGACACTTTGAAATCTTAGCATTCAGTTAAACGGTGATAGAAGGCCATATGGAAGCCCAGCCGGTGTTCGTCAACGATCTGTTTGCAGGTGCTCGAGTGTTGCACAGAGAGTGCAGGTACTCCCTCAGCTAGAAGCAAGCTTTCAGTGTAGTGTAGGGCATTGCCTCTCCTTGCCTGGAAAAACATAGATATGCACATGTTTATTGAAGTGCACAAAACAAAGAGTAACACATAACACAAAAACACTCTTCAAGCCGTCACATTACTCCCACTGACTTTGATACACTGATGTCCTTGTCTTAACCCCAATCCGTGCAGCGAGAGAGGCAATAGTGCCACACACTCTGACCACATGAGCGATTCGATGAAATCTGATGAAAATGTACCAAGGTACTTTGGAGTGGCTTACAGACAGACCGGCGAAAATATAGGACCAGTAACAAATTCCACCTCCACAGCCCTCCGAATGTACGCAGAGACCCCCCCCCCCCCCCCCCAAAAAAAAAAAGGGAAAAAAAAAGAAACAAAAAAAAAGAAAACGAGAGAGAGAGACAGTGACAGAGAGAGAGAGAGAGAGAGAGGAGAGAGAGAGAGAGAGAGAGAGAGAGAGAGGGAGGGAGAGAGAGAGAGAGAGAGAGAGAGAGAGAGAGAGATGGGGGGGGGGGGGGAGGGTTGTCCTAGAATTCGCATATCCGTAAAAGGTCTTTACTACAATATTACTTCAATACTCTTACACAAGAAAGGAATGTGTGGAATGAGGAGGAAGGGTGGAGAGGGGGCGGGGGGTGGGGGGTTATTGGCTGGACAAAAGCCTAATTCTGACTGTGATGACTGATCCCATTTCGATCACACACGAGAGAGAGAGAGAGAGAGGAGGAGAGAGGAGAGGAGAGAGAGAGGAGAGAGAGGAGAGAGAGAAGAGAGAGAGAGAGAGAGACAGACAGACAGACAGACAGACAGACAGACAGACAGACAGACAGAGAGACAGAGACAGACAGACAGACAGACAGACAGAGAGGAAAGGAATAGAAGAGAAAGGAAAGAGAACAAAACGAGAGGATGCACACCCATGAGCATCCCTCACCCCCCCCCCCACCCCCCCACCCCCACAGACACACACTTCAACTCTCTCTC
>CM031598.1:2381633-2386633 GCA_018398815.1 Conus ventricosus
AGTGTACAGATCGAGTTTTCAGTCAGGATCAAAATCAAGGCAGACATTCATTCGTAGTACTTTCTTGCGAACGTTTGCTTGCAGTCCACCGGGTAGGCAATGGAGGTTCCGTTCGTCTTGATAATAATGGCGCAACCAATGTTGGGTAGGTACTCAAGGTCTGACCAGCGCGTTGGGCTATTGCGTAGGTCAGATATCTGCTAAGTCGTAGCCACGAGACCCTCTTCTTAGCAACTTTAAACCATGCGCAGTGCGGCTTCGAAACTTAGCGGATGTGGTGTAGCGTATATGGACTAGTCCGCCGACGCTTTCTTGTGAACGATTCCCTGCAGACCAGTGGCTAGGCAATGACGGTCTGATGTGGTCACGCTTAATCCACGTTGACCTCTCTCAGCGCCGTTCAGAAATGGGCACTTACCAAAGTTGCTTTTGGTTCGTAGAGGTCGTCACGTCAACTGTAACGTCAGGACCTCTTATTCCTGCACGAGTAGAAAAAAAAATCTAATTGAAAAAAAAAAACTGCTGGTTTATATAAACGATAGCATCAAAAAGAGAATGAGGCCAGGACATGGCTTGAACAGAGAAGTGTTCATAACGTGGAACTAATGATGGTTAATGGTCCCCAGTGCCCTCATTACCACAGAGCAAACTGTTTATCTGTCGATCATCAGCCGCTGTGTGAGGAGCGGGGATGGGGCCAGCTTTCATAGTTTGCGTTCAGAAATAACCTTCCTGCACTTGTCTACTAAAACAAATCGACTGAGCGTGGTTCCCATATCTTAATGGATATTTCCTGGTCTTCAAGGCTCTGGGCCTCGTGAGGTGTGAGTCGTATAGCAGTGAACTGAGCACCTCCACGCTATGAAGATGTTGAACGACAGTTAACGTTCCACGAAAGATAGCGTTCGGAAGATAGCGTTGGAATGGTTCTGCGAGAATTTTGAACACTATGTGTTGTTCGGGTCATCGTTATAATGTACATTTAACTAGAGGCTGGTGAGTTTTAGCTGGTTGTTCAACTTTCATCCCTCCCATCCCCCTCCCCCCCCCCCCCCCCCCCCCCCCCCCCCCCCCCCCCCCCCCCCCCCCCCAAAAAAAAAAGGTCACCATCCACCGTGGCCGGTGGCGTTGTGAGCTGCAAAGTGGTTGGTTGCAGGTTCTAATCCTGCTATAGACAGCTGCGTGTTAAACGTTGTGATCAGACTTCAGCCAAACCTGCCGAGAGGTGCTGACTGTGCTATGGGTTCAAAACAAAAGACCAGAGAATGGAACCAGCTGTGTGTTAAACGTTGTGATCAGACTTCAGCCAAACCTGCCAAGAGGTGCTGACTGTGCTATGGGTTCAAAACAAAAGACCAGAGAATGGAACCAGCTGTGTGTTAAACGTTGTGATCAGACTTCAGCCAAACCTGCCGAGAGGTGCTGACTGTGCTATGGGTTCAAAACAAAAGACCAGAGAATGGAACCACTTTGTCGACTGTTATCTTCTTAATGGAAGAGGGGGGGGGGGGGGAGAGTCGAGTGCTACTGAAATATAACCAACACTGCATGTGTCAGGATCTCCCGGGACTGGCTGACACTGAAATATATTACTATGACAATAAATGTGTGAGTCTAACCAACACTGCAGGTGTCATGATCTCCTGGGCCTGACTGACACTGAAATTTATTACTATGACAATAAATGTGTAAGTCCAGCCCTATCATAAAGCCTTTAACATGAATGGGAACTCAATGGCTTCACCGTCATTATGCTCACTGGTCATCACCCCCCCCCCCCCAAAAAAAAAAAAAAAAAGATGTCTCCAGTTCAGTGGGTCTTTCACGCCCTGCTCTCGTGGTGACCTCCATTTCGATTTCCTGTCAGCGTCCATGGCCACAGTGAGATGGTGTCCCAGTGACGGCCAATCCATAGTGAGATGCTGTCCCAGTGACGGCCAATCCATAGTGAGATGCTGTCCCAGTGACGGCCAATCCACAGTGAGATGGTGTCCCAGTGACGGCCAATCCACAGTGAAATGGTGTCCCAGTGACGGCCAATCCATAGTGAGATGGTGTCCCAGTGACGGCCAATCCATAGTGAGATGCTGTCCCAGTGACGGCCAATCCACAGTGAGATGGTGTCCCAGTGACGGCCAATCCACAATGAGATGGTGTCCCAGTGACGACCAATCCACAGTGATATGGTATCCCAATGACGGCCAATCCACAGTGAGATGGTGTCCCAGTGACGGCTAGTTCACAGTGAGATGGTGTCCCAGTGACGGCCAATCCACAGTGATATGGTGTCCCAGTGACGGCCAATCCATAGTGAGATGGTGTCCCAGTGACGGCCAATCCACAGTCAGATGGTGTACCAGTGACGGCCAATCCACTGTGAGATGGTGTCCCAGTGACGGCCAATCCACAATGAGATTGTGTCCAAGTCTGCAGTGACGGCCAGTCCTCAGTGAGATGGTGTCCCAGTCTGCAGTGACGGCCAATCCACAGTGAGATGGTGTCCCAGTGATGGCCAATCCACAGTGAGATGGTGTCCCAGTCTGCAGTGACGGCCAATCCACAGTGAGATGGTGTCCCAGTGACGGCCAATCCACAGTGATATGGTGTCCCAGTGACGGCCAATCCACAGTGAGATGGTGTCCCAGTGACGGCCAATCCACAGTGCGATTGTCTCCCAAAGACGGCCAATCCACAATGAGATGGTGTCCCAGTCTGCAGCGACGGCCAATCCACAGTGAGATGGTGTCCCATTCTCCAGTGACGGCCAATACACAGTGAGATGGTGTCCCAGTGACGGCCGATCCACAGTGAGATGGTGTCCCAGTGACGGCCGATCCACAGTGAGATGGTGTCCCAGTGACGGCCGATCCACAGTGAGATGGTGTCCCAGTTACGGCCGATCCACAGTGAGATGGTGTCCCAGTGACGGCCGATTGTCAACCTCGGTGTAAAGTCAGTGGAGGAAGGACTAGCGCACAGCCCAAACACACTCACAGCTTGCTTACGATCTCATTCATATATCATGCATTCGTCACATCAAACCACTAGTAAAGTCTATAACTTTACTACACATGTTCATAGAACGAACCGTCAATGCATATGGAATCAAATGAAATAAAACATTCTCTCTTTCCTGAACTTCACAAAATCATTTATCTAAAACGTCATTAACTAACCCGGGTATAAACAGATTTCTACTTTACCCGGCCAGGTGATCTTAACTATTCACGAATCACTGTCTTTTCTTTTCTTTTCTTTTTCTTTTCACTGTCACTTTCACAACACGACACAACTGCTGGCACTGGTGTTGGTCTGATTGCGCCTGGTCAGGTGAGACTGCTGGCACCGGTCAGGCTGGACTGCTGATGAAAGTGGCGCTGGCCAAGTATGAGGTCGAACCCCAGTGAGGATAGAACAGTGACTATCAACATCGATCTGTTCTCCTTTCTTTCTTCCTGCATTAACGCATTGCACTCTCTCTCTCTCTCTTCTAGTCTGCTCTTATCGAATGGACATGGTTGCTTTTCTTTTCTTTTTTTTCTTTTCTTTCTTTTCTTCTTCATTAGTTAGCAACTCTCTCTCTCTCCACATCTCTCCTCAGTCCTTCCTCTGCAGACTATCTCATGCTAATCTGTCAACTTGGTTCTCTTCTCTCCTCCCCTCATCTCTCTGCTTTTCTCTCCTCAGAGATCACACTCAGACCTCTCTCTCTGTCTCTCTCTTCGTTCTCCCCCTCGTTCTCCCGTTCTCTCACTCTCACATCCTTCTTATGGTGTTCCGATCTGTCCAAAAAGGGCGAGTACCATTGGTCAGTATTTTTACCCCTGACACCCCGAAGTTATCTCCCTCTAATTCCATTGGATATTCAAATCATGACAGTCACGCCTACACACCTTACTCTCTGTGGTGGTCAATTGGTCATTTAATTGATTAGCTAGATTTCACCCCCACCACACACTACCTTCCCCCCTTTCCTACTTAACTGGCGCCGTGTGGCTTAACTCGTGGACACTGGTCACTCTAAAGTGGCTAGATGAGTCTGGATAGGCGCCACGGCGTCTGACCAACAATGACGCTGGTTCCACAAATTGGCCAGATGAGCCTGAGCCAGGCGTTACGACTCGTCTCGCTAGACATCGAGGCGTCGGTCAAAACGGCTTAGTCTGTCTGGGTGGGTCGGACCGTCTCCGTGAAGCCTCTCCACTAAGCTTAATTGGCCGGATCCGAACCATGGGACCGTCTATGTGGCGCCTAGAATGTTTGAGTTCAAGCTTATGTCCGAACAAATTGGCTGGCGACTTCACAAGTTGGGTTGTTTCATTTTTTGTCCGTGACACCGATCCACAGTGAGATGGTGTCCCAGTGACGGCCGATCCACAGTGAGATGGTGTCCCAGTGACGGCCAATCCACAGTGAGATGGTGTCCCAGTGACGGCCAATCCACAGTGAGATGGTGTCCCAGTGACGGCCAATCCACAGTGAGATGGTGTCCCAGTGACGGCCAATCCACAGTGAGATGGTGTCCCAGTGACGGCCAATCCACAGTGAGATGGTGTCCCAGTGACGGCCAATCCACAGTGAGATGGTGTCCCAGTGACGGCCAATCCACAGTGAGATGGTGTCCCAGTGACGGCAAATCCACAGTGAGATGGTGTCCCAGTGACGGCCAATCCACAGTGAGATGGTGTCCCAGTGACGGCCAATCCACAGTGAGATGGTGTCCCAGTGACGGCCAATCCACAGTGAGATGGTGTCCCAGACTGCAGTGACGGCCAATCCACAGTGAGATGGTGTCCCAGTGACTGCCAATCCACAGTGGGATGGTGTCCCAGTGACGGCCAATCCACAGTGAGATGGTGTCCCAGTCTGCAGTGACGACCAATCCACAGTGAGATGGTGTCCCAGTCTGCAGTGACGACCAATCCACAGTGAGATGGTGTCCAGTGACGGCCAATCCACAGTGAGATGGTGTCCCAGTGACGGCCAATCCACAGTGAGAT
>CM031598.1:2391633-2394133 GCA_018398815.1 Conus ventricosus
TCTCTCTGTCTCTCTCTGTCTGTCTCTCTCTCTCTCTCTTCTCTCTCTCTCTCTCTCTCTCTCTCTCTCTCTCTCTCTCTCAAAGTGCGAAGGCTGTCCCTCACTACTTCCTCTCTTTCTCTGAACTCTTTGTCTCTTTCTGTCTGTCTGACTGTCGGTCTGTCTGTCTGTCTGTCTGTCTCTCTCCCTCCCTCCATCCCCCCGTCCCTCCCTGTCTCTCTCTCACTCTCTCCCTCCCTCCGTCCCTCTCTCTCACCCCCCCCCCCCCCCCCCCCCCCGCCCATCCCCCTACCCACACATCGCATGTTGATGAAAGGCCCTTGTTCTTCCTTACTCTCTGTCAACACATGCTCCACTCTCTGTCAACACATGCTCCACTCTCTGTCAACACACGCTCCACCACCCTCCGCGCTGTGACGGCCCACACAGTGACAGCCAGGTGTCACTCTCTGTCAACACATGCTCCACTCTCTGTCAACACATGCTCCACACACACCCGCGCTGTGACGGCCCACACAGTGACAGCCAGGTGTCACTCTCTGTCAACACATGCTCCACTCTCTGTCAACACATGCTCCACTCTCTGTCAACACATGCTCCACCCCCCCCCCCCCCCCCGCGCTGTGACGGCCCACACAGTGACAGCCAGGTGTCGCTCTCTGTCAACACATGCTCCACACACCCCCGCGCTGTGACGGCCCACACAGTGACAGCCAGGTGTCACTCTCTGTCAACACATGCTCCACTCTCTGTCAACACATGCTCCACTCTCTGTCAACACATGCTCCACATCCCCGCGCTGTGACGGCCCACACAGTGACAGCCAGGTGTCACTCTCTGTCAACACATGCTCCACTCTCTGTCAACACATGCTCCACTCTCTGTCAACACATGCTCCACTCTCTGTCAACACATGCTCCACCACCCTCCGCGCTGTGACGGCCCACACAGTGACAGCCAGGTGTCGCTCTCTGTCAACACATGCTCCACTCTCTGTCAACACATGCTCCACCACCCTCCGCGCTGTGATGGCCCACACAGTGACAGCCAGGTGTCGTGAAGTGTCCCCACACTTAGTGTCCGCACCCCATCTTGTACTTCCCATCCTGTCCCTGAAAGCGCGCCCCCCCCCCCCCCCTCACCCTCTGCACCTTCATACGTATCCCATTCTCATCCCTCTTCCTTTCTCTTCGTCCCTGTCCTCCCTCCTGCCACTCCTCCTCCTCCTCCCCCCCCCCCCCCCCCCCCCCCCCAGCTTCAGCCGCGACCGTGACGTCAGTAGAGACATCCAGTTTGTCTCCCTTCCTTGTTCAGCGAGCAGTTGCGTTTGATGTTCTTTAGATTACTTTAGTTTAGTTGTGTGTGTGTGTGTGTGTGTGTGTGTGTGTGTGTGTGTGTGTAAATGTTGTGTTCATAGATCGGTTTGCGCGGTGTGCGCCATATGAAACGAATTACAGCATTGAAGGTGTTTTTTTTATTTTTATTTCAACCGCAAATACAAACCGAGGGAAACTTAGGGTCCACAGTTTGATAAACAATACAGAATGATTCCAGTTTAGAAGGAAAAAAAGGACGGAAAAAAAAAAGGAAAGAGAGAAAGAAAAAGAACACGTTGGCTGTGACCCGTACTTCGGGTGAAAATGGGCGAACATTTATCTGCTTACTCCTTTAGAGCCTTTCCATGTGGCCAGAATTTAGTTCTTGTTTATCTTTTGTTTTAATAGCCTGAGTAATTACACACACACACACACACACACACACACACACACACACACACACACACACACACACACATGGAAGTCTGTGGCCCTTCAGGCCCTACGTGCTATCGTGGTGACCTCAGTGTGGATTGCCTGACCACGCCCCCGCATCTGGTGATTTGGTGACCCAGTCGTCCGCATCGGCGAGTTCCTGGGGAATGTTGTTAGAATGGATGGACGTGACGGCGAGTTCCTGGGGAATGTTGATAGAATGGAAGGACGTGACGGCGAGTTCCTGGGGAATGTTGTTAGAATGGATGGACGTGATGGCGAGTTCCTGGGGAATGTTGTTAGAATGGATGGTCGTGACGGCGAGTTCCTGGGGAATGTTGTTAGAATGTATGGACGTGACGGCGAGTTCCTGGGGAATGTTGATAGAATGGATGGACGTGACGGCGCGTTCCTGGGGATGTTGTAAGAATGGATGGACGTGACGGCGAGTTCCTGGGGAATGTTGTAAGAATGGATGGACGTGACGGCGAGTTCCTGGGGAATGTTGTTAGAATGGATGGACGTGACGGCGAGTTCCTGGGGAATGTTGTTAGAATGGATGGACGTGACGGCGAGTTCCTGGGGAATGTTGTTAGAATGGATAGACGTGACCGCGAGTTCCTGGGGAATTTTTATTAGAATGGATGGACGTGACGGCTCCCTGCGAAGCGGGTCGCTCACAGACTTGCTCATTGTTGTCGGCGGTAGGGAAGTTAGTGGACTGCCTATTGTTGTCGGCGGTAGGGAAG
>CM031598.1:2396633-2409133 GCA_018398815.1 Conus ventricosus
GAGGCTAAACGCGTATGTGGGTGTGAACAGGTGAGTTCCAGAGGAATTCTAAGACGCCAATGACAGACGCTCGAACACTGTCCCTCTTCTCTCTCCCCCTCCTTCCCCCACCCCCCCCCCCCCCCCACCCCCCCACACACACTTATTTCTCTCTCAACCGCTTCCTACCCCCTCACCACATTTCCCTTTAAGTCCCCTTCCAACAATCCCCTCTCTTTGCTGTTTGATGTTCTGCGCGACTCACTCTCTCTCTCTCTCTCTCTCTCTCTCTCCTCTCTCTCTCTCTCTCTCTCTCTCTCTCCTCTCTCTCTCTCTCTCTCTCTCTTTCTTTCTGTCTCTGTCTGTCTCTGTTTTCTGTCTTACTCTCTTTCTCTCCCTCCCTCCCCCCCCCCCCCCCCTCCTCTCTCTCTCTCTCTCTCTCTCTCTCCTCTCTCTCTCTCTCTCTCTCTCTGTAGGCCGCGCGTGCTCCCGACATCCTCGGACCACAACTGTGATCCTCTTTTGTTCTGCCCACATTCGATGCCCAGTCCTACCGTGTTTTTGCAAGTTCCCCTGTGTACACACACACACACACACACACACAACACACACACACACACACACACACACACACACACACACACATCTGCCTGAGGGGATTCGCGTTACTAACATCAGGCCCCCATTTCTAGAAAGACGTGGGAGAAGAGAAAAACAAATCTCTGTGGTTCCTTTCCTTTCTTTAATGTAAGAAAGAAGGATGAAAACGAAATCTCCTGTCCGGTTTCTTTTCTTTCTTTAGGAACGAATCGTGAAAATGAATCTTCCTATATGGTTTCTTTGCTTTCCGTGGGGAGGAAGGAAAGGTGTAAATGAAATCGATTCAGTTTCTTTGCTGTCCTTGAGATGGAAGGATGAAATCTATCCAGTTTCTTTCCTCTCTTTAAGATGGAAGGATGAAATCTATCCAGTTTCTTTCCTCTCTTTAAGATGGAAGGATGAAATCTATTCAGTTTCTTTCATCTCTTTAAGATGGAAGGATGAAATCTATCCAGTTTCTTTCATCTCTTTGAGATGGAAGGATGAAATCTATCCAATTTTTTCCCCTGTCTTTGACATGGAAGAATGTAATTTATCCAGTTTCTTTCCTCTCTTTAAGATGGAAGGATGAAATCTATTCAGTTTCTTTCATCTCTTTAAGATGGAAGGATGAAATCTATCCAGTTTCTTTCATCTCTTTGAGATGGAAGGATGAAATCTATCCATTTTTCCCCCCGTCTTTGAGATGGAAGGATGAAATCTATCCAGTTTCTTTCCTGTCTTTGAGATGGAAGGATGAAATCTATCCAGTTTCTTTCCTGTCTTTGAGATGGAAGGATGAAATCTATCCAGTTTCTTTCCCGTCTTTGAGATGGAAGGATGAAATCTATCCAGTTTCTTTCCTCTCTTTAAGATGGAAGGATGAAATCTATCCAGTTTCTTTCATCTCTTTGAGATGGAAGGATGAAATCTATCCAGTTTCTTTCATCTCTCTGAGATGGAAGGATGAAATCTATCCATTTTTCCCCCTGTCTTTGACATGGAACGATGAAATCTATCCAGTTTCTTTCCTCTCTTTAAGATGGAAGAATGAAATCTATCCAATTTCTTTCATCTCTCTGAGATGGAAGGATGAAATCTATCCATTTTTTTCATCTCTTTAAGATGGAAGGATGAAATCTATCCAATTTCTTTCATCTCTCTGAGATGGAAGGATGAAATCTATCCAGTTTCTTTCCTCTCTTTAAGATGGAAGGATGAAATCTATCCATTTTTTCCCCTGTCTTTGAGATGGAAGGATGAAATTTATTCCAGTTTCTTTCCTCTCTTTAAGATGGAAGGATGAAATCTATCCATTTTACCCCTGTCTTTGAGATGGAACGATGAAATCTACCCAGTTTCTTTCCTCTCTTTAAGATGGAAGGATGAAATCTATCCAGTTTCTTTCCTCTCTTTAAGATGTAAGGATGAAATCTACCCAGTTTCTTTCCTCTCTTTAAGATGGAAGGATGAAATCTATCCAATTTCTTTCATCTCTCTGAGATGGAGGGATGAAATATATCCAGTTTCTTTCCTCTCTTTGAGATTGAAGGATGAAATCTATCCAGTTTCTTTCCTCTCTTTAAGATGGAAGGATGAAATCTATCCAGTTTCTTTCATTTCTCTGAGATGGAGGGATGAAATCTATCCAGTTTCTTTCATCTCTTTGAGATGGAAGGATGAAATCTATCCATTTTTCCCCCCGTCTTTGAGATGGAAGGATGAAATCTATCCAGTTTCTTTCCCGTCTTTGAGATGGAAGGATGAAATCTATCCAGTTTCTTTCCCGTCTTTGAGATGGAAGGATGAAATCTATCCAGTTTCTTTCCTCTCTTTAAGATGGAAGGATGAAATCTGTTCAGTTTCTTTCCTGTCTTTGAGATGGAAGGATGAAATCTATCCAGTTTCTTTCCTCTCTTTAAGATGGAAGGATGAAATCTATCCAGTTTCTTTCATCTCTTTAAGATGGAAGGATGAAATCTATTCAGTTTCTTTCATCTCTCCGAGATGGAAGGATGAAATCTATCCATTTTCCCCCCTGTCTTTGAGATGGAAGGATGAAATCTATCCAGTTTCTTTCCTCTCTTTAAGATGGAAGGATGAAATCTATCCAATTTCTTTCATCTCTCTGAGATGGAAGGATGAAATCTATCCATTGTTTTCATCTCTTTAAGATGGAAGGATGAAATCTATCCAATTTCTTTCATCTCTCTGAGATTGAAGGATGAAATTATCCAGTTTCTTTCCTCTCTTAAGTGGAAGGATGAAATCTATCCATTTTCCCCTGTCTTTGAGATGGAAGGATGAAATCTATCCAGTTTCTTTCCTCTCTTTAAGATGGAAGGATGAAATCTATCCATTTTCCCCCTGTCTTTGATATGGAACGATGAAATCTACCCAGTTTCTTTCCTCTCTTTAAGATGGAAGGATGAAATCTAACCAGTTTCTTCCCTCTCTTTAAGATGGAAGGATGAAATCTACCCAGTCTCTTTCCTCTCTTTAAGATGGAAGGATGAAATCTATCCAATTTCTTTCATCTCTCTGAGATGGAGGGGTGAAATCTATCCAGTTTCTTTCCTCTCTTTGAGATTGAAGGATGAAATCTATCCAGTTTCTTTTCTCTCTTTAAGATGGAAGGATGAGATCAATCCAGTTTCTTTCATTTCTCTGAGATGGAGGGATGAAATCTATCCAGCTTCTTTCCTGTCTTTGAGATGGAAGGATGAAATCTATCCAGTTACTTTTCTGTCTTTGAGATGGAAGGATGAAATCTATCCATTTACTTTTCTGTCTTTGAGATTGAAAGGTGAAATCTATCCAGTTACTTTTCTGTCTTTGAGATGGAAAGGTGAAAAAAAATGTCCTGTCCGGATTCTTTCCGTTTGGAAAGAAAGGATAAAACGGGATCCTTCTGTTTGATGTCTTTCCCTTCTTGTGGAAGGAAAGGTGAAAGGAATCCTGTTTTATTTCTTTCCCTTCTTGTAGAGGAAAGGTGAAAAGGAATCCTCATTTCAGCTTTCTTTCTTTGGTTCTGGCAGCAAAGGCGAAAGGGAAATCTTGTGCTGGAGTTTGGACAATGTGTATCTGGTATCTTTCCTTTCTGAGGAGGAATAGCGAACAGGACATCTTTAATTGATTTCTCTCCTTTTTTCAAGAAGGAAGGATGAAAAGGAACTTCCTATCTGATGTCTTTCCTAGCTGGGGAGAGGAAAGCGGAAAATAAAACCTCCTGTTTGGTTTCTTTTCTGTGTGTGTATTTTTTGTTTGTTTTTGTTTTTAGAAAGAAAGTATCAGCAAAGGAAACCTCATATCGGGTCTCTTTTCTTTCTTTCAGAAGGAAGAGTGGGAAGGAATCCTCCTGGGAAGGAATCCTCCTCTGATTTCTTGCCTTTCTTTAGGTAGGAATGATAAAAAAAGAATCCTATCCAGTTTCTTTTCTTTTATGAAGGAAAAGTGCAGGCGAAAATGAAATCCCCTATCGGTTATTTTTTATCTTCAGGAAGGAAATGGTCTAAAAGGAAACCCCATATCCGTATTCTTTGCTTTCTTTACGAAGAAAAGCTGAAAAGAAAAAATCTATCATTTGTTGTCTTTCCTTTCTTGGGGAAAGAAGGGTGAAAAGGAATCCCATCTAGTTCCTTTCCTTTCTTGGGAAAGAAGGGTGAAAGAAATCCCATCTAGTTCCTTTCCTTTCTTTGGGAAAGAAGGGTAAAAGGAATCCTTTCTAGTTCTTGGCCTTTCTTTGGGAAAGAAGGGTAAAAGGAATCCATCTAGTTCCTTTCCTTTCTTTGGGAAAGAAGGGTAAAAGGAATTCCATCTACTTCCTTTCCTTTCTTGGGGAAAGAAGGGTAAAAGGAATCCTTTCTAGTTCCTTTCCTTTCTTGGGGAAAGAAAGGTAAAAGGAATCCCATCTACTTCCTTTCCTTTCTTGGGGAAAGAAGGGTAAAAGGAATCCTTTCTAGTTCCTTTCCTTTCTTTGGGAAAGAAGGGTAAAAGGAATCCCATCTAGTTCTTTTCCTTTCTCTGTGAAGAAAATATGAAAAAGAAATCTTGTACTGAGTGTAGGAAACCTCACACCTGGTTTCTTTCCTTTCTTCAGGAATGAAGGTGAAAGGAGTTGTCACGGTCGCTAAGCCGAATGGCCCTACCACCCCTACCCACGCCTATTACACACTAGAGCAGACAACACAGCACACTAACACAGCTTTACAATCATGCGCACTTCTTTATTTCACACACACACACACACACACACACACACACACACACACACACACACACACACACACACACACACACACACACACATACACACACACACACACACACACACACACACCACACAGACACACACACACACACACTATGGCGCCACCACTCACGTCCATCCACAACCACACACCGGTATCCCACTTCTTCACTGACCCACACTACCCTGCTACGACCCTGAGAACCCTAACCTATGCTAAAGCACCAGTTGCGGTATATCACTGCGAACTAGGGACGCAGAGATAGCCCGCACACGTGGTGGCTAACTACAAGGGACACGGACTAACCCAAGGGACTCTAATCTCTAAACTACTACCACCCACACCTCTCCCAGGACTCGCCCTTCTCTTTTGACCCGGACCACTACCAAACTGGTCGCTGCGTCCCTAAAGGAGGCAACTACAAGTACCCTACACTGTGCTGGCCACTACGTTCTAAAAGGAGGCAGTAGCTAACACCCCTAACCCTACTGCCTAAGGCTACACCCCTTCTACCACAACCATGGGACAACCCATCCCGGCCCGGAAAGCTCCAGTCCTCGGCGCTGTACGTAGCCCCTCACAGGCTGACACCTCCCCGGAAGACTCTGCACCCCGGCGCTGACCGTGGCTTCCCGCAGTCCGACTCCTCCCCGAAGACTCTACACCCCGGCGCTGACCGTGGCTCCTCGCAATCCGACTCCTCCCCCGTGCTGGGCACGACACCCAAAGCACACACACACACCAGACGCCCTCTCGACGAGTCCGGGGCTCGAAGGACGCCTCCTCCTCTGAAGGCCCCGCCAGACACCGAGGGCGAGGGACTGCCTGGCGCAGCGCCCTCTCACAGGACGCCTGAACGGCGAAAGAGGAACAGGTGGCTGGAGAACTCCCGGAAAAACACCGGTAGCAGGAGGAGAGCTGCCTCACAAACGGCAGACGGCCTGGGTAGTCTCCCTCTCCCGGGAAAACAGCGGGTACAGACAGCAGCCGCTCACCTGCCGGCACGCGGCAGTAGACTGCAGTGGTCTGGCCCCAGCCTCAGGACGGAGCAGGATACCTGCTGACACAACTGTAGGCCACTACTGTAATGTTGCTACTACCCGAGTCATCAAGGCCCATAGGCTACTTGGTAAAGCTTTAATTCTCCATCTCCCTTGCCTACTTCCCACTCGGGCATGAGAGTGACCCCTTGAATTTCGAATACACACCCCCCCCCAACCCGTTACTTTGGGGTTATCAGATCCATTTCCTGCCAACCCTTACAACAGCAGTAAAACAATATTCTCTCTGAGCCAATCCACGCTATTACATATGAAATTATGAATCACACCCAATTCTCGGAGAAATAAAACCAATCTAAGCAATCCAACACGGACTCCATGGGCCCCCTTAGGAAATACTAAATAAACTAGGAAATGGCCAATTTCAAAAGGAAATGTTTCCACATAGTAATCAGTAGTAATACACATCTCTCAAAAAAAACTTATCAATTTTTAGCGGTTCACAGTTTTAGCATGTTCATACAAGAGAATCGGCTCGCAGCCACAATCCTTCACATTCTTACACCTCTTTGCACTGTCAATTATAATCATATATCAACACAACATGATTTGTTCGCCAAAATTTCCATCCAGCACCTCATTCTCATGTCATCTCTTGTCAGATAACCCAGTGGTTAATGCTTGTTATGCCAACACAACCACACTTCATACAATATTGCATGTTACACACCATCCATTCTTATTCTACTGACTGCTAAGTCACTCGCCTTAAACTTTACCTTTCCCTTCTTCCTGCTTACTAAAATTCATAATGGGACTGTCTCCCCACAACCTATGACGACCGTCACTTGCTTTACAAAACTTCTAACCATATGGACTCACTGTCCTGTACCAAATGCGTACGTCACAGATACAGTCTGCACGCGCACAACACCCGCGTCGAGAACCAAGACTCGTAACGAAAGTGAAAAGACACCAATATAAGTTGAATGGTCACGACCGTACTCCAGTATAAACCACTCGACCACAAATCAGCCTTGGCCCTACTGCACAGTTAACCGATTCCAATGCTGTGCAGGTCAACTCCGAAATCGTTAATAAATTTCAGTGCATTACTACTATTTACAACTGAAATTGAGCACAATGATCAAACCCCTTTATGATTCACGCGGATACATCTGCACCCGACTCATATTTTGATCCTCAACAGAATGCAACCTCATATTATCCTTTTACTGAACCCACGGAAATTAACATAGACTAACCACAAACAATATCTACATCACCGTCCATCAACGGTTATTATATCGAACCCACATTGTCTAGCCAAACTGTCACATGACAATCGAACTCAGGAACCACTATGTACACTACTTACAGAATATACAGAAAAGAGGTAACAACACAAACCGGCTGACAACAAATTTCAAATCACAGAAGCAAGACGACATCATACCAGACAACCAGTATACGCAACAAACACAATACAGCTAAACATAACATGAGACAACTACAGTACAACTCGCCATAATACAAGACAACATAACGAACCACCACCACCATGAACCTAACAAATCACCAACCTGGACAGACAGACGTTCAACCACACCAGTTCTGCAACTGGCTGAAGTGGCTGCCAAATCAAACGGTAAAGCTGTCTATGATGTAATTATTACCCCGGAACTGGTTAAAAAGAAACTTGATAATCTAAATCCGAATAAAGCGCAAGGACCCGATGCTATTCCATCTCGCGTTTTAAAAGAACTAAGCACAGAACTAGCAGAGCCTCTTAGTACCCTTTTTAACAAATCTATAGAGCAAGGAACTCTACCTCGAGACTGGAAAACAGCAACAGTAATACCTATTTTCAAAAAGGGAACAAGAACTGACCCTGGAAACTACAGACCTGTAAGCTTGACAAGTGTGACTTGTAAGGTACTGGAGTCAATCGTAAGAGATGTTATTGTTGATCATATGATGAAAAATGAGTTGTATGCCAAATGTCAGCATGGTTTTCGTCAAAGTAGATCTTGTATTACACAGTTGCTTGAGGTAATGGAAGACTTTACTAAGTTAATTGATAGTGGAGATAGCATTGATGTTTTGTACCTGGACTTTCGTAAAGCCTTCGATTCGGTCCCACATGCCAGACTACTTAGTAAACTCAAATCGTATGGTATACTGGGAAAAGTTTTAGATTGGATTGAAGACTTCTTGAGAGATAGAGTTCAGAATGTTAGAGTTGGATCTTCTGTTTCTAGTAATGCTAATGTCATCAGTGGAATCCCCCAAGGCGGCATACTGGGACCTATATTATTTACTATATTTATAAATGACTTACCAGACGGGTTAAAAAGCACATGCAAGATTTTTGCTGATGATACTAAGTTGTACAGTTCACCATCCAAACACCTTACAATGCAAAATGACATTGAGCTACTCATAAATTGGTCTAACTCATGGAATTTGTACTTCAATGCATCCAAATGCAAAGTATTACATATCGCAAAAGAAACCATAAATTAAATTACAGTATGAAAGTTGGGGATCAAGAAGTTCAAATAACGTGCTGTGAAGAGGAAAAAGACTTGGGAGTAACATTTGATGAAGACTTACTCTTTGACAGACACATTGCACAGACCGTCAAGAAAGCCGTGCAGATGATTGGTATTATTAAGAGAACTTTTACATACTTGGACAGAGATACCTTTCTTAGACTATACAAGGCAATGGTGAGATCGATTCTTGAATATGGCAATGTGATATGGTCTCCAAGACTAAAAAGGCAGTCAATAGAAATAGAAAAGGTGCAGAGAAGAGCAACTAAGTTAATACCGGACATTGCTGATTATCCATATGAAGACAGATTAAGGTACCTAAGGTTACCATCCCTCAAAGCTAGAAGGATAAGAGGAGATCTGATCCAAACTTATAAAATTTTCAATAATCTAGATGATATTGATCAAGCATGTTTTTTTGAACCTGCACTAACCAACATAACCCGTAACAGTTGTGACAAAGTACAAATACAGCAAGTTAATACTAATATAAGGAAACATTTCTTCAGCCAGAGGATAGCACCAATATGGAATAAACTAACTCCGAACATCAAACGTGCACCAAATATTAACTCTTTTAAAAATCTTATCGATAAGCATGAAATAATAACAGACATCATGTTCGACTTTGATGGTCGAAAATAAAAACTGGGCTCGCTGTCGACCTGACCAATGACAGAGCATAATATAAAGAAGGGGCATATAAAGCCGTGAGGCTATGCTGAAACAATCATCGCCCTAAATCTGAACCTGAAACCTGAACCTGAAACAAAGACGACACCGACTTGGCACAGGCCAAGGGCACCCAAACCCGACGAGGACCTGGCACTAACTATGACTCGAAGTCACTCCTCAAAAACTAACGGCGCTGCCGCCGCACCTACAAGGAGTACGTCCACTCCGACGAACACCAGGGACCGAAGTGAAGCTACCCCAACGCAATCCGCCCTGGTCGGAATCAAGCGAACTCTACTCACCACACAAAACAGCGATTGGTCAGAGCAGCGTATCCCTCCGCAGAGCTGACACGCCGGACCAACGGACTACTTGTTGCTCGTGCAACAACACGACAATTTACCACAACAACTCACAGACTTGACAACACAACAACAGCCGATATCCTGCCCCGCCTTCTCTGGTGTAGAACCAAAGTAACAAAAGGGTAACAATCGGAAACGAAACCAACCTCCCGCTTCCACTCCTTCCATAAGTGAAGACTGGAATTCAAGAATATTGTATGTTCTATTTCCCCAGCCCCCCTACCTAGCCTAACCTTCCACCTTAACCAAAACCCCAATCTTATACACGTGCGCTCGCACACATATGCGCACACGCTCTCTATCTTGAACCATCACCAACCTAAGCACATGGATATGCTGGTTTAGTACCGCCGATCGGTGACAGGAATTTTCCTGTCTGGTTTCCTTCCTTTCTTCAGGAATGAAGATGAAAGGAATTCTCCTATCTAGTTTCCTTCCTTTCTTCAGGAATGAAGATGAAAGGAATTCTCCTATCTGGTTTCCTTCCTTTCTTCAGGAATGAAGATGAAAGGAATTCTCCTATCTGGTTTCCTTCCTTTCTTCAGGAATGAAGATGAAAGGAATTCTCCTATCTGGTTTCCTTCCTTTCTTCAGGAATGAAGGTAAAAGGAATTCTCCTGTCTGGTTTCCTTTCTTCAGGAATGAAGGTGAAAGGAATTCTCCTATCTGGTTTCTTTCCTTTCTTCAGGAATGAAGGTAAAAGGAATTCTCCTGTCTGGTTTCCTTTCTTCAGGAATGAAGGTGAAAGGAATTCTCCTGTCTGGTTTCCTTTCTTTGTCAGGGACGCACTGGTGAAAACAATATCTCTTTGGCTCCTTTTTTTCTCTCCAGGAAAACGAGGTGTAAAGGAAATCTGTTCCGTTGAGGAAGCCTCTTATGCGGTTACTTTTTTTTCTTTAGAAAGTAAGGGTGAGAAGGAAGCCTGCTGTCTGCTTTTTTTCATTTCTGGAGGAAGAAGGGACGGAGGGTGGGTGTTTGTATCCGCGATCCGTTTGCCATGTTGATCTTTGCCGTCTTGCTTCTGTCTCTTTAAGTCTCTCTCTCTCTCTCTCTCTCTCTCTCTCTCTCTCTCTCTCTCTCTCTCCTCTCTCTCTCTCTCTCTCCCTCTCTCTTTTTTTTTGCTGTTGATCGCTCTCTGACCTCCGTGGCTCTGTCCATTCTTTGTCTATTTACATTGTTCTGTCTCTGCCTCTCTGTTCCAATGTTTGTCTTAGTGATTATTTTCTAACTCGCAACTGTCCCTCAGTCTCAGTGTTTAACTCTCTCGCTTTGTCGTTTCTACTCCTGTGTCTTAATGTTTATTATTATCCTTTTCGCTTTCTGAGCATCTCTCTCTCTCTCTCTCTCTCTCTCTCTCTCTCTCTCTCTCTCTCTCTCTCTCTCTCTCTCTTCTCTCTCTCTCTGGTTTATTCATTCAAGGAAAATAAACAACGACTACACTCCCATTACTGACGAAATTTCAAGCACATACACATACTGGCAACAAATGCATTGTAATTTGTTTCTCATTAAACAGCCATAAAGGATCTAGCTTGAGAGTTAGTCGTAGAATAATAATTTAAAAAATACACAACACCTCTATCCCTAACCCCCTCTCCATATTATCCCAACTCACACGAAGCCACCCTCCCCCTACAATATTCCTTGGTTGGTGGAGGTGGGGGGTGGAAGAAGGGTTGTCCCTATTTAGTAAAGTCCCTTTGATCCCACGTTGCACGTGGAAGCAGGAGGGGAAAATAAGAGCAGGCCCTGCAGGTGTGTTAATGGTCAGTCCTGTCGTGGACTTGCTGTGGCCCTGCAGGTGTGTTAGTGGTCAGTCCTGTCCTGGACTTGCTGTGGCCCTGCAGGTGTGTTAGTGGTCAGTCCTGTCCTGGACTTGCTGTGGCCCTGCAGGTGTGTTAGTGGTCAGTCCTGTCCTGGACTTGCTGTGGCCCTGCAGGTATGTTAGTGGTCAGTCCTGTCCTGGACTTGCTGTGGCCCTGCAGGTGTGTTAGTGGTCAGTCCTGTCCTGGACTTGCTGTGGCCCTGCGGGTGTGTTAGTGGTCAGTCCTGTCCTGGACTTGCTGTGGCCCTGCGGGTGTGTTAGTGGTAAATCCTTTCCTGGACTTGCTGTGGCCCTGCGGGTGTGTTAGTGGTCAGTCCTGTACTGGACTTGCTGTGGCCCTGCGGGTGTGTTAGTGGTCAGTCCTGTCCTGGACTTGCTGTGGCCCTGCGGGTGCATTAGTGGTAAATCCTTTCCTGGACTTGCTGTGGCCCTGCGGGTGTGTTAGTGGTCAGTCCTGTACTGGACTTGCTGTGGCCCTGCAGGTGTGTTAGTGGTCAATCCTGTTTGGAATTGCTGTGGCCCTGCAGGTGTGTTAGTGGTCAGTCCTGTCCTGGACTTGCTGTGGCCCTGCTGGCGTGTTAGTGGTCAATCCTGTCTTGGACTTGCTGTGGCCCTGCAGGTGTGTTAGTGGTCAGTCCTGTCCTGGACTTGCTGTGGCCCTGCAGGTGTGTTAGTGGTCAGTCCTGTCCTGCACTTGCTGTGGCCCTGCAGGTGTGTTTGTGGTCAGTCCTGTCCTGCACTTGCTGTGGCCCTGCAGGTGTGTTAGTGGTCAGTCCTTTCCTGGACTTGCTGTGGCCCTGCAGGCGTGTTAGTGGTCAATCCTGTCTTGGACTTGCTCTCACCATTGAACAGCTGACATTCCCCGGAAGGTGTGGGGGATGAATGTGGGTGGGTGGGGAGATTTGAAACTCATCCTTGCCACAGGGAGCAGATGAAGGGACCACAGTTCACATGACAGTGGGGAGGTTTCAGGGGGAATGACAGTGGGGAGGTTTCAGGGGGAATGACAGTGGGGAGGTTTCAGGGGGAATGACAGTGGGGAGGTTTCAGGAGGAATGACAGTGGGGAGGTTTCAGGAGGAAGGACAGTGGGGAGGTTTCAGGGGAATGACAGTGGAGAGGTTTCAGGGGGAAGGACAGTGGGGAGGTTTCAGGGGAAAGGACAGTGGGGAGGTTTCAGGGGAAATGACAGTGGGGAGGTTTCAGGAGGAATGACAGTGGGGAGGTTTCAGGGGGAAGGACAGTGGGGAGGTTTCAGGGGGAAGGACA
>CM031598.1:2414133-2424016 GCA_018398815.1 Conus ventricosus
TAGGAGCAATATTTCACGGATGAACACGAAGACATAGATCAACTGAAAAGGAAGTCGTGGACCACTAAGTTTGACTTCCAACAAGGATGCAAGGGAGGGAAACCTCATGACCAGTTGTAGAGATAAGGTCTGCTGTAAGAACCTCGAGTGTTGCCGATCACAAAAGCATTGGCAGCGACCAGGAACCGTGTCAAAGGTCTTTTAGAGTGCTGGGACTTGCACGATGTGAGACATACACACTCTACAGCACATTCCATGAACATTTTGTTCAGAGATGTTCCGTCTGATGTGATCTCTCCCATTTCTGAAAGAAATTAACATTTTTCGTCTGATCTAAGGTTTTATGGAGGAAAGATTTTTAACAAAGTTTCTGGTGTGTTTTTAAAAAGTGTACTTTAAAGGGTTGTGTCAATGTTTTTTTGATGATTTGTGAGGTGACGTCAAAGCAGTGACAGCCCTGATATGGCCCTCTGCGGTCGGCTGGGCCATAAGCATCATTTCCATTACCAACTGTGTAAAATGACAGTTTCCTGGGTGTCCTAAGAGATGCAGTTCCACCCCCATCCTGCTCTTGCTCCACCCCTACTAACTGACAACATAATCTGACGGAACTTTGAAAACGCGGTGGAAGCAAAGGAGATGCGGGTGAACAACTCCTCCCTCAGTGGGAGAATGACTTTGAACACATTCCTTACCAAAAGAAGGGACCGGGCAGAAAGGTGAGTCGGGTGAACAACTCCTCCCTCAGTGGGAGAATGACTTTGAACACATTTCTTACCAAAAGAAGGGACAGGGCAGAAAGGTGAGGCGGGTGAACAACTCTTCCCCCAGTGGGAGAATAACTTTGAACACATTCCTTACCAAAAAATGGGACAGGGCAGAAAGGTGTGAAGGGGCAAAAATGTGATGGCGGGGGGGGGGGGGGGGGGGGGGGGGGGGGGGGGGGGGGGGGGGGGGGGGGGGGAGTGGAGGAAAGGAATGATGGAGAGGGATGTACAAGTAGAAAACATTTAAGAATAAATCTTATACATCAAACGCAATACACATACGTATATGCACAGGTGGTGACAGTCTCCTAGCCGTAAGATTCTTCTATGATTAGCACGAAACGAGATGTTCAGAACAACATCAACACAGATCAAGCAACCATCACAGATATGCTCAAATCCGGATCAAATCGCGATGCTTGAGATTCCCCGTACCCGAAACGTTGACCATGCAGTTGTTGATAACTTAAAGCGGCTGACACACGAGCCTCCCCGCCCGTACGCTTCAGACGTACCGGTCGAACCCGATCCCAAACGGAGCGTCTGTCATAGTAAACGTACGTCTCAAACGGACTTCGGCATCCAGTTCGACCCGACCGTTCGAGATACACCGCGATCTATTTGAAACGGACAGCTAGTATCCTCCAACCAATCAACGCTCAGCATTGAGCGAACACCCATGACAAAGGAAAAATGGCGTCGTTCAGCAAGGCAATCAGACTGTCCGATTCGGAGACCAAACATTTGATTGAATCGTTCCAAGGCCATGATGTGCTTTGGAGTGTCAACTCAAAAAATTATAAGACTCTAAATATTCGAGAAAAAGCTTCGTATTCAATTGTACAGTCCTTTGAAGCGGCATGTGGGATCAAACTCGAAGGGTTTAAAATTCGCATATAGGTCGGACCGCACAGGTTCAAACGTTTCGTGAAGCACTCCGTTCGTTCGACACTGACTGGTCGGACCGCACAGGTTCAAACGTTTCGTCTCAACCGTACGGGCGGGGAGGCTCGTTTGTCAGCCGCTTAAGCAAACCATCCAAACCTCTGTCAACCGGTCGCCCGACCTGGAAATAGGGACATCGTTTATTGAATTTGAGACCGGCCTGAATCTCCGCTGTGTCCACAAGCCCGGCTCCTCTTCCCTCTTGCCAGCCCCCCTCCCTCCCCACGCCCGCGCCCGCGCCCTTCTCTTCAAACACACCTCCTGTGCAGGATGAAGAAGTTGCCCCTCCCTCCCCACGCCCGCGCCCTTCTCTTCAAACACACCTCCTGTGCAGGATGAAGAAGTTGCCCCTCCCTCCCCACGCCCGCGCCCTTCTCTTCAAACACACCTCCTGTGCAGGATGAAGAAGTTGCCCTTCCCTCCCCACGCCCGCGCCCTTCTCTTCAAACACACCTCCTGTGCAGGATGAAGAAGTTGCCCCTCCCTTCCCACGCCCGCGCCCCTCTCTTCAAACACACCTCCTGTGCAGGATGAAGAAGTTGCCCCAGTTCCAGCTGTCTTGTGCATGTTGCCAGTAGTCAGTGACCTACATTGGCGCCCCACTGTTTTCTGAGGAAGTGCGCGCATGCCTTGCTCTCTCTGTCTGTCTGTCTCCGTCTCTCTCCTCTCTCTGTCTCTGTCTCTCTCTCTCTCCTCTCTCTCTCTCTCTCTCTCTCTCTCTCTCTCTCTCTCTCTTGATAGACAGACAGAAAGATAGCGAAAAAGAGACAGAATGATAGGAAAGTGAACAGATAAATGGATAGATGGATGGATAACTAGAGGACGAGAAAGAAAAGAGACAGACAGACAAACAGACAAACGGGTAGATCAAAAAAAAAGAGGGGAAGTTTAGATTCAGGAAAAGACATCATGCACTCTCTCACTCTCTCACACACACGCGCGCGCGCGCGCCCAACCACACACACACACACACACACACACACACACACACACACACACACACACACACACTCACACACACACACACACCACACACACACACACACACACACACACACACACAAACACACAGACAGACAGACAGACAGAGAGAGACACACACACACACACGCACGCACGCACGCACGCATGCACGCACGCACGCACGCACGCACGCACGCACGCATACACACACGCCCGCGCGCGCGCACACACTCACACACTCACACACACAGACCTACAAACGACATCAAACGAGAATGAAAGAATTGAACTCAGCCTGGCAATTCAGAACAAGGGGCAGGAGAAGAGAAGTCAGAACACCTCCCATGCGCCCCCTTTACAGGCACGTCCAAATCAGGGGGGGGGGGGGGGGGGGGGGGGGGGGGGGGGGGGGGGGGGGGGGGGGGGGGGGGGGGGGGGCTTAAAGCCGGATACTTCTACAGGAGGAGACGGAGAGGACATTTATCAGAGCACCAGGTTGTTTCATCTGACAGAAGGTAAAAACACGGAGGACGACAAAGAACCCTTCCTTTTCACGGCTCCAGAGACAGGGAAGAGGCTGCACACATCACCTCTTGGCCTGCCTGCCACAGGAACAGAGTTGATACAACGACATCAATGAGAGGCCTGCCACAGGAACAGAGTTGATACAGGACATCAATGAGAGGCCTGCCACAGGAACAGAGTTGATACAGGACATCAATGAGAGGCCTGCCACAGGAACAGAGTTGATACAAGACATCAATGACAGGCCTGCCACAGGAACAGAGTTGATACAAGACATCAATGACAGGCCTGCCACAGGAACAGAGTTGGTACAATGACATCAATGAGAGGCCTGCCACAGGAACAAGTTGATACAAGACATCAATGAGAGGCCTGCCACAGGAACAGAGTTGATACAAGACATCAATGAGAGGCCTGCCACAGGAACAGAGTTGATACATGGACATTCCACCACCAATCCTGCCAACAAGGAATCAGCTAGGTGTGTCAGCCACTACACATTCCATAACCAAAACTGCCAACAAGACCAGTGAATCAGCTAGGTGTGTCAGCCACTACACAATCCACCACCAACACTGCCAACAAGACCAGTGAATCAGCTAGGTGTGTCAGCCACTACACATTCCACCACCAAGCCTGACAACAAGGAATCCGCTAGGTGTGTCAGCCACTACATATTCCACCACCAAGCCTGCCAACAAGATCAGTGAATCAGCTAGGTGTGTCAGCCACTACATATTCCACCACCAATTCCAAGCCTGACAACAAGGAATCCGCTAGGTGTGTCAGCCACTACATATTCCACCACTAAGCCTGACAAACACGGAATCCGCTAGGTGTGTCAGCCACTACATATTCCACCACCAAGCCTGTCAACAAGGAATCCGCTAGGTGTGTCAACCACTACATATTCCACCACCAACCCTGCCAACAAGACCAGTGAATCAGCTAGGTGTGTCAGCCACTACATATTCCACCACCAAGCATGACAACAAGGAATCCGCTAGGTGTGTCAGCCACTACACATTCCACCACCAAGCCTGCCAACAAGACCAGTGAATCTGCTAGGTGTGTCACCACAACACATTCCACCACCAAGCCGTCAACAAGGAATCCGCTAGGTGTGTCAGCCACAACACATTCCACCACCAACCCTGCCAACAAGACCAGTGAATCCGCTAGGTGTGGTGGATGAGGGGCACCGTCCACAGCCGGCCATCTACACAGTCTCTGCTGACAAGCTGATATCATCAAATGGTGCACGTATCCACGTGCCTGTGTTTGAGTGCGTGTGTCTGTGTATTATCTGTGTATGAGTGCGTGCGTGAGTGTGTGGGTGTGTGTGTGTGGTGTGTGTGTGTGTGTGTGTGTGTGTGTGTGTGTAGGCGCGTTTTCATATGGTTTGACAGGAACTTGGAAAGACGAAAGAGAATATCTAACTTCTCTGGAAAGAGAAAATCTCATGCATCTCCTTCCACACAGCATGGAGTGAAACTGGAAGTTGTTTACAAGGGGAGGAAGCTGGGGCGGGCGTTTGGCGGGCAGAAGGAAGAAGTGATGGGGTGGGGGAGGGGGGGGGGGGGGCGATTCCTTTGAATGGATAGACTGACCGACGTCAGTCCGTTAGCATCATATCACTTTGTGGTGGATACTCATTTTGTCTGCCTGCGAGGAAGCAGGAGGTAGATTCAGACAGTGAGATCTCTCTGCCTCTCTGTCTCTCTCTGTCTCTCTGTCTGTCTGTCCCCCTCCCTCCTCTCCCTCTCTCTCTCTCTCTCTCTCTCCCCTCTCTCTCTCCTCTCTCTCTCTCTCTCTCTCTCTCCCCTCTCTCTCTCTAGCAAACAAACACCACGCACAACACACACACACAAAACACACACACACACACACACACACACACACACACGTACACGTACACACACACACACAGAGACACACCACACACACACACACACACACACACACACACACACACACATACACACACACACACACACAAAACACACACACACACACACACACACACACACACACAACACACACACACACACACGCTTACGCGCGCGCGCGCACGCACACACGCAACGTGCGTTCGCGCGCGCGCCACAACACCACACACACACACACACAACACACAACACACACACACACACACACACACACACACACAAAACACTGACTGACTGAAAAAAAATTTTATTGTCAGATTAACTCAAGGTTGTACTGACTAACATACGCACACACACACACACACACACACACACACACACCACACAACACACACACACACACACACACCACACACACACACACACACACAGCACACACTGACTGACTAAAAACCAAATTTATTGTCAGATTAACTCAAGGTTGTACTGACTAACATACACACACACACACACACACACACACACACACACACACACACCACACACACACAACACACACAAAACACACACACACACACACACACACACACACACACCCACACACACAACACACACACACACACACATGCCACACACACGCGATAAAAAAATCATTTTTTAGGAGGAGGATAGGCACTGGTATGCCTTTTTACATCCGAAATAGGGAGCGAGAGGGGGGGGGAAGGACAGGGTAGGAGGGAAAGGACGCTGTTTGATCTATTATCCCCTTCAATGCAAAGGCAGTACACAAAAGAACATGCTGTTGTTTGGACTAGCGGTGATCATGGTACATACTGATGTTCGTGCACAACCGATTCCGTCCACAGACTGATAGACAGACAGGCAGACGATGAATGACAGACATGTGCCAGAGACTGTTAACAGCATTTCCCCCCACAAGTTTGGCAAGAATTGAAGCTGGCTACGATATGTCCACAGTTCTAACATACAACTCCAAACCAATCCTGCTTTTATAATGCTCATTCATCTACCCCATGCACAGACAAGACTCACGTAGAAAAAACACAGAAAATTCATTTTCCCGAAGTTTTTAGGTCGTGAGAAAAAGACCGAATATTTATCATTACATCTTTCCCCGCCACGGAATTTTTTTTAACCGTGCGGAAGGGGAGAGAACTGTTTTTACAAATTCCTCTGAGTTTGTAGAAAAAGGAGTTTAAAAAATGTCGAAAAAAACGCACCGCACCTTATGCTGAGGAAGGACACTGTCTCTGACACTCTCTCTCACACACACACACAACGCATGCAACACAACACACACACACACACACACACACCACACACACACACACACACACCCCACACACACACACACACACTCACACACACACACACACACTGCCATGTGTTTCAGTCTGTTTGCAATGACCCTCATTTTCCCTATCGAGTGGCTTCCGTCATTAGGGATGGTTAGGAGCAAAATGTGGGGTCTGGGTCTTTGAAAAATGCAGTGTTGTGTAAAGCAAACCTGCATGCTTGCATCACATATATGAGTGCGCACGCAAGTTTTTTGTGTGTTGTGTGTGTGTTGTGCGTGCGTGCGTGCGTGCGTGCGTGCGTGCGTGCGTGCGTGCGTGCCTGCGTGCGTGTGTTGTGTGTGTGTGTGTGTGTGTGTGTGTGTGTGTGTGTGTGTGTGTGTGTGAGAGAGAGAGAGAGAGAGAGAGAGTGTGTGTGTGTGTGTGTGTGTGTGTGTGGTGTGTGTGTGTTTGGGGGTGGTGTGTTGTGTGTGTGGGTTAAAATGGTAGAACTAGCTCACAAAACACCCCACACACACACACACACACACACACACACACACACACACACACACACACACACACACACACGCGCACACACACAAAACTCGCACACAAGCTCACACACACGCACGCACGCACGAACGCACACACCACACACACACACACACACACACACACACACCACACACACACACACACTGCTCACAAGACCACACAGTGTTCGCCTCATCAGGTCAAGCCTCTGCAACCCCTTTTATCAATGACCGTGATGAGCGACAGATTGCTGGCCCCATTTCATTCGGTGACATCCCATTTGGTCTTAAACCATTTCGTCTACTCCCATTTCGTCTTAAATCCCATTTCGTCTATTTTCCATACTGACCATACTGCAAGGCTCCCCCCTGGCGTAACCAGTGTCCCAGTCTACTTCCAAAGCAGAATCGATGGTCTTTAGATTAGAGTAGGGCGAAGCCCGAGAGAGGACGAAGGACGAAATGAACAAGGCCGTTTGGCCAAGTCGTGCTCACAACATTTCGTGTAGGCGAAATGGGAGTAGACCAAATGGGGAAGTAACCTTTCATTCAAGCATGTTCTGTCTTCATTTATCGTTAATCGTAATGGTGACGATGTGTGTTCTGTTTCCAGCGCTCCATGCGTCTTTCTCCTTGCCCCCCCCCCCCCCCCCCCTCCCCCCCCACCCCCCACCTCCTCTCAACGGCCCATCTCCACTGCCCGTCCTTTTCCCCCAGCCGCCAGCTATTCCTTTCCCTGTCACCCCCCCCCCCCCCCCCCCCCCCCGCCCACCTCCTCTCAACGCCCTCTCCCTGCCTCCTTTCCCCCAGCCGCCCCCTATTCCTTCCCTCACCCCCCCCCCCCCCCCCCCCCCCTCACCGCCACTCCTCTCACGCCCATCTCCCCCTGCCAGTCCTTTTCCCCAGCCGCCAGCTATTCCTTTCCCTGTCACCCCCCCCCCCCCCCCTCACCGCCACCTCCTCTCAACGCCCATCTCCACTGCCAGTCCTTTTCCCAGCCGCCAGCTATTCCTTTCCCTGTCACCCCCCCCCCCCCCCCCCCCTCACCGCCACCTCCTCTCAACGCCCATCTCCACTTTCCCGTCCTTTTCCCCCAGCCGCCAGCTATTCCTTTCCCTGTCCCGGGGCAATGTGGCCTTCGCCATTCCACACGCCACTGTGTGTGTGGGTGTGTGTGTGTGTGTGGTTTTGTTTGTGTGTGCTGGTTTTGATGTTTGGATAGACATAGTCAACGTTTTGGAACAAGAAATATTAAAGCAGCTACACGGACAGTATGTGAGAGAGAGAGAGGAGAGAGAGGAGAGAGAGGAGAGAGAGAGAGAGAGAGAGAGAGAGAGCCGCCAGCCGCCAGCCGGCCAGACGAAAGACAGACAGAAACGGATACAGAGAAGTTAGGACCAATGTGGAAAGAAATTTAAATTAAGGGTCAGTCCGTGGATTAAACTATCGGAATGGATGATGGTCGTATGAAGGAAGGGAAAACGGCGTGTTAAGCACTGATGGGCAGACTAGCAGTCCACAGGAACTGAGATCAGGAAAACACTAAGAAAGAAAGGATCCACAAAACAGCACAGAATAAATAAAGTAGAATACCCCCCAAGATTTGCTAGTTCTTAAAACTTTTTGAGACTAGCTTGGAAAATATCGAGAAAAGGTCAAACTCGGTTTATAACCTATTGATTACATTGGGAAGGTTGGACAGAGAGAGAAAGAGAGAGAAGAGAAAGAGAAGAGAGGAGAGAGAGAGAGAGAGAGAGAAGAGAGAGGGTGGGTGGGAACAAGGACAATTTCTTGACCTTTGTCATTGACTCAACCTCCATCCGTTCAGCGTCCACTTCAGTTTCGATGCCAACAAGATGAAGGTTGTGTCCACGGCCAGAGTTCAGAAAGAAAGGTTGTATCCACGGGCCAGAGTTCAGAAAGAAAGGTTGTGTCCACGGGCCAGAGTTCAGAAAGAAAGGTTGTGTCCACGGGCCAGAGTTCAGAAAGAAAGGTTGTGTCCACGGGCCAGAGTTCAGAAAGAAAGGTTGTATCCACGGGCCAGAGTTCAGAAAGAAAGGAAATCCTTTCTAATTATGTTCCATCATTTTTTTTCCCTACACACCATAAACACGAATGTCATCTAATGGGTGCCTAAAAAGATTTGAATTCTCTGTTCCTTATCAGTGGAAATCTGGCAGTTTTCAAATCCAAATATATCAGCAATATATTGTGAAACACCGAAGAGAAGATGAAAACTGGAACGTGGACAACCTGTTTATTCAAAGGTTTCAACACAGGGTGTTCGGTATAGTGGGCTGCGTTTGTTATCAGCAGTACTGTCAAACCTGTGATTTAGAATAATGACATCAGATATACCAGATGCCGTGCCGAAGTAGTTAGCGTTACGGATTCCCGGCTGGAAGGTCGTAAGGTCGATTTCCATCAGAGCCTTGTGGGCTTAGCAGCCCCTACGGCCCTACCCAGAGTTGAGTTTGCTGAGGACTCAACTGGAAGACTGGGACCACACAGTCGAGTTTCATCCACTTATGGATGCGTCTCTGAGAGTGTTGCTCAAATTTTCTGACCAACACTGCAGGTGTCTGTATATCCTGGCGTTATTGACACCGGCATATATCATGAAATTAAG
Organism: Conus ventricosus; assembly: GCA_018398815.1. NCBI lineage: Eukaryota > Metazoa > Mollusca > Gastropoda > Neogastropoda > Conidae > Conus > Conus ventricosus. The sequence goes on from CM031598.1 coordinate 2,423,683, forward strand.
CGTAGAGTACAGCCCTGTCATGCAGTCTCAAACCGGAAATCCGTAGCATCACCTTCATCGTCCTCATCATTCTCATCGATCAGCATCAGAAAAAAGAAGTCTCAAGTTGTGTAGCCCTTTATGCCTTGTTCTCAAGGTGACCTAAGTTTCGATGTCCTCTCCACATCTATGGTTCATTCAGTCGGGGTCACCGGTATTGGCGAGTCCATGGGGGCTGTCGTTGGACGGACGTGGTGGCGCCCTCCGGAGGGAGAGCTCACTCACGCCGGCTCTGCGACACACGTGTGCGCTTACATATACACACAAGCGCACGCATTCGCACGCGCGCGCGCAC
>CM031598.1:2432126-2434626 GCA_018398815.1 Conus ventricosus
AAAATAATACAATGACTATAACAAAAAAATATAAATATATATTCCAGAGGAGAGACATCTCAATAGGGGAAATCACTAACATATAACTCTGGTCATATACGATATATGACTAATAAAAAAAAAAAAATATATAAATATATATAATATATATATATATATATTATATATATATATATATATTATATATGTGTGTGTGTGTGTGTGTGTGTGTGTGTGTGTGTGTGTGTGTGTGTGTGTGTCTGTGTGTGTCTGTGTTTGTGTCTGTGTGTGCGTGCATGCGTGCGTGCACGCGCGCGTGCATAGAAGTTGTTTGCACAGATCCACGTTACCCTCACCCTCAACATTAAGCATGATGTCTGGTAATCTCTCTCTCTCTCTCTCCTCTCTCTCTCTCCTCTCTCTCTCTCTCTCTCTCTCTCTCTCTCAGGCCTTACATCAGAGATTTTACACCCCAAGAAGCATCACTGCACACAAAAGCGCCGGTCATCCGCTCGAGTCCGGTCCCTGGCTTCACGCGTGTTAGAAGAAGCCGCCCCCCCCCCCCTCCCCCACCCCCCAAGTGAAAGAGATCTACATGAGAGCATTGCACTACAAACAATTGTTCTCACGCTCAAACACATCTTGCAAAGGGATGACTTTTATGAGATTGGCAAAGTAGGCTATCTCAGTCGAGGCATGTGCTTTGAGAATTTTTCAGCTAAACTTAGACATGATCTGCGACACAGTGAAACTCGATCGACTCGATCAACATGATATAAACTAAGTGTAGGCCAGTTATATGCAGCGTTGAAAGTTCTTCAACCTTGGACTGCCAGCACATTTCCTTAGGGGCAGCTTGAAATAACAAGTTTAGATAAGTAGAAAAAAAACAACTGAAACAACGTGCAGTGTGAAGGAAGCCAGTTTCTCGCTATTAAACATGGCCTGAAGAGAGGTCTGCTAATGTTGTGCTCGAATGAATGAATGAATCGTTTATTTAACGTGTTTTCACCATAACTGGTGATATTACACGGGAACTGAAAAAAAAATTAAATAGATAAATAGATAAAATAAAATGATGATTGCTCATGGCGTTGGAAAGGCTATTTGTCTTTTTCTGTTCTCTCTCTAGATTCAATTCATATTGTTTATAGCCCAGCCGATCACGAAGGGCCATATCGGGTCGGTCACCTCGTCAAATTAAAGTCAATGTCTTACATAGTTGTATTGAAAAGAATACAATGAACCAGTTTGTTTGTTTTTTTAACATACGAAATTCGCTTTGAAATCTGTCTTCCTAACGTCCAGATGAAAACAATCACTTTCAGGCATGGAAAAATCACATACGGTGGAACAGCGCTACGCAAGGTTTTCATGGAATCTGCTGTCAAATGCTAGCAGCAACCCGGCTGGTGTCATGGTTTCTTTTACCTGCGTTAAATTCCTGTTACGTACGGCTTGTTGCCTCGTCCCAACAACTGGCCCTAAACCACCGCGTGAACTCTTGTGGACAGAGAGAAGAGAGAGAGAGAGAGAGAGAGAGAGAGAGAGAGAGAGAGAGAGAGAGGAGAGAGAGAGAGACAGACAGACAGACAGAGAGAGAGAGAGAGAGAGACAGACAGACACACAGACACACAGACACACAGACAGATACACATACAGACACACAGACAGACAGACAGACAGGCATGCAGAGAGAGAGAGAGAGAGAGAGAGAGAGAGAGAGAGAGAGAGAGAGAGAGAAAGAGAGAGACAGAGAGAGAGACAGACAGACACACAGACAGACACACAGACAGACACACAAAAAGACAGACAGACACACAGACACACAGGCAGAGAGAGAGAGAGAGAGAGAGAGAGAGAGAGAGAGAGAGAGAGAGAGAGAGAGTGAGAGAGAGAGAGAGGGAGGGAGGGAGGGAGGGAGGGGGAGGGAGGGAGGGAGGGACAGAGAGAGAGAGTGTCAAAACGCCGACTTAGGATTATCTGACATATTAAACGAGTGCGTTATCTGACCCCAATTAATCAATTCACTATCCTCGTTCTCTTTGTCATCACAGTTTATTATCTGATGAAAATCAGCGCTATGCTAACACTGAAACCATGCTGATCTGTCCACACAAAGTATTCCAAACCATGCGGATCTGTCCACACAAAATATTCCCAACTAATCTGATCTGTCCACACAAAGTATTCCAAACCATGCGGATCTGTCCACACAAAATATTCCAAACCATGCGGATCTGTCCACACAAAGTATTCCAAACCATGCTGATCTGTCCACACAAAGTATTCCAAACCATGCTGATCTGTCCACACCAAGTATTCCAAACCATGCTGGCCTGTCCACACAAAGTATTCCAAACCATGCTGGCCTGTCCACACAAAGTATTCCCAACTATGCTGGCCTGTCCACACAAAGTATTCCAAACCATGCTGGCCTGTCCACACAAAGTATTCCAAACCATGCTGGCCTGTCCACACAAAGTATTCCAAACCATGCTGATCTGTCCACACAAAGTAT
>CM031598.1:2449626-2479626 GCA_018398815.1 Conus ventricosus
AAAACAAATTGAGCAGAAAATGAGGGCGATGTGACACAGTCCATTCACCAACATGTCATGTGGAGACAGCAACAGTCCCCACACAGGACATCCAGCAACAGTCCCACACAGGACAACCAGCAACAGTCCCCACACAGGACAACCAGCAACAGTTCCCACACAGGACAACTAGCAACAGTCCCACACAGGACAACTAGCAACAGTCCCCACACAGGACAACCAGCAACAGTCCCACAGAGGACAACCAGCAACAGTCCCACACAGGACAACCAGCAACAGTCCCCACACAGGACAACCAGCAACAGTCCCACACAGGACAACCAGCAACAGTCCCCACACAGGACATCCAACAACAGTCCCACACAGGACATCCAGCAACAGTCCCCACAGAGGACAACCAGCAACAGTCCCCACACAGGACAATCAGCAACAGTCCCACAGAGGACATCCAGCAACAGTCCCCACAGAGGACAACCAGCAACAGTCCCCACACAGGACAATCAGCAACAGTCCCCACAGAGGACAACCAGCAACAGTCCCACAGAGGACAACCAGCAACAGTCCCCACAGGGACAACCAGCAACAGTCCCCACACAGGACAACCAGCAACAGTCCCCACAGAGGACAACCAGCGTTGGCACCACATTGCTGTCTTTGCCTCGCACAAAGACAGACGGAAAGGGAGAGAGGAAGAGGGGGGGGGGGGGGGGGGTAGAGGCAAAAAGAAAGGATACTGTGAGCGGGGCGGAGTTGGTGGGACGGTAACAGAAAGAAACGAAAACAGAGACAGACAGACAGATGCAGACAGACAGACAGAGAGAAAGAGACGGGAGGGGGAGGGGGAAGAGGGGGGGGGGGGGGGGGGGGGGCAGGGACAGGGACAGAGATAGAGTTCAGTTCATTTCAGTTCAGTTCAGTGGTTTATTTAATGTCTTTTCATCGCCAGATGATGTTAGACACTTTATCACAAAAACAAAATCTCCACACTTAACTTACCATCCACGTTAGTACTTTCAAACCCACATCTGATATACGCATATTTTTATAAGTGAAATACCCTAGTGTTACACAAAATTGTTGATCTTTATGAAAATTTTGCAACCTGTGACTGCGAATTAACCATGGCAATTTCAGCAACATATGAACCATATAAGACAGTTTTGACATGATCAAGGTTATTCATCTCAGTACCTTTCTCCTGATACAGCGAGGTCAACATTGAGCATTCAAACAAAAGATGATGTACAGAAAATGTTTTCTCAGCAGATGCAAGTAATACCATGAGAATATTCCAAGTATTCCGCCTTAATTTATGAATTAATCTAACAATGTGCATTGGGCACGATGGTAAAGTAGCAATATATGTTACTAGAATTCTGCTTATACAGGCATTTTTCCTTAATTTGGATTAATTCACAAGAGGATTAATCTAAGGGATTGTGTAGTAAATTTTCCGTATTTCTATTTGCTCCTTCTTTTGCAAAGGACAGAGATAGAGACACAGAACAGATATACTAACAAAGGAATAGACAGATGAACAGGCAGACAGACAGATAGTTATAGACGGATGATTTAAATAGAGAGGAAAGCAGATAGAGACGGACAGAGTTGAAAAGGGGTAGGGGAAAGATAAGGAGATTAAAATTGAGACACGAAGAAGAAGAAGAAGAAGAAGAAGAAGAAGAAGAAGAAGAAGAAGAAGAAGAAGAGAAAACAGAGAGAGAGAGAGAGAGAGAGAGAGAGAGAGAGAGAGAGAGAGCACTAAATTTGTCGTGCAAAGAGACATATGAACTTGCACCATCCGCCTTGAAAGACAGCCAAGGACGGTTTCCACAGGACTGGATGGAAGACGTGTCAACGTGAATCAATGGGTCTGCATTCCCTCCTTCCTTCCTTCCTTCCGTCCTTCCTTCCTTCCCTGCATCCTTCCTCCCTGTCAGCCACAGCGTGTTCTACACAGTCTCTCCACCTTTTTTCTCTTCACCCCGCGGGAGTGCTGGAGGCCTGTCAATGTACACTGCATCTCGGCCTTCTGGAAACAAGTGCTTCGGGCTGAAAAGACGTCAATCTCACCATTCATTACGTAAACGGTCTCCTCTGCCTGATTGGCTCGTCTGGGAAAACACACTGAGTTTGAGTTCAAATGATGCAAGTTCAAATGACGGAAGGCACACTGAGTTTGAGGTCAAATGATGCAAGTTCAAATGACGGAAGGCACACTGAGTTTGAGGTCAAATGATGCAAGTTCAAATGACGGAAAGCACACAGGAGTTTGAGTTCAAATGATGCAAGTTCAAATTGATGGAAGGCACACTGAGTTTGAGGTCAAATGATGCAAGTTCAAATGACGGAAGGCACACTGAGTTTGAGGTCAAATGATGCACGTTCAAATGACGCTTGAGCCAGGAGTTTAAACACGCACACACACACACACACACACACACACACACACACACACAACACACACAGACACGCGCGCGCGCGCACGCACGCACACACACACACACACACACACACACACACACACACACACACACACACACACCACACACACACACACAACTGCCGATTCTGCTGGACATTTTGTGCTCACATTTGTTCGTCTTTCCTGTCGCTGCCTTCCATCTGTTGTTCTTTACTGTCCACACTCTGTTCCTGCCGTTTGGCATACGATTTATCTGTTGTTCTTTACTGTCCCCCACTCTGTTCCTGCCGTTTGGCATACCGATTTATCTGTTGTTCTTTACTGTCCCCCACTCTGTTCCTGCAGTCTGGCATTCTGATTTATCTCCCTTTGCTCTGGACAGTCTTCATCATGTTTGTTTCAGTCTTCTCACAGTCCCCGACTTGCTTGTTTGTGTGTGGGGTTCTAATTATGTTGGTGATCTGACAAAAGCGACAGGGAGCATTCCACTAGCTATCTATTCTGCATTGCTATTTGCTAACATGACGTTTATTTTGTGATGCTTTTTTGGTGTTGTATTAACTTGTTTTAATTCATTTACACTCCCCGTTTGCCAAATGCAGGTGATCAAACCAGCTTGATGGCTGACTCTCTTAGTATGACCTGTGTTTTTGTGTCAGTACCTAAGCTATCAGGTAATCGGTTAATGGACATTGTGTGTCAGTACCTCAGCTATCAGGTAATCGGTTGATGTACATTGTGTGTCAGTACCTAAGCTGTCAGGTTGATGCACATTGTGTGTCAGTACCTAAACTATCAGGTTGATGCACATTGTGTGTCAGTACCTAAGCTATCAGGTAATCGGTTGATGGACATTGTTTGGTCAGTACCTAAGCTATCAGGTAATCGTTTGATGTACATTTTGTGTCAGTACCTAAGCTATAGGGTAATCGGTTGATGTACATTTTGTCAGTACCTAAGCTTCAGGTAATCGGTTGATGTACATTTTGTCAGTACCTAAGCTATTAGGTAATCGGTTGATGTACATTTTGTCAGTACCTAAGCTATTAGGTAATCGTTTGATGTACATTTTGTCAGTACCTGAGCTATCAGGTAATCAGTTGATGGACATTGTGTGTCAGTACCTAAGCTATCAGGTAATCGGTTGATGGACATTGTGTGTCAGTACCTAAGCTATCAGGTAATCGGTTGATGGACATTGTGTGTCAGTACCTGAGCTATCAGGTAATCGGTTGATGTACATTGTGTGTGTCAGTACCTGAGCTATCAGGTAATCGGTTGATGTACATTGTGTGTCAGTACCTAAGCCATCAGGTAATCGGTTGATGGGACATTGTGTGTCAGTACCTAAGCTAACAGGTAATCGGTTGATGGTGTAAAGCACAGACGAGACAGAAATAAATATCTCACATCACACACAATCTTATTCCATACGCGTTCTTACCCAGGGATATAACACTTAGACTTTTGAAAAAAATACCACCCCTTCTTTATTGAATTACTTAAGAAATTTTCTACACTCAGAACTCCGAGGTGTAGAACAGAAAAGAATGGGGATTAGTCTTAAAAGGTTTTTCACTCAGCTTCAAATCCACCGAAAGATTCTCCCAAGTCTCTCCTCGTCGCCTCTCTCCCCTGTAGTTCACCAGGGACGACTCAACGACCCCAACCTGGGTCTGGCTCCACGGCTAGACAAACGTAGCCCGGGACCTTCCCTCTGTATGTCTTCACAACCGGTGCAGCCTCAAACGCCTACGGCAGGAGCTCCTCCAGCTTCTTCACTCCCGTAGCGGAGCATGCCATCTGTACGTCTTCACAACCGGTGCAGCCTCAAACGCCTACGGCAGGGAGCTCCTCCAGCTTCTTCACTCCCGTAGCGGAGCATGCCACCTCTACAAACAAAGTCTGGGAACACCACCATTACCATCCCAGTTCCTAACACTTCAATAATAATTTAACTATCAGCTTCGTCTCCACCTGAAAAACTAACCACCATTCCCTTCTCTCTCCACCCCGGTAATTCCTGAGATAAATAGAAATAAATAATATTATTTCCAATTCATTCAACAAACAAGACAACAGTTTAAATATTATATAAACAACAGCTTGTCTTCTCACACGGCCTCGAACCATCTCGAATCTATAAAAAATGGAAAGAATAATTTTAATTATACTTGTCAAACATATTCATCTTAATACTATTCATAAACCATAAACAAAAAACAAGCTGTAAAGAAAATAAAATATTATAACTTAACAAACACTAAGTCTTCAACTTACCGGGCCTCTCTCTCCCAAGACTTACTAGCGTCTCACGCTCTCTCTCTCGGTCTGTCACAGCAGACAGCTGAACATCGACCGGCCCCACATACAGACTTCAAGCTCACCCGTTATAAAAACTGCACGAGAACCATGCATCTCCCCTCTAAAACCTGTGCACGGGCCTAAACACATGTCTGCATCAGCATATCAAACTTTTATACCAGTTTGGGTGCATTTATACACTGCAATAAAATAAATGCACCTCTATTTCTATACTAAACACAATTAAATAAAAACCTATAAAAAATATTAAAACATTTTCTTTACAGTACCCCCCCCCCCCTTACAAAAAAAGAGCGCACAAGCGATCTTTAACCATAAGGATAACCAGAGGTACACATCTCAAAACTGACAATATCTCCAAGACAAAATTCTATCTTTAATTCACTACCTCGAAATTTATCATAGAAACATGATTATTCAAAATCACCTTCAAATTCTCATACATGGATCAACATCAATACAAACAAAATAGCAGAAATTGACATTTGAGAGTATCCAAGAAAAACTTGACGTGATCCGAACACGCAACAGTAATCATCATGTAAAACAGTATACTAATAGCATACCATCAGGTCATATTGCAAACATGATCACAAAAAAAAAACCCCAAAAACATCAGCATTTCATTTTTCTCAACGGCTGAGAAAAATCTGCAAACAGATTTGCAGTACCAGAGATGGGAGTAACAGTGAACTTGTACTCCTGCAATGACAGGGACCACCTCATAATCCTTGCATTTTTGAAAACACAAGACTGGAGGTAAGTCAAAGGGCGATGATCTGTTTGGAGAACAAATGTCCTTCCCCAGAGATATCTACCTAGCTTGTAATCACCCATACAATAGCCAGGCACTCTCTCTCGAAGTACTGTATCGAGTTTCTCTGGGCAGAAGTTTTCGACTCACGAAAGCGACTGGATGAAGAACATCATCATGCTCCTGAAACAAAGCACCACGATCCCGATGGAACTGGCATCCGACCGAACCACAAATGGCTTCCGCAAATCCGGCAACAGCAAAATCGGACTTGAAGATAACCTCTTCTTCAACTTCTCCAAAGCAGACTGACAAGCAGACGACCACTCCAACTTCTTTGTAGCCTTTCCTGACAACAAATCGCTGATAGGAGCAGTAAGCGACGCAAAGTTGTGGATAAAACGTCTGTAGTATCCAACCAACCCCAGTAACGCACGCACTTGCCTCTTTGTAGATGGAGGAGTAACATGAAGAATCTTCTCGACCTTTTCCTTGTCTGGCTGCAAGGAACCATGACCAACTGTATGTCCCAAGAAATTCAATTCTGAAATCCAGCATAGAGCTTCGAAGGACGAGCTGTCAAACCTGCCTGCTTTAGCTTTCTAGCACTTCCTCAACATCCTTCAAATGACCACACCACATCTTACTGAAGATGAGAATGTCGTCGAAGAAATTCAATGCTGACTCGCCTAACTTTAAAGCACGCATAAACCCTAGCAAACGTCGCTGGAGCTGTCACCAAGCCAAATGGCATTCTCACCCATTGAAACAACCCTAGGGGTGTTTGAAAAGCCGTTTTATCTCTATCATCTTTCTTTACTGGAATCTGCCAGTAACCTTTCGCTAAATCATCTTGGTGAAGTAACGAGCATGAGACACCTTGAAAACAATTCCTCTGGATCAGGAATCGTTCAGCATCCGTACGAGTAACTTTGTTAAGTTCTCTGTAATCACAACAGAATCTAGTGGAACCATCTGGTTTTTTAACCAACACAACAGGAGCGGAATAAGGAGACTGGGATGGTTCAATGACTCCTAAATTCAACATCTTCTGTACTTCTTCCTTAATCGTTTCCTGAGAAGAAAAAGGAAGAGGGTACTGTTTCCTGAAAACTGGTTTATCCGTCACAAGATTAATGTCGTGCGCAATATTCAGAGAACAACAACCAGGATTACTTGTAAAAATTGACTCGTACTTGCTAAATACGTCAGAAATTTCTCTCTGTTCTGTCACAGACAACTTGTCAGAGTAATGAACTTCAGAGCACGTCTCACTAGTAGAAGTGTCTAAAGTAGGTATCTTCGCTAAATGTTCATCATCAGTGTCAACTGAAGGCAAAACAGCTACTAAACCTCTCACTGGAACATTCACTCTGTGACCGTCACACACATGTCTATTGTCAGTTTCAACATTCAATCTTTGAGGAACAAACGTATGAGGTAGAATGTCCTGAAATGGTTGAGTCAAACCATTCACACTCACAACAGCAGTCAAACCTTCTCGCCTGTGAAAGTGTTTCAGCATATTTGGATGCAAAATTTTCCTTTTTCCACCCATGTCAACGACATAGTCAAAGTCAAGTACTTCTACAATCTTGTAGGGACCTTTCCATGTCATCAACAGTTTGTTCGTAGTTGTCGGAAGAAATACAAGTACTTCGTCAGACACTTAAAACAAACGAACACGAGAACGTTTGTCATGGTATTTCTTCTGTACTTTTGCAGTCTTGTCAACAGAGTCATGAGCAATCTGGCACATATCAGCTATGTTGTTTCTCAAATCACACACATACTCGCACACATTCTTTGCTTCCGCCACATTTTCACTTTCCAGCCATGCATCAGCTAGAAAATCTATGGGACCTCTAGCCTGCGATCAAACAATAACTCAAAAGGTGAATAACCTGTAGAATCATTTGGAAGTTCACGACAAGCAAACAAGAGTGGAGCAACCTGCCTGTGCCACTGTCTGACATTACCTTTAACCATCTTCTTTATCATTGGCTTCAAAGTGCCATGGAATCTTTCTACCACACCATTTGACTGAGCATGATAAGGAGAAGAATGTACACCTTTGATGGAAAGTAATCTCAAAAACTCTTTGAACATTCCTGAAGTGAACTGCGAACCATTATCTGACAGAAGTTCAACTGGAAAACCCAGACGACAAAATACTGTGAACAATGCCTCTGCTACAGTAATCGAATCAATCGTCTTGAGCGGAATAGCCTCAGGAAAACGTGTAGCCACATCAATAACTGTCAACAAATACCTGTGATTGTCCTCTGAAGGTGGAGAAAAAGGACCCACAATGTCTACTGCTACTCTGTAGAATGGCTCTTCTATCCTTGGCATCTGAGACAACGGAACATCAGGAGTACGACCCTTTTGAGAACACTTTTGACAAATTTCACATGTCCTGCAATAAGTCTTGACCTCTCTCACTACTCCTGGCCACCAGAAACGATTCCGAACTCTAGCCAATGTTTTCCCTGACACCACAATGACCTGCAAGTAAAGCATCATGAGCTGTAAACAGCACCTTCGATCGAACCTTCTCTGGAACCACAATCTGTGACAAGTGTGTATCCCCCTTGGAAAATGTACGAAACAAAACACCTTTTTCCTTCACAAACGAACATGAACTCTGTTTTGTTTGAATACACTCTCCAGACTGAACCATGTTTTGGAACTTAGCCAATGAAACATCTTTTTCCTGCAAACTGATCAATTCCTCTGTTGACAAAGACAAATCCGACACTGGAATGTCTAACTCAGCCTTTCCCTTCTGTTCCTGCCTCTTCTGCGCCCTTGTTTCCACAGCAGCTGCAATCGGAGGACTATCATTCATGATGAGACCTGTAATGGGGAAGTAACACCTGAAACATTCCCCAAAATGAGATCTGCGATGGGCTCATCTATGACACAGCATAACAGAGAACCTGAAAAAAACACTGTATCCACCTCCACAGATGCGACAGGAAACTCCTCAGTATTTCCACCAAAAGTCACCACTTTCTGCGTCTTTCCCACATACTGATCTGGACGAACAAGTGACCTCCTAACTCCTGCAGTTGTTGCACCTGAATCACGTAGAAACTGACACCTGAAAGCCATTCACTGTTCCATCACAAATGGGTAAGGAACCAGACTCTGAAGTCAACGAAGAACACAGCACCTCTGCATCCACAGAATCCTGCAACGCAAAAGAAACAACGCCAACTTCTTTGTGCTGTTTTGGAGATTGTGAACGTGACCTTCTCTGAAATGTTGCACATTCCTCTCTGTAATGACCTCTACCACCACATTCAAAACATCTCACAAATCCTTGCGAGTACAAACTCCGACCATTTCCTCTGCGACCACCACGACCTTGAACCTGAAATATTGTCCACCACGATCAGAAACTGCTGGTTTTGAGCACGAGGGTACTGGGACTGTGGGTTTTGGGAATGGAAAGTTTGGGAACGGGGAAAACCTGTCTGGTAACTCTGCTGTGTTTTCCCATTTTGTCCATTTGAAGTAGACATGCCAATCTCAAACTTGTTCCCACGTGACATACACTTATTTGGATGAGCCAAACGGTAGCTTTCTGCCGCTTCTAAGAGTTCAGCACATGTTTTCAAACTACGTTCACGTAGAAAAACTTCCAATTCTTTGCTCACAGAAGACAAAATTTGTTCACATAATAGCAAATCACGAGACATTCATATGACAAATTTATATCTGAAAGTTCCACCCAACGATCAAACAAATGTGTGAAACGAGTGGCGTATTGACACAAAAGATTCATCTTTCTCTGGTTTAGAATTTCTAAACTTATCTCTGTACCCATCTTTTGTACACTGAAACTTTGCAAGCAAAGCTTTCTTGAGTTCTTTATATTCTACAGGACCACTTGCACACAGAGTATGATACAAAGACAACGCACTGCCTTGTAAATGTACACCCAAGAACATACCCCACTCCTTTTCATCCCATTTCACATTCTCAGCAAATGTTTCAAAACGAAATAGGTATGAGTCCATATCATCCTTAGATTCATTAAAATAAGGCATCTTAGGATAACGTACTGCTTTAGTACCAGACTGAGAACCATTGTTCTGATCACCCTGCTCATGTTTTACTTTCGCAGAAAACTTAATCCTCTCTCTCTCTAATTCAAGTTCAGCTAGTTCTTTCTGTAACAGCCGATTCTCTCTCTCACTTTCCTGTTGTCTTTGAGCTTCTCTTTCAAATTTCAATCGCATCAACTCTCTTTCACCTTGTTCTTTATCAGCCTGAAACTGAGCCAATCTTTCTTTCTCTCTCTGAGCTATTTCTCTTTCCTCTTTAGCTAATTGAGCAAGTCTTTCCTTTTCTCTTTCAGCTGCATCTCTCTCTTCTTTAGCTACTCTTTCAGCTACATCTCTCTCTTCTTTAGCTACTCTTTCAGCTACATCTCTCTCTTCTTTAGCTATCTGAGCCTGTCTTTCGTTTTCTCTTTCAGCTGCACTCTCTCTTCTTTAGCTATCTGAGCCTGTCTTTCGTTTTCTCTTTCAGCTGCATCTCTCTCTCTTTAGCTATCTGAGCCAACCTGTCTTTCTCCTCTCTATCCACCTGAGCCAGTCTTTCTTTCTCCTCTCTATCCACCTGAGCCAGTCTTTCTTTCTCCTCTCTATCCAGTTTAGCTGCTCTATCCCTTTCTTCCCTATCCAGTTTAGCTGCCAAGTCTCTTTGTTCTTTTTCTTTTTTAGCGGCTAAGTCAAGTCGTTTGAGTGTGATTTTCTCTTCTCTTTCCAAGTATTTATCCACAAAATCTTTAAGTTCTGGACCAGCCAACCTAACTCTTTTGCCTGTGAGGTTAACAACGCAAATTTATCCGGGTCCATGTTTGAAAATACTATACAACAATTCTTTAATCAAAATTAATAAATTTATGTCACCAAAAACACAATGTTGAATCAAAATTTACTTTTAGTATCAAATTTTCTAAGCACACACAAATGTTTAAATCATAAAGTCCACACACACACAAAAATTATATAAGACAATACAATGGAAGAGAAAAAGAAACCTACAGAATGCAAGTATTACTCTGTATCACTTACAAAACACACAAAACAATTTACACCACAAACTATACAAAACAAACTACACTATCAAATGTACAAAATACCCTACACTACAAAGGGGTGGTATTCACACATAAACTTAAACATATAAAAGTATTAAAGAAGAAAGACACAATCAAACAGGGAGCCAAGAGAGATAGACAGTAACAAAGGAAGGAAAATGAACTACACCCTCGACACTACAGAAAACTATCCCTTCACACACACCAAGAATGCTTCACAGGAAATATTGCTCCAGCTTTTTGACCAAGACTGCAGAGGCCTGTGTCTGCCGGGGCTGGTTAAAGCCTGTGTATGACGGGGCTGGTTAAAGCCTGTGTCTGCCGGGGCTGGTTAAAGCCTGTGTCTGCCGGGGCTGGTTAAAGCCTGTGTCTTCCGGGTCTGGTTAAAGCCTGTGTCTGCGGGGCTGGTTAAAGCCTGTGTCTGCCGGGGCTGGTGAAAGTCTGTGTCTGCCGGGGCTGGTTAAAGCCTGTGTCTCCCGGGGCTGGTATGCCGGGGCTGGTTAAAGCCTGTGTCTGCCGGGGCTGGATAAAGCCTGTGTCTCCCGGGGCTGGTATGCCGGGGCTGGTTAAAGCCTGTGTCTGCCGGGCTGGTTAAAGCCTGTGTCTGCCAGGGCTGGTTAAAGCCTGTGTCTCCCGGGGCTGGTTAAAGCCTGTGTCTCCCGGGGCTGGTTTAAAGCCTGTGTCTGCCAGGGCTGGTTAAAGCCTGTGTCTGCCGGGGCTGGTATGCCGGGCTGGTTAAAGCCTGTGTCTGCCGGGGCTGGTTAAAGCCTGTGTCTGCCAGGGCTGGTTAAAGCCTGTGTCTGCCAGGGCTGGTTAAAGCCTGTGTCTTCCGGGACTGGTTAAAGCCTGTGTCTGCCGGGGCTGGTTAAAGCCTGTGTCTCCCGGGGCTGGTATGCCGGGGCTGGTTAAAGCCTGTGTCTGCCGGGGCTGGTTAAAGCCTGTGTCTGCCGGGGCTGGTATGCCGGGGCTGGTTAAAGCCTGTGTCTGCCGGGCCTGGTTAAAGCCTGTGTCTCCCGGGGCTGTTATGTCGGGGCTGGTTAAAGCCTGTGTCTGCCGGGGCTGGTTTAAAGCCTGTGTCTCCCGGGGCTGGTCTGCCGGGGCTGGTTAAAGCCTGTGTCTGCCGGGGCTGGTTAAAGCTGTGTCTCCCGGGGCTGGTTAAAGCCTGTGTCTGCGGGGCTGGTTAAAGCCTGTGTCTCCGGGGCTGGTTAAAGCCTGTGTATGTGAGGAATATAACGTACAGTCAAGCCCTGTCCTGTTGTCTGTGAAGCCTGTGTATGTGAGGAATATAACGTACAGTCAAGCCCTGTCCTGTTGTCTGTGAAGCCTGTGTATGTGTGGAATATAACGTACAGTCAAGCCCTGTCCTGTGGTCTTGGAAGCCTGTGTATGTGTGGAACATAACGTACAGTCAAGCCCTGTCCTGTGGTCTGTGAAGCCTGTGTATGTGTGGAATATAACGTACAGTCAAGCCCTGTCCTGTGGTCTGTGAAGCCTGTGTATGTGACGACAGAAATGTACAGTCAAGCCCTGTCCTGTGGTCTGAGGCCAGAAGGAAACACCCTGTGAGGAACATAACGTACAGTCAAGCCCTGTCCTGTGGTCTGAGGCCAGAAGGAAACACCCTGTGAGGAACATAACGTACAGTCAAGCCCTGTCCTGTGGTCTGATGTCAGAAGGAAACACCCTGTGAGGAACATAACGTACAGTCAAGCCCTGTCCTGTGGTCTGAGGCCAGAAGGAAACACCCTGTGAGGAACATAACGTACAGTCAAGCCCTGTCCTGTGGTCTGAGGCCAGAAGGAACACCCTGTGAGAAACATAACGTACAGTCAAGCCTGTCCTGTTGTCTGATGTCAGAAAGAAACACCCTATGTACGGCTGCGAGTGCGGGGATGGGAATAAGCGGCGTGGGAGTAACGCCCATTGTTGAGGGAGGTAAGGGGTGAAAGACATGCGTGTGGGAGTAAACGCCCCTTGTTGAGGGAGGTAAGGGTGTGAAAAGACATGCGGCGAGGGAGTAACGTCCCTTGTTGAGGGAGGTAAAGGGGGAAAGACATGCGTCGAGGGTAGTAACGTCCCTTGTTGAGGGAGGTAAGGGGTGAAAGACATGCGGCGAGGGAGTAACGTCCCTTGTTGAGGGAGGTAAGGGATGAAAGACATGCGGCGAGGGAGTAACGTCCTTGTTGAGGGAGGTAAGGGGTGAAAGACATGCGGCGAGGAGTGAACGTCCTTGTTGAGGGAGGTAAGGGGTGAGAAAGACATGCGCGTGGGAGTAACGCGCCTTGTAGAAGGAGGTAAGGGTTGACAGACATGGAAAATGGGTCAGGACAGACATTAAAGGGGTATATTCCAGTTCACGGTGCTTTTAATAGTTTAGGACAGACATTAAAGGGGTACACTCCACTTCATGGGGCTTCCAATAGTCAGGACAGACATTACAGGTGTATACGCCAGTTCATGGTGCTTTTAATAGTCAGGACAGACATTAAACGGGTATACTCCAGTTCATGGCGCTTTAAATAGTCAGGACAGACATTACAGGGGTATACTCCAGTTCACGGTGCTTTTAATAGTCAGGACAGACATAAAGGGGTACACTCCAGTTCATGGGGCTTCCAATAGTCAGGACAGACATTACAGGGGTATACTCCAGTTCACGGTGCTTTTAATGGTCAGGACAGACATTAAAGGGGTAGACTCCAGTTCATGGTGCTTTAAATAGTCAGGACAGACATTTAAAGGGGTATTCTCCAGTTCATGGTGCTTCCAATAGAATACAGCACAAGTCACTTTTAAACTCATTATTAATGAACTAAAAGCCACATTAAAGGGACACTCCAGTTAATGTTGCGTCCGATAGAAAACAGCACAAGTCAGTTTTAACCTAACAATGAAATGAACTAAACGCCCGTAACTCCGAGCAGTAGGACTTGCGGTACCCAGGTTTTTTACCACACAAATAGAAAACAGCCGCACATGACAAACCGCTGAACTGAACGGACGTTCAGAAGAGTTTTCCTCGTTTAGAAAAAATTAAAAGGTTCTTCTGCTTATCACCAGCTACCGCGAAAAAAAAATCTTAATAAGCAGAAAAGCCAGAATCAGAATCTTTCCTTTATGGCTCTGTGTATCTCTCATCTACACCTGTGCTAGGGGATCAGGTGAAGAAACTAGCACGGCTTGGAGTTACGGGCTTCTAGATATCAAATTACGACGGTTGATATTACTTGTACTTGTTTAATAACCCAAAGCGAGTGACGGCTAGGAGGAAACTCCGAGCAACATTGTTTTACTGGGACAGCGCTTACTACTGAAAGAGGCCCAGTCGCGTGTACGTATGTCAGCACTTGCCTAAGACCCTACAGAGTGAAGAAAGCGTCCTCTGGGCAGGAGAGTGAGCGAGGGACGCCCATCAATACCGGAAAGTTCAGCTCAAGCCTTAGGTCAAATAATGACCTTTGATGTCATCGGCCTGCTTATCACCTTGCGTGACGGCTGTGAAAGAGCTGAGACGTCTGTAAGTAAACAAATGTCTGAGCCGCCCGACTTTTGTCTGGCTGGGGGGAGGGAGGGGGGAATCCGTGTCTGTGGATAGATTTGAGCGTATGTATGTTGAGTTGACTGTGGGCACATGCCTGTGTGTGTGTGTGTGTGTGTGTGTGTGTGTGTGTGTGTGTGTGTGTGTGTGTGTGTGTGTGTGTGCGTGCTCGCGCGCTTGCGCGAGTATTATGTCTGCTGCACGAATCACTCACGTGATCAACAAAGTGTTCTGTTTATCCGTGTATGCAGTGAGAGAGAGAGAGAGGGAGAGAGAGAGAGAGAGTGTGTGTGTGTGTGTGTGTGTGTGTGTGTGTGTGTGTGTGTGTGTGTGTGTGTGTGTGTATACGTGCGTATGTGCGCGCGCGCATGTGTGTGTGTGTGAGTGGGTGCGCGTGCGTGCATGCGTGTACGTGTGTGCGCACGCGCGCCTGTGTGTGTCTGTGTAGTCGCACGCGCCGTCCTCTGCGCAGATATGACACGATCAATGAAGTTTTCTGCCACTCCGTGTCTGCCGAGCTGACAGAGCGTACAGTAGTATGATTCGATACGTCTCTCACATCTCACGCCGAGTGAATCGGACCGAACAGTCTAAACCTGTCTGTGTGGAAGAGAGAGAGCTCGGCAGGAAAAAAAAAAAAGAAAGAAAGAAAAGAGACGAAGTAAAAGGAAAGTGTGGAAGAGTTGGTGGCAGAAAAGAGCATCAGCTGCTCCTCCTCCACCTCCACTCTCCCTCCACCTTCCCCCCTTTCCCGCCTCTCCCTTCCAAGCAATCTGTCCCGGAGTGAATTTGCATTGTGGGGAGAGACGACGGATCGACCCGCTCCGTGTCATTTGTAATTCCTCACACCTCTGGTCCCTGCCCATCCTCTCCCCCCCCCCCTTCCCCACCCCCCTCCATTGATCCGCTCTCTAGCGGGTGTCGGCAGTTGCACCACAGTGGCGGCCCCTTTAATTGTTCAGGGAGGGTCTTGCTTGCCTCCGACGTCAGCCCCCCCCCCCCCCCCTCTCCCCCCACACACGCACATCCCCCCGACTCCCTCACCCTCCTCCCTAATCCGTCCTCCCCCCCAACCCCACCCTCCCCCCTCCCATTCCCATTCTCCTCTCCACAAGTCTGGGGTCAAAGGATCAAGCAGACAACCGGGTTAGATACAAGTGCAGACGCTGCCTGGGGATGGGGTAGGGGGTGTGGGGGTGTGGGGGGTGGATGAGCGATTGACATGAAGTCCTAATGTCACCCGCAAAGTTCCTGTCATTGTCGGACGATCGAACAATTCGAGGGTGGGTAACGTCAATCCACCGCGCTATCAGAGTCGATCCACAAAACTGTCAGGTGTTGAAAGACGCTTGTCTTCGCTTATAAAGCAAATAAGAAAAACAAAACAGAGAGAGAGAGAGAGAGAGAGAGGGGAAACTCTGGCAGACTGTTTCCACTGAAATATTGAAGGTTAGCCGATGTAAAGTTTCATTGTGAGCATAGAAGTTCACGACTTACACTAAGTCTCTCTCTCTCTCTCTCTCTCTCTCTCTCTCTCTCTCTCTCTCTCTCTCTCTCTCTGTGTGTGTGTGTGTGTGTGTGTGTGTGTGTGTGTGTGTGTGTGTGTGTGCGTGCGTGCGTGGTGTATGCACTGAGAGAGAGATAGAGAGAGAGAGAAATATTCAAGGACTTATTTTGTGTGATGCAACTTGTTTCTAGATCGTATTTCTTTTTTTCAGTCTAAAGAAGATAAGGGTTTTCTTTAAACTGAAAGCTCAGAGGTTAGATACTCTTTGTTGTTGTTGTTGTTGTTGTTGTTGTTGTTGTTGTTCCTGTAGCACTATAGTGCTTCTCTCTCTCTTTCTCCTTCTCTCTCTGTTTCTGTCTCTGTCTGTCTCTGTGTCTGTGTGTCTGTGTGTCTGTCTGTCTGTCTGTCTGTCTGTCTGTCTGTCTCTCTCTCTCTCTCTCTCTCTCTCTCTCTCTCTCTCTCTCTCTCTCTCTCTCTCTCCATGAACCATCAACAGTAACGTCCTATGACTGCCATGTTATTCACTGCTCCATTCGCACTGGCGAATCCTTTGCACTCATGGGCGGGCATCAACACAGGAAAGCAAAACGAGGAATCGGCGCTAAGGGGCATGCAACCCCAGCGTCTTCAGGGGAAGGAGGAGGGGGGTGGAGGATGATCGACGATGGCTCCTGTGCTCATCTGCAGGACACTGGTGGTCGCTGGCGACGACAACCACATCGGCGCCTGGCGGTCGGCCAGAAGCCCAGTACACTGGTGGTCGCTGGCGACGACAACCACATCGGCCAGAAGCTCAGCACACTGGTGGTCGCTGGCGACGACAACCACATCGGCGCCCGCCGGTCGGCCAGAAGCCCAGCAAAAATGAATGAATGATCACACCAGCCCAGCTCTTCCCATTCCAGCACGTCGCTGACGCAAGTATGGAGTGTCTCCGTCGCAGACGTTGGAACAATGGGTATTTCCTCATGCTGGAAACGACAGTGAGACTCTGCCAGGAGGGCCGGAATGCCGCTGCCCGTAATCTGGCCATTGTTTACCTCCGCACGTCCCCGTGGACTTATTGGCGTCGCATCATACACGCCAGGGAAGAATCTCGATCGTCTGAGCGTCACAGACTGCCGAGTCATCGTTTCATGCTATCATCATCATCATCATCATCATCATCATCATCATCATCATCATCACCACCACCCTCACAAGACCGTCTGCAAGAAGTGCTGATCGCTGTGGACTAAGTGGTGGTTGTTGTCTGTGGTCTACTGAGTCAGACTATGGCTGATGGCTGGCTTAGCACTGATGTGTCACACACGGTGACTATGACTGATGGCTGGCTTAGCACTGATGTGTCACACACGGTGACTATGACTGATGGCTGGCTTAGCACTGATGTGTCACACACGGTGACTGTGACTGATGGCTGGCTTAGCACTGATGTGCAACAGACAACGGTGACTATGACTGATGGCCGACTTAGCACTGATGTGCACGGTGACTATGACTGATGGCCGACTTAGCACTGATGTGCAACAGACAACGGTGACTATGACTGACGGCTGGCTTAGCACTGATGTGCAACAGACAATTCAATTCAATTCAATTCAATTAAATTCAATTCGAAAATTTTATTTATAGATGGAAACATTGAATAAGCGAACTAAATCACTTTTTTTCATCAAGCCATCTTAACAATGCTAATAATTATAATAGAAGAAGTGGGATGGAAGGGGAAAAGGGAATACAAACATACAATGGATAAGGAAAAAAAATTAAATCACTGAACTTCAAACAATTAATTTTACGCATTTTAGCAATTCTGCGTATGTACGTATACAAAGTAGCATATACACGCATACAAAATTCTGTTTAAACATTATCAGTACATATGCATCAAATACAATCATTATTGACAATTTTAAAAGACATGCCAAGGAAACAGCCATTACAGCAAAGTTGGGAAAACAATTATAAGTCATTATTTCTGTGTTCTTTGAGATAAACTTTAAGATTTCTTTTAAAAACGTTTTAAGGTTTGTCATACTTTTAAAATTTGGTGAAAGACCATTCCATAACGTTCCACCAGAATAAAGGAAACTTGATTTAAATATGTTATTTCTAGGTCTTGGAAGCATAAGTAAATGATTGTGTCTGAAATTATTTATTATGAATGTGTTCATTATCTTTTTAGGAGCATCTCCGTTTAAAGTCTTGTGCATCAAGACTGCCTTATTGAAAAAAAGTCTATTACGGAAAGTGAGCATATTCAGTTTTCTATAGTTTTCAGTGGTTAGAGAGTTTGATTTTAACAACACCAACTTTACAGCTCTTTTATACATGCGATGAATCAATTTCAAGTTTGTCTCACTGCAGCTGTCCCATAAAGTTGAAGCATAATCAACAATGGGTAAAACATGGGCACTAAAGAATAGTTTACGAGAATGAGCATCAAGAAAGTTTTTTATTTTACTTAATTGAAAATTTATTCTAGACAAACGCTTTCCCAAGGCTGTAATGTGCTCTGTCCAAGACAAATCTTTGTCGACAATGACTCCAAGAGTTTTGTGTGATTGTACTTCGTGTATTACTTTTCCATCAATAAATAGTGGTTGAAAATGAATCTTCATCTTTTTTTCGTTTTTGCCTAACACAGGCATACATACATTTAGTTTTCTGTGTGTTTAAGGTCATGTGGTTGAATTTTGTCCAGTCAATTAGCTTTTGAATGTTTTTCTTGAAGATCCTCTGTTAGTTTGTAAGGATCTGAATTGCTAGCATGTAAAGATGTGTCGTCTGCAAACATTTCACAATTGCATTTTACAAAACAAGGCAAATCATTGACATAAATTAAAAATAACAGAGGCCCTAAAACAGAATCTTGTGGGACTCCGTATTTGACGGGCATAAAACTTGAGCTGTGGTTATTTACAAATACTAACTGTTTTCTATCTGAAAGAAAAGATGACATCAAATCTATGAAATCTGTTGTTAAGTTATAGCACAATAGTTTTTGTAACAAAAGATCATGGTTTATAACGTCGAAAGCTTTTTCGAAATCAACAAAAAGTATACCAGTGAATTCATTTTTGTTAATACTGTTTAAAACACTATCAATGAGTTGTATTAGAGAAGTATGACATGAGTGGTTTTGACGAAAACCAGACTGATCTTCATGAATCAAGTCATTTTTCATAAGATAGGAGTACAACAAATTTTGAACGTGCTTTTCTAAAGGTTTTGAAAGAATTGATAAGATTGAAATTGGTCTATAATTACAGGGATTAGAAGTGTCACCTGATTTATAAAGTGGTATAACTTTAGCTTGTTTAAATTTCAAGGGAAAACTTTTTTTTTTCGATACACAAATTGTATAGATATGTTAATGAGTCAACAATAACTGGGGAAGAACGTTTTAATATTTTCCCGTCAATCTCATCCAAATCACGAGTACCAGTCTGTTTCAAAAGAGATAGGCTTTTGTTTACATCTGTTATCGTCATGTAAGGTAGGGTGAAGGGACAAAGAAATTTCTTGGAATCAATATATTGTTTTAAATGAAAGAGATCATTTTGACTAGACCTGTCATTCGTTTATTCCGCTTCTTCGTTAACGAGTAAGAGGTAACGAGTAACGAGACAACGGTGACTATGACTGATGGCTGGCTTAGCACTGATGTGCAACAGACAACGGTGACTATGACTGATGGCTGGCTTAGCACTGATGTGAACGCAGACAACGGTGACTATGACTGATGGCCGGCTTAGCACTGATGTGTCACACACGGTGACTATGACTGATGGCTGGCTTAGCACCGATGTGAAACAGACAACGATGACTATGACTGACGGCTGGCTTAGCACCGATGTGCACGCAGACAACGGTGACTATGACTGATGGCTGAATTAGCACTGAGGTGCAACAGACAACGGTGACTATGACTGACGGCTGGCTTAGCACTGATGTGTCACACACGGTGACTATGACTGATGGCTGGCTTAGCACTGATGTGTCACACACGGTGACTATGACTGATGGCTGGCTTAGCACTGATGTATCACACACGGTGACTATGACTGACGGCTGGCTTAGCACCGATGTGAACGCAGACAACGGTGACTATGACTGATGGCTGGCTTAGCACTGATGTGCAACAGACAACGGTGACTATGACTGATGGCTGGCTTAGCACTGATGTGAACGCAGACAACGGTGACCATGACTGATGGCTGGCTTAGCACTGATGTGAACGCAGACAGTGGTGACTATGACTGATGGCTGGCTTAGCACTGATGTGCAACAGACAACGGTGACTATGACTGACGGCTGGCTTAGCACTGATGTGCACGCAGACAACGGTGCGAATAGATGTGGAACGATCCAGCAGGATCCAGCAGATGTGACGTCAATGAACAATGGCGCCATAGGCTTGCTGCCAACAGGCCAAGGACCCTGTCATCAGCTTGAATTGCGAGGTAGTTCGCAGAGGTTGGCGAATCGCATGGTCTTGCAAACACACGCACGAACGCACAAACACACACGCACAAACACACACACACACACACACACACACACACACACACACACACACACATACATACATATATCACACACACACACTCACACACACACACACACACACACACACACACACACACACAGAGAGAGAGAGAGAGAGAGAGAGAGAGAGAGAGAGAGAGAGAGAGAGAGAGAGAGAGAAGAGAGAGAGAGAGAGAGAGAGAGAGAGAGAGGTTTTGACGGGGAACTGTAACCGCAGTATGTACCGTGACATCTCACACGTACACTACAAATCATGCATCGTGTGGAACTGTAACCGCAGTATGTACCGTGACATCTCACACGTACGCTACAAATCATGCATCGTGTGGAACTGTAACCGCAGTATGTACCGTGACATCTCATACGTACACTAAAAATCATGCATCGTGTGCAGCTGGGTAGGCAAGAAGTGAACAGCGCTCTTGCTTCTTACCTAACACGACAAAGGCATGACTCCCACTCCTACAGACACACACACACACACACACACACACACGCATAAATATATCCCCCCCCCCCCCCTTGGAGACTATAAGCTTGCTGAAGGCTCATTCTGAGAAGCATGTATTATTCCCCATTCACCCACTCAAGCACATACTGTTAGTTAGGCAGAATTATCTACCACTGCAGATGTGAATGCTTATCTCCCCCTATTTCTTCAATTTAAGACATAAGAGCAAGCTTTGTTTATAATTGAATATTTCTTGCAGTCATTGCAACACCAAGCTGCTCTGTAAGTTGCTGGAATGGTGCTCGGTACTTATCCTTGGAATTTATTAGTTTATTGTAATTTAGTTCCTTGCGGATTCATTCCAAGAACTGGCCCACAGCACTTGTGTCTTAAGAGGTTATCTTTTTATATTTTTTTACTTTTCACAAGAAAATGTAGCTTGTTTTGCTCTTTCATGATTTTCGTTTGCTTCTTAGGTGGCACCTTTGGTTGGTTTTTTGAAAACTCAACAAACATACTATAGTATTGCACACCAGCCTTTTTGTGGGATAGAATTCTTCTTAAAACCGAAAAGGCAGCGAAGTCAAATTACCACTTTCCGCGGTCACTGAGGAGAAACAATCAGGTTTCGAAACATCGGTATCTGACCAGGAGTTATATATTAGTGGGTTTTCTTCCCATTGGAGATTGTCTCCCCATTGGAGACAATAAGCTTGCTGAAGGCTCATTTTGAGAAGCATTTATTTCATTTTTTCCCCATTCACCTACTCAAGCACATACTGTTAGTTAGGCAGAAGTATCTACCACTGCAGATATGTATGCTTATCTCCCCCTGTTTCTTCAATCTAAGACATAAGAGCAGGCTTTGTTTATAATTGAATATTTCTTGCAGTCATTGCAACACCAAGCTGCTCTGTAAGTTGTTGGAATGGTGCTCGGTACTTATCCTTGGAATTTATTAGTTTGTTATATATATATATATATATATATATATATATATATATATATATATCAGTATATTTAAAATGCCTAAAACAATTTTTTAAGTGCTCAACCCCTTGGGGAGCAACATTAGTAGTTAAAACAAGTTAAAAGAGAAATCTTAAAACTATCTACAAATTTGTTTCAAGCGTGTTGCGCTGTCATCAGGATATATATATATTATATATATATATATATATTGCTCTCTTGTTTGATGTCCTGAGCTCCGCACCTTGTAGAATAAAGCGTATTAAAACCGGAGACGGTAAATACGAGAATAAAAACAACAGTCTGTTCATGTCTTCAGACATGTTTCTCAACACATGTCGCTGTTGACAGCTTCGTCAGGTCAAGGTACAATGATAAGAGCTACACACACGCACACACACACACACACGGACAGAAACGGAACAAAGAGAAAAATGAAGCCTAGTTAAAACAACACCCTGAAGTCCGAGTCAGCTTCTTTCTATTTAAAGATCCACGTGTCAAGAGTATAGAGCCCCAGACACTCATCCGAGTGCTGCTTCTTCTCCCCCCCCCCCCCTCCCCATCACCCCCTTCTCTTCATGGTGCTTCTGCGTCTCTCTCCCCCCGTCTCTTCATGGTGCTTCTGCGTCTCTCTCCCCCCGTCTCTTCATGGTGTTTCTGCCTTCTAAACAGGAGGCGTGTCACGTGTATGGATTGCAGGTCAAACAGGAAACCTTCCTCACTTCGATACTGCCATATGTTTTGCGACTAAACCAAAACATGTCTCCAGTTCGGTAGCCATGCACACCCTTTGGAAGCAAGGTCTGCCTGCCAGTCATAACGATTCGACGAGTTTTGAGATGGGCGGGAACTTTAAGCACAGCACTATGTTTTCCTTCGCCTTGGACGGAAGGGCTGTGGGGGAGGGGGGGGGGGAGGTATGTTGTTCACCCGCGACATTGTTCTGTTGGTTTTTCCACCTGTCAGCAAGATGACGCAGAAATGAGTTCACTGATTGTTCCTGAACTTGATGGCAAGATGGAAAAGGGCCAAAGGACGGCACAGTTTAACTTTGAGACGGATCCGGATGAAACAGCGGAAACAGGATCTGTTCGACCATGGCGAAGATCTACACTCACCTGCATGTCCTTGTACTCACGCATGTGAGTAAGAAACAAGGTGCAAGCTACAGCATTTTTTTCCCGTTGTCAACACGTGCTGTGGGGAAGCTGCGGCCCTTTGGATGATAAATAGCCCATGTTACGTGAAGCAAGCCCGATTGGTTTTCCAGAGAGAAGAAAGCTCAGTGAATGCTGGGAGGAACTCGAATTGAAAGTTTGGCGAAGCTGACTTCTTCTAAGGAGGCTCTCGCACACGCTGATAAATAAATACTGATAATTTTGCACATCAAGGTCCCCAATAAAGCAATATCATTGTCAAGCATTTCTTCCCTGCTCGCGTTAACTATGTTTAGTTCAGTCCCCAATCTCGCTTGAATCGTCCATTCAACTCCCGCCATAAACGCCATGATGCGCGGTAAATAGACACCAGAGAAACGCCTCCAGGAGTAATCTGAAAATGAGATACCACGCGTTGATAGCAGTAACAGCCTCTTCGCATCTACGTCGCTATATCCGTCGAGGCATCTAGTGTATCTAATTCATTAGTGCTGCTAACACAGAATCGCAAACTTTGGCAATCACATGTTACGTTGAAGGGGTAATTTGGAGAAGGAAAATAAAGCGGTGTCAGCTGTAGCTCACATGTCTGTCTTAACCGAGCACATCGGCCATGATAAGTCAAGATTTGATATTTGCCAGCGTTTGAAAGCTGCTCTGTTTCTGGCCATCCATGTACAAGCCCAGATGACCGTCGAAGCCATATAAGATCTACTGAGACGTACAGAAGAGAGAGAGAGAGAGAGAAGAGAGAGAGAGAGGAGAGAGAGAGAGTTGTTTCGTTGCCGTAGGTTTTGGTCCCTATTGACAGACGGAGACTCTGACACTGGAAATATTTTATCGTGATTAAACCTCTGGTCCTTAAAAGTAGAATACTTCATCTTTGAAATTAATTTGGGAAGGGACTACAGCGGTAGGGTGGGTGAGAAACGGAGAGGAAAGGTGGGGGGAGGAGAGAGGAAGAAAGAGAGGCTAAGAACAGGGGGGGGGGGGGGGGGGGGGACACGAATCAAATAGGACATTCATATGAAAACAATATATCTTTGTATTCAGGGATCATGATATATCGATGGGAAAAAAGAAAACAAAGAAGATGGATTGTACAAAAAAGAAACAATGAAGGGGATAGAGAAAACTATTAAAAACGAATTCATAGATAAACAAAGAATATAAATATCTAGATCGATCGATCGATTGGTCCGTCTGTCGATCTGCCTGTCTACCTGCCTGCCTGCCTGCCTGCCTGTCTGTCTATCTATCGATCTATCTACACACACTAATCGAATAAAAGAATATAACAAGAAGAATACAGATTTGGGGGGGTTGTTTGTTTGATTGTTTGTTTGTTTTTAAGTTTCCGTCTTTGTTGTTTATTTTTTAAACAAAGCCTTGTCGGCCTTTTTTCCACCGTTTCTTCCCCCCTAGCAGTATATTTTATCATTCTATGTTGCATTTTAGTCTGTCACGTATTTTATCATACATGCATGAAAACCTTTATAACAAAGTTATATCAATGATTCTTTTACATATCAATGATCTTTTTATGCTGTTATTTTTTGTTTGCTTTGATACATTAAAAAAAAAAAGCAAACTAAAAATATTTTGAACAAAGAAAATTAACAACAACAAAAAACAACTCATGCGAAAGAAAAGTGGGAGGGGAGAGAAGCGTGAAAAAAGGTGCTGGTAAAAGGAAGATGGGAGGGTGGGGGGACGAAGGGAGGGAGGGGGAAAGTGGAAAGGAGCGGAGAGACAGAGGGGTGAGGAAGGAGGAGGTGGTGGATGGGGAGGGGGGAAGGGCGGGAGGGAGACAGGGATGGGGACGTCATACTCTTGGTGCAAGGTGTTGTGAGTGTAGGCGGTCAGTGAGCGGCCAGGTTGGAGCAGAACATTGGAACCAATGCGGATGTGTGGCGCTGCGTCCATTTTGCATTGCACTCTCTCTTTTTGTCCTTGTAGACACACACACACGTACGCACGCACGCACACACACACACACACACACACACACACACACACACACACACACACAGGCATTGAGGAACGCGCTTCAGCTCCGCTGTTGCGTGGCGGGCGAGCCACGCATGACGAGTCATGTGGTCAAGTTGAGGAGTGGCCGTGTGGAATCGGTCAGCTAATCGGCCAGTTATCGGTCAGTTCACGCGTAAACTGCCCTGACCACGTGTAACGCTCGTTATTCCTCTCGGTTGGCCATCGTGTCCGAAAACGACATGTGCCCATGCGCCCGCTCCTGGTGGGTTGACTCGCACACGGCTGATGCGCTCGCTTCTGGTGGGTTGACTCGCACACGGCTGAGGGAATCAGCTGCGGAGTAAAACGTCATGTGCCCATGCGCTCGCTCCTGGTGGGTTGAGTCGCACACGGCTGAGGGAATCCGCTGCGGAGTAAAAACGTCACCCAGGTATGAAATGTCATCCCTCGTACCGAGGTGACCTTTTGTGCCGGCAGGTCATACATTGATGACAACTGTGGAATGCATTGTCGCCTCTTGTGAGCGTATGGCTTTTGCAGGGGTCTGGTCTGAGCCGTGGCTTTTTTGTGATGTAAGTGTACAAGGAATGCCTGCATCTGCTCGTTTTGACGATGGTAGCGATGTCTTCTGATGCAAGTGTACAAGGAATGCCTGCATCTGCTCGCTTTGACGATGGTAGCGATGTCTTCTGATGTACGTGTGCAAGGAATGTCTGCATCTGCTCGCTTAGACGATGGTAGCGATGTCTTCAGACACTGATCATTATGAATGTTTTTGCCGTGTCTTCTGATGGCGATGGTATGATAGTGTCTGTGGTGGAAGCGTGATTAAACATGTCTGGCTCCTGACAACAGCTGATTGCGCCTGTGTCCAATTACCAAGTACACGGAGCAAACTACTTGTGTCTTTAAGACACCCAGATTCATTCAGTGGATTTATGACAGACTTAAAAACACATCCCTGCCGTTACAAGTAGTATACGTAAGGCTTACACGATTATATGCAGAGTATGTGCTGGTAGGGTTAGTGCTGTATATGAATTATGTGTTTGCCACCGTTCATGCGAAATATTAGCCGATGGATGACTGTGTATGAGTAAGGTATCACGTCATTTTGTAAATGGCTGTAAGTACTTGTCAAAATCGTACTTTGTATGAGTAAGGTATCACGTCATTTTGTAAATGGCTGTAAGTTACTTGTCAAAATCGTACTGTGTATGAGTAAGGTATCACGTCATTTTGTAAATGGCTGTAAGTACTTGTCAAAATCGTACTGTGTATGAGTAAGGTATCACGTCATTTTGTAAATGGCTGTAAGTACTTGTCAAAATCGTCTGTTAACACACGTCCTATAGCAGAAGTCGTACTGATGGTAGTCGTAGTCGTAGTACTACTTGTGTAGCGGTAGTAGTAGAAGGAGGGGGAGGAGAAGGTTGGGAAAAGAGGAGGAAGCGGACCCATGAGGAAACTGAGGAGGAGAAGGTGGAAGAGGAAAAGCAGCAGCAGCAGCAGTAATAGTAGTAGTAGTAGCAGCAGCAGTAGTAGTAGCAGTAGTAGTAGTAATAGTAGTAGAGTAGTAGTGGTGGTGGTGGTGCTGGTAGCTGCAGTAGTAGTGTTTCAGCAGCAGTAGAAGGAGCAACAGCGCTGGCAGCAGTGGTAGCACCAGTACTAGTTTGAGTCTTGGTCATAGTCGTCAGAGTAGTTGTGGTACATTAAAACAAACGATGGCTTCCTCAATCGACGACGACAGTGACGACAACGACGACAACCATTACGACGATCAACGATGATGACGACGACACCTTGACATGGCTTGAAGTCTACGTTGGCTGGCCCGTTTTCTGACTAGTGTCACCCACCGGACATATGTCTTTCCCTGTCATTGACAGTTGACCAGTGTCACCCAACCGGACATATGTCTTTCCCTGTCATTCGCTGTTAACTAGTTTCACCCCACGGACATATGTCTTTCCCTGTCATTGACTGTTGACTAGTGTCACCCACCGGACATATGTCTTTCCTAGTCATTGACCGTTGACCGTGTCACCCACCGGACATATGTCTTTCCCTGTCATTCGCTGTTAACTAGTTTCACCCACCGGACATATGTCTTTCCCAGTCATTGACTGTTGACTAGTGTCACCCACCGGACATATGTCTTTCCCAGTCATTGACTGTTGACTAGTGTCACCCACCGGACATATGTCTTTCCCAGTCATTGACCGTTGACCAGTGTCACCCACCGGACATCTGTCTTTCCCAGTCATTGACTGTTGACCAGTGTCACCCACCGGACATATGTCTTTCCCAGTCATTGACCGTTGACTAGTGTCACCCACCGGACATATGTCTTTCCCGGTCATTGACTGCTACCAACAGTGCTGATGCAGTGAGACACTAATGCTGATTGGGAGTCAGCGGAACATCGGCCATGGTGCCATCGTTTCTTGCAGATGCAATGTTTGGGCAGCTCTGGATCCAATAACACATGAGATGATTCTTACCATGCTGTGGATCCCATAACACAATGAGATGATTCTTACCATGCTGTGGATCCCATAACACAATGAAATGATTCTTACCTTGCTGTGGATCCCATAACACAATGAGATGATTCTTACCATGCTGTGGGATCCCATAACACAATGAGATGATTCTTACCATGCTGTGGATCCCATAGCACAATGAGATGATTCTTACCTTGCTGTGGATCCCATAACACAATGAAATAATTCTTACCATGCTGTGGATCCATAACACAGTGAGATGATTCTATACCATGCTGTGGATCCCATAACACAATGAGATGATTCTTACCATGCTGTGGATCCCATAACACAAAGAGATGATTCTTACCTTGCTGTGGATCCCATAACACAATGAGATGATTCTTACCATGCTCTGGATCCCATAACACAATGCGATGATTCTTACCATGCTGTGGATCCCATAACACAATGAGATTATTCTTACCATGCTGTGGATCCAATAACACAGTGAGATGATTCTTACCATGCTGTGGATCCCATAACACAATGAGATGATTCTTACCATGCTGTGGATCCCATAACACAGTGAGATGATTCTTACCATGCTGTGGATCCCATAACACAATGAGATGATTCTTACCATGCTGTGGATCCCATAACACAGTGAGATGATTCTTACCATGCTGTGGATCCCATAACACAACGAGATGATTCTTACATGCTGTGGATCCCATAACACAGTGAGATGATTCTTACCATGCTGTGGATCCCATAACACAATGAGATGATTCTTACCATGCTGTGGATCCCATAACACAATGAGATGATTCTTCCCATGCTGTGGATCCCATAACACAATGAGATGATTCTTACCCTGCTGTGGATCCCATAACACAATGAGATGATTCTTACCATGCTGTGGATCCCATAACACAGCGAGATGATTCTTACCATGCTGTGGATCCCATAACACAACGAGATGATTCTTACCATGCTGTGGATCCCATAACACAGCGAGATGATTCTTTCATTGCTGTGGATCCCACAACACAGTGAGATGATTCTTACCATGGTGTGGATCCCATAACACAACGAGATGATTCTTACCATGCTGTGGTATCCCATAACACAACGAGATGATTCTTACATAGTGTGGATCCATAACACAGTGAGATGATTCTTACCATGCTGTGGATCCCATAACACAATGAGATGATTCTTACCATGCTGTGGATCCCATAACACAGTGAGATGATTCTTACCATGCTGTGGATCCCATAACACAATAGAGATGATTCTTACCATGCTGTGGATCCCATAACACAATGAGATGATTCTTACCATGCTGTGGATCCCATAACACAGCGAGATGATTCTTACCATGCTGTGGATCCCATAACACAATGAGATGATTCTTACTATGCTGTGGATCCATGACACAGTGAGATGATTCTTACCATGCTGTGGATCCCATAACACAATGAGATGATTCTTACCATGCTGTGGATCCCATAACACAATGAGATGATTCTTACCATGCTGTGGATCCCATAACACAAAGAGATGATTCTTTCCATGCTGTGGATCCCATAACACAACGAGATGATTCTTGCCATGCTGTGGATCCCATAACACAGCGAGATGATTCTTACCATGCTGTGGATCCCATAACACAATGAGATGATTCTTGCCATGCTGTGGATCCCATAACACAGCGAGATGATTCTTACCATGCTGTGGATCCCATAACACAACGAGATGATTCTTTCCATGCTGTGGATCCCATAACACAGCGAGATGATTCTTACCATGCTGTGGATCCCATAACACAAAGAGATGATTCTTACTATGCTCTGGGGCAAGTGATTTGTGAGACATGCCGATGTGAGCTTAGGCTAACGCGCGCTTGTGTGTGTGTGTGTGTGTGTGTGTGTGTGTGTGTGTGTGTGTGTGTGTGTGTGTGTGTGTGTGTGTGTCAACCTCGGGGTATGTCAGTGGAGGAAGGACTAGCGCACAGCCCAAACACACTCACAGCTTGCTTACAATCTCATTCATATATCATGCATTCGTCACATCAAACCACTAGTAAAGTCTATAACTTTACTACACATAATCATGGAAAGAAACATCAATGCATATGGAGTCAAACAAATAAGACATTCTCTCTTTTCTTGAACTTCACAAAATCATTTATCTAAATCATCATTAACAAAACCGGGTATAAATAGATTTCTACTTTACCTGGCCAGGTGATCTTAAACTATTTACGAATCACTGTCTTTCCTTTTCTTCTTTTTTTTTCTTTTCACTGTCACTTTCACAAACACCAGTCACGACACAACTGCTGGCACTGGTCAGGTTGGACTGCTGGCACTGGTCAGGTTAGACTGCTGGCATTGGTCAGGTTAGACCGCTGGCGCTGGTCAGGTTGGACTGCTGATGAAAGTGGCACTGCCAGGTATGAGGTCGAACCCCGGTTCAGATCGAACAGTGACTACCAGACATCGATCTGTTCTCCTTTCTTTCTTCCTGCATTAACGCATTGCACTCTCTCTCTCTCTCTCTTCTAGTCTGCTCTATCAAATGGACATGGTTGCTTTTCTTTTCTTTTTTTTTTTTTTTTTTTCTCTTCATCAGTTAGCAACTCTCTCTCTCAACATCTCTCCTTAGTCCTTCCTCTGCAGACTCTATCTAGTGCTAATGCTTCAAAATCGGTTCTG
>CM031598.1:2484626-2530130 GCA_018398815.1 Conus ventricosus
GCACACATACAGTTGGGGTTGGGGGAGAGAGACAGAGACAGACAGACAGACACAGACAGACAAAGGGAGGGAGACAGAGAGGTAGAGAGAGAGAGAGAGAGAGAGGGAGAGAGAGAGAGAGAGAGGAGAGAGAGAGAGGAGAGGGGGCCGGGGGGGGGGGGCAGTGAAAAAGTGAAATAATTCAATGTACAAGTACATATCAAAACAAGATTACTGATGCCACAGACATTGCGGTAAGGAAAACCAACCAACCAACCGTCCAAACATCAACAGAACCTCTACCCACTGGGCATGTGTGTGTGTGTGTGTGTGTGTGTGTGTGCGTGCGTGCGTGCGTGCGTGCGTGCGTGCGTGCGTGCGTGCGTGCGTGCGTGCGTGCGTGCGTGCGTGCGTGCGTGCGTGCGTGCGTGTGTGTGTGTGTGTGTGTGTGTGTGTGTGTGTGTGAGTGTGTGTGTGTGTGTGTGTGTGTGTGTGTGTGTGTGTGAGAGAGAGAGAGAGAGAGAGAGAGAGAGAGAGAGATAGAGAGAGAGAGAGAGAGAGAGAGAGAGAGAGAGAGAGAGAGAGAGAGAGAGAGATGGGGGATAAAACAAAAGCATTTAAAAATGTTAAAAGAGGCAAAACGAAGATAAATGCAAAGAATCTCGAAAACTGCTACGGGGAAGGGGACAAAAATAGCAATATGATTTAAAAAAAAAAAAAGAAGTAAATGACGATGACGTCAATGATGACAATCATGACGATGATGACGACGATGACGACGATGATAATGATGAAAGAGAAAAGTGAACGAGAGGAGAAAACAGGAAGAGGAAGAACATAACTGCTATAACAACAGGACAAAAAAAACAACAGAACATAGTGCAAGAAGACTAGGAAAAACATTAAGAACACGAAAAAGAAGACATTCAGCAGCAACACAAAGAAGAAGAAGGACCTGAACAAGAAGAAGATGAATGATCATGAAAGGAAGGACTACATCACT
Organism: Conus ventricosus; assembly: GCA_018398815.1. Lineage (NCBI taxonomy): Eukaryota > Metazoa > Mollusca > Gastropoda > Neogastropoda > Conidae > Conus > Conus ventricosus. The sequence goes on from CM031598.1 coordinate 2,485,609, forward strand.
AACGACGGTCACAACTGTCTTACTTTCTGAACGAAATCAAAGCCACTCACCTTCAGGCACAGTCGGTCACCCCTCAACTTTAGGCCCAGACAATTCCAGCCAGTGGCTTTCAAAGCAATGTGCACGTGCAGCGCGTGGCGCCAGCGTGTCCGACAACGGACAGAGGTAATTTCCATGTAGAAGAAGACAAGTCGATAATGTGTGTCTTGGCCGTGAAATGACTGTGTATCCAGGGACACTAGTTTCCGTCCAATCCACCTTTTTTTTTTTCCTTTTTTTTTCTTCTCCCAGTCTCGGGTGAATTCACACTGATGACGTCCGTCCGTCCATGAAACAGAAATGGTTTGACGTTCCGATTCACACAGTCACAGTCTGGCCGAAAAGGTGGAGCTTTTTTGTTTTCAATTTATCAGTTTCTTGATGTTTGTTGTTGTTGATTAATTCACATCCACTCAGCACGGTTCTTGCAGACTAACCATCCGCCGTGATTCCTAGGATCCTAAATAACAACACAAACGGCTAGAATGAGGGAAAAGCAAAGTCTTGTGAGGCATTTATTCATTTGTTTATCTGTCTGCCTGTCTGTCTGTCTGTCTATCTGACAGGCTAATCATATAGAATCATTGTGGCGTTAGAAACAAAATTACCATGAGAGTACCAACTCTTCTTTTCTCTTTGTTCAGCGAGTTGCGACACTGCATCTTGTTTTTGAACTGAGAGTAATTGTTAAATATCGCATGGAAATGTGGGATAAGAAAATGTAATGAGAGAGGGAGAGAGAGAGAGAGAGAGAGAGAGAGAGAGAGAGAGAGAGAGAGAGAGAGAGAGAGAGAGGAGGAGGAGGAGGAGGAGGAGGAGGAGGAAGAGGTGGAGGAAGAAGAAGATGAAGATGAAGATGATGATAATGATAATGATGATAATGATAATGAGATGATGATGATGATGATGATGATGATGATGATGATGATGATGTTGTGTGTGTGTGTGTGTGTGTGTGTGTGTGTGTGTGTGTGTGTGTGTGTGTGTGTGTGTGTGTCCGGGAGTGTGTGCATAACCAACGAAGCCACATTTATCAATGATTTGAAGAAAGATGGTCACCCAACAACGGCCGGCACTGACAAGAGGACCTCCAGCAAAAGATTCCGGTTGTTCCAGAATACACACTTCAGATGAAATCTGGAACTTGCCCACAAAGAGCAGAAGACAAAGGACTAGATCATGAGAGAGTTCGCCTCATGGTAGGGATCAAGCCAAACAAGCCTGCTTGGACCGTGGAACGGGCCTACATGTCTTGCCAAAACTCCGTGTTGATGAAGACCATTGCCCAAGGCATGGGAGCAGCGGACGTCCCGGAGACAGACTCAACAAGATGTGGATGGGCAACTGGAGGGCTGGACTGGTCAAGACGCCGCCTGCCTGTTGAGAGACAGAGGGGTGTGAGGATCATCCCTGACAGCCTCAACGCCCATCACTCTTTCCTTGTTGTTGTTATGGGACAACAAGATCATGGTTCTAAACATGACTGATCACTGGCGAACAGTGTGACTTTATTCCACTGAATGAAAATAGAGCAACAAATTTCTTTGCGATTGAGAGAGAGAGAGAGAGAGAAGAGAGAGAGAGAGAGAGAGAGAGAGAGAGAGAGAGAGAGAGAGTGAGAGAGAGAGAGAGAGGCTAAACAGACACGATTTAAACGAACAATAAGAGATGTTTGACTCCAGTTAATGTCCTTCACTGTCGTTCGTGTCACTGGTACGGTGACTGATATCCACATCCTCCACACTGTCACCCCATGACAGGAGCTGGAAGGGGGCCATGAAAAGATGACTGATCCTCCACAAATGTCACCCCATGACAGGAGCTGGAAGGGGGGCCATGACAGATGACTGATCCTCCACACTGTCATTCCATGACAGGAGCTGGAAGGGGGGCCATGACAGATGACTGATCCTCCACACTGTCATTCCATGACAGGAGCTGGAAGGGGGGGGGGGGGGGGGGGCATGACAGATGACTGATCCTCCACACTGTCATTCCATGACAGGAGCTGGAAGGGGGGGCCATGACAGATGACTGATCCTCCACACTGTCATTCCATGACAGGAGCTGGTAGGGGGGGGGGGGGGGTGGGGGGGGCAATGACAGATGACTGATCCTCCACACTGTCATTCCATGACAAGAGCTGGAAGGGGGGGGGGGTGGGATGACAAATGACTGATCCTCCACACTGTCATTCCATGACAGGAGCTGGAAGGGGGGCCATGACAGATGACTGATCCTCCACACTGTCACCCCATGACAGTGAGCTGGAAGGGGGGGGGGGGGAGGGCATGACAGATGACTGATCCTCCACACTGTCACCCCATGACAGGAGCTGGAAGGGGGGGGGGGGGGGCATGACAGATGACTGATCCTCCACACTGTCAATCCATGACAGGAGCTGGAAGGGGGGGCGGCATGACAGATGACTGATCCTCCACACTGTCATTCCATGACAGGAGCTGGAAGGGGGGCCATGACAGATGACTGATCCTCCACACTGTCACCCCATGACAGGAGCTGGAAGGGGGGAGGGAGGGCATGACAGATGACTGATCCTCCACACTGTCATTCCATGACAGGAGCTGGAAGGGGGGGGGGCATGACAGATGACTGATCCTCCACACTGTCACCCCATGACAGGAGCTGGAAGGGGGGGGGCATGACAGATGACTGATCCTCCACACTGTCACCCCATGACAAGGAGCTGGAAGGGGGGGGGGGCATGACAGATGACTGATCCTCCACACTGTCAATCCATTGACAGGAGCTGGAAGGGGGGGCGGCATGACAGATGACTGATCCTCCACACTGTCATCCCTTGACAAGAGTGGAAGGGGGGGGGGGATGACAGATGACTGATCCTCCACACTGTCATTCCATGACAGGATCTGGAAGAAGGGGGGGGGGGGGCATGTCAGATGACTGATCCTCCACACTGTCATTCCATGACAGGAGCTGGAAGGGGGGGGGGGGCATGACAGATGACTGATCCTCCACACTGTCACCACCATGACAGGAGCTGGAGGGGGGGGAGGGTGGCATGACAGATGACTGATCCTCCACACTGTCATTCCATGACAGGAGCTGGAAGGGGGCCATGACAGATGACTCATCCTCCACACTGTCATTTCCATGACAGGAGCTGGAAGGGGGGCCATGACAGATGACTCATCCTCCACACTGTCATTCCATGACAGGAGATGGAAGGGGGGGCCATGACAGATGACTGATCCTCCACACTGTCACCCCATGACAGGAGCTGGAAGGGGGGGGGGGGGGCATGACAGATGACTGATCCTCCACACTGTCACCCCATGATAGGAGCTGGAAGAGGGGGGGGGGGTGGCATGACAGATGACTGATCCTCCACACTGTCATTCCATGACAAGAGCTGGAAGGGGGGGTGGCATGACAGATGACTGATCCTCCACACTGTCATTCCATGACAGGAGCTCGAAGGGGGGCCATGACAGATGACTGATCCTCCACACTGTCACTCCATGACAGGAGCTGGAAGGGGGGGGGGGGGGGGCATGACAGATGACTGATCCTCCACACTGTCATTCCATGACAGGAGCTGGAAGGGGGGGGGGGGGGGCATGACAGATGACTGATCCTCCACACTGTCACTCCATGACAGGAGCTGGAAAGGGGGGGGGGGGGGGCATGACAGATGACTGATCCTCCGCACTGTCATTCCACGACAGGAGCTGGAAGGGGGGGGGGGGGCATGACAGATGACTGATCCTCCACACTGTCATTCCACGACAGGAGCTGGAAGGGGGGGGGGGGCATGACAGATGACTGATCCTCCACACTGTCGTTCCATGACAGGAGCTGGAAGGGGGGCCATGACAGATGACTGATCCTCCACACTGTCATTCCATGACAGGAGCTGGAAGGGGGGGGGGGGGGGGGGGATGACAGATGACTGATCCTCCACACTGTCATCCCATGACAGGAGCTGGAAGGGGGGGCCATGGCGGATGTCTGATCCTTCCAGCCATCTGTTCTCAGACTCGCCAAACGGGGCAGAGTTATCGTTTGTTACCAGTCCCCACGCAGTCCTTCACGATGTCCATCTGACACTTCTTTGGTGTGCCCCTGGGACGTCCTCTATCCACCGTACACCTTGTAGGAAGGTCTTCAACAGGGAGCCCCGGCGACATACGTGCCTCCCGTTTCAGGCAAGATGACAACGCTTGGTCACAGCGAAGAAGGGCTCTTGTTTGCCGGCAATTGTGTTGACACGCTGCCTGACACAATCATCTGTCTTATGCTGCTTGTAAGACACGCTGCCTGACACAATCATCTGTCTTATGCTGCTTGTAAGACACGCTGCCTGACACAATCATCTGTCTTATGCTGCTTGTAAGACAATCCGAGAATCCGACTGGAGCAGCCAGTTTTTAACGCCATGATTGAAAGACACAAAGCAAAAACAAAACAAAAAGGAGGTGGTGGGGGGTGGGGGTGTGTGTGAATGACACGCACTCACAATCTCAAACAAATGATGGATCTATTTTCGTGGACTATTCATTTCAACCAATGTTTATCAGGAATAAAGCTCGAAGCCTCTCCCTACTATTTCCACCACACCTCCCTCCAGCCCACTCCCCTTTTCTCGTTCCTTCCCCTCCCACTCAGCTGTGCTGTTTTTTTTTTTTTTTTTTTTTTTTTTGTTATTGGTTTTTTTTTTTTTTTTTTTTTTTTTTTTTTGGGGGGGGGGGGGGGGGGGGGGTCTCCCTATTACAGCTGAAAACATGCCACGTTGAAAATGTGAACTAGTGACTTCGTGGTCAGACTGAAAACACCTCAATAACTCCTAGCTAACCATTCCACTGAGTTCTGAGGTATTTCCTTGTCTTCACTGTGGTGTTGGGTTTCCATGTGTTGTTCAATCTGGAGGCGAGCAATGAGCAGGCAGGTCCACAGCACAGCCACGCTGTGTTAACTTAAACTATGTGGAGGCAAACAATGAGCAGGCAGGTCCACGGCACAGCCCAGCTGTGTTAACTTAAACTGTCTGGAGGCGAACAATGAGCAGGCAGGTCCACGGCACAGCCCAGCTGTGTTAACTTAAACTGCTCTGTTGTCAAGTGTCGTTGTTGTTGACCTATATTTTGTGTAGAGATAGGCTGTTGGTTTGCTTTTTTGCTCACGTATCTGGTTATCTGGAGGCGGAAAATAAAGCGATATGCCCTCGGCACGACCAGGTTATTTCAGCCTTAAACAGGGTGTCAATGGTCATGTCACTATGTTATGAAGATATTGTAAACAGGATGTCAAAGGTCATGTCACTGTTATGACAATATTGTAAACAGGATGTCAATGGTCATGTCACTGTGTTATGAAGATATTCTAAACAGGATCTCAATGGTCATGTCACTGTGTTATGAAGATATTGTAAAGAGGATGTCAATGGTCATGTCACTGTGTTATGAAGATATTGTAAAGAGGATGTCAATGGTCATGTCACTGTGTTATGAAGATATTGTAAACAGGATGTCAATGGTCATGTCACTGTGTCATGAAGATATTGTAAACAGGATGTCAATGGTCATGTCACTGTGTCATGAAGATATTGTAAACAGGATGCCAATGGTCATGTCACTGTGTTATGAAGATATTGTAAACAGGATGCCACTGTGTTATGACGATATTGTAAACAGGATGTCAATGGTCATGTCACTGTGTTATGAAGATAATATTGTAAACAGGATGTCAATGGTCATGTCACTGTGTTATGAAGATATTGTAAACAGGATGTCAATAGTCATGTCACTGCTATGAAGATATTGTAAACAGGATGTCAATGGTCATGTCACTGTGTTATGAAGATACTGTAAACAGGATGTCAATGGTCACGTCACTGTTATGAAGATATTGTAAACAGGATGTCAATGGTCACTTCACTGTTATGAAGATATTGTAAACAGGATGTCAATGGTCACTTCACTGTTATGAAGATATTGTAAACAGGATGTCAATGGTCACGTCACTGTTATGAAGATATTGTAAACAGGATGTCAATGGCCACGTCACTGTTATGAAGATATTGTAAACAGGATGTCAATGGTCACGTCACTGTTATGAAGATATTGTAAACAGGATGTCAATGGTCACGTCACTGTTATGAAGATATTGTAAACAGGATGTCAATGGTCACGTCACTGTTATGAAGATATTGTAAACAGGATGTCAATGGTCACTTCACTGTTATGAAGATATTGTAAACAGGATGTCAATGGTCACTTCACTGTTATGAAGATATTGTAAACAGGATGTCAATGGTCACGTCACTGTTATGAAGATATTGTAAACAGGATGTCAATGGTCACGTCACTGTTATGAAGATATTGTAAACAGGATGTCAATGGTCACGTCACTGTTATGAAGATATTGTAAACAGGATGTCAATGGTCACGTCACTGTTATGAAGATATTGTAAACAGGATGTCAATGGTCACGTCACTGTTATGAAGATATTGTAAACAGGATGTCAATGGTCACGTCACTGTTATGAAGATATTGTAAACAGGATGTCAATGGTCACGTCACTGTTATGAAGATATTGTAAACAGGATGTCAATGGTCACGTCACTGTTATGAAGATATTGTGAACAGGATGTCAATGGTCACGTCACTGTTATGAAGATATTGTAAACAGGATGTCAATGGTCACTTCACTGTTATGAAGATATTGTAAACAGGATGTCAATGGTCACTTCACTGTTATGAAGATATTGTAAACAGGATGTCAATGGTCACGTCACTGTTATGAAGATATTGTAAACAGGATGTCAATGGTCACGTCACTGTTATGAAGATATTGTAAACAGGATGTCAATGGTGACGTCACTGTTATGAAGATATTGTAAACAGGATGTCAATGGTGACGTCACTGTTATGAAGATATTGTAAACAGGATGTCAATGGTCACGTCACTGTTATGAAGATATTGTAAACAGGATGTCAATGGTGACGTCACTGTTATGAAGATATTGTAAACAGGATGTCAATGGTCACGTCACTGTTATGAAGATATTGTAAACAGGATGTCAATGGTCACGTCACTGTTATGAAGATATTGTGAACAGGATGTCAATGGTCACGTCACTGTTATGAAGATATTGTGAACAGGATGTCAATGGTCACGTCACTGTTATGAAGATATTGTAAACAGGATGTCAATGGTCACGTCACTGTTATGAAGATATTGTAAACAGGATGTCAATGGTGACGTCACTGTTATGAAGATATTGTAAACAGGATGTCAATGGTCATGTCACTGTTATGAAGATATTGTGAACAGGATGTCAATGGTCACGTCACTGTTATGAAGATATTGTGAACAGGATGTCAATGGTCACGTCACTGTTATGAAGATACTGTAAACAGGATGTCAATGGTCACGTCACTGTTATGAAGATATTGTGAACAGGATGTCAATGGTCACGTCACTGTTATGAAGATATTGTGAACAGGATGTCAATGGTCACGTCACTGTTATGAAGATATTGTGAACAGGATGTCAATGGTGACGTCACTGTTATGAAGATATTGTAAACAGGATGTCAATGGTCACGTCACTGTTATGAAGATATTGTGAACAGGATGTCAATGGTGACGTCACTGTTATGAAGATATTGTGAACAGTGAACACTAACTGTCCATTATGCGGTGCGTCTTTGTCTGTAACAACTTTAAAAATCTTTTTTCTGTGGTGGTGGAATTTTTTTTAGTATGTAATATCAACGCGTTTTTGTAATTAAGGTGATTGAAAAAACACGAACGACCAAAAACCTAGGGAGAATGGGCGGCACACTCAAGAAGGCATGATTTTATAATATTTGTCTTGAGGATATCAGTGTTAGAATTGTGTTACGAATTGTTGTGTATATACCTCTTGGCGTGTTCTCTTGGCATGTCTGCATACAGACAGGCTGTGTATGTCCTCTGTCCATGTCCATGGAAACGTGCCACTGCAGTGGCCTCTGGAAGCGTGGCGGCCTTGAAAAGTGTGTGGTCATCTAGTCTAGACTGAAACAAACTAAATGCCATCGGTTTGGAGCGTGTCTGATGTCGCAGTCATTCCTTTTGTACCAATGGAAATATATAAGCTATTGTGATACCAGTAAGGGGAGGAATGGGAACACTAATCAGACGTGTTCAACATGAACAATACTGGCCATCTTCCTCTTGATGTTTGTATTCGCTGGGTCTCAATGGCTGTAGCACATGTCTACCCTTTGCCCATCTTGCTTTAGACGAGCTAAAGCCACGACACATGTGTCCAGTTTGTATCCGCTGGGTCTCAATGGCTGTAGCACATGTCTGTCCTTTGCCCATCTTGCTTTAGACGAGCTAAAGCCACGACACATGTTTCCAGCTGAAGGCAAGGCTGCAACAATGTTTTGCTTCACTGCACTGTTCCAGCGTCCGGGTGTTCCCCCTCAGCAGGAACAGTGTGGTACTGACAGACCGAGGACTGCTTACCTACACTTCTTGTCCTCTCCTACTCGGTTGGTCAAACGTATGGTGTGGCTAGATGCAACTTCTTCGGTTCATTTTCTTACTGGTTTGCTGCGGAAAGTCACAAGTTGTACCTGGTGTGTCGCAAACATCACCTTCTGCGCACTTCCCATGGACGGTCTCTTTGAGCGCGTCTGTATACGTTTTGAGATTCAAGAGGTATATTGCTTTTGTCCCTTTCAGGGTGTGAAGGATGCAATAAAATCCAGCTAGAAAGAATGTTGATGTAGCAAGTTAAAGTGAAACTTACGAAGTGAATGAATACAAAACAAAAGAAAAACAAGTACAGAACAGTTCAAACATTTGCACGATTATGAAACTGACGCGTTCAACAAAATCCAAAGAAGAAAACACCGAATAAATGAACAAAGAAAATACCCTAAGCACTTTCAAAATACGTGGCCAGTTTACATGCCATTCCCATCGTTTATTGCTTAAGCTGCACAATTTATGAGTTTAACTAAGTTACGTAGATTTAACACTGACTATGGCATTTTCTAGGCGTCAGTGTATTTTCGAAGTATCATATTTTCAGGGCGTTCTAGAATGAAATGAAATGTACGCCAATACTTTCCAAATTACATTCTTTAATCTCCGTTTTCCTTCTCTTTTCTGTCGGTGTCACCTGTGATTAATGGCTACTGCCAAGGAACTCAATCAGTAGGTGTATACAGATGCCTGTTGTTGGGAGCTGATACACACACATTTTTTCAGCAAAAGTTTCCCAATTTCTATAACACCACGCATTGATCATGCTGCTTCAACAAACTGGCTTCGGTGGAAAGTCACCAGCATTGAAAGGCAGGGGTACGGAAAGTGTCTGTGAAGACTTCTGAAAACTGTCAGAACTCAACATGGGTCGGATGGGCCATACATCGAACTAAAACTAAAACACTGTGTGGGGAGTATCTTCTTTGAACGTGTTCTGCCGGGTACATGGATGAGTTAAAACAAAACAAATGACCACAAAATGCTGATACAAAATGGTGACATAATCAGGGTGGGCTGTCGCACAGTGAGAACGAGAACAGGCTTTCAAACCAGACTTACCAGGCCCAGTTTCCCAGTATTCCGGTATGCTAGTTCAGTTCCCCGAATAACACAATAGGCCGTTCATTAACCGGAGGTATGTCAATCGACGTATGAATAATATATCAAGATAGTTACGGTAGTATATATGCCCTGTATTAAGGCGACGGGGCGCTCTCGGACTGTCCAGCTGTGTCTGTTAAAAAAAGAATGAATAAACGAGAGCCATGTCAGTAGACTGCACGAAGTGAATTGTAACACCCCCACATAGTACCCACGACAAATTAAGCTGTTTGCAGCCTAGCCGACCACGAAAATCATGTCAGGACTGTAATCCATACGGTGACCCAAAGTTTTAAACAATCAATGACCAGAACGAGCGAATGAGGAAATGAATGAATGAATGAAAAAATTTTCATGCCATGAAAATACAAATGATGATGCAATCAATCCGAGAAGTTCAGGTTCCAGGACCTACTGCTTAAACAAACAAAAAACCGCACTATTACATGATGAATGAATGAATGAATGAATGAATAACAAAATAAATGAATAAATAAATAAATAAATAAATGCACGTCCACAAGCTCGTATGTACCAACAGCTACACGATCCTCCAACTGCAGCAACACCACGTATTTCAAACACTTGATCACTTGCGACGACCTAAACTTCACAGGCTGAAGACAGAAACTAAACACACGCGCACACACACGTACAGAAAACGGACATCGACGTACGCTAGGATTTCGTATTGTTTTTCTCTTCTTTCTTTTACTTTCTTTTTTCTTTTTCTATTTTTTTTTCCTTTTCTTTCTTTTTTTTTTACGTCAAAAGTTGATCAACTTCCAGCTAAACCAATGAGAGAGACAGCCAGCGGCGGTCTACGTGGCGCCCGATCTGACCGACTCCCAGCCGTGTCTTGGCGGCACGGGCAAGACCAGCGCGGAATCTTCAGTGATCTCATTATCGAAGGTAGCGAGTGAGTAGAGTAACTAGGTAGGAGGCGTGAGGGGGAAAAGTGACGTGAGCGCGCTCAATGTGCCGCTGACCCGAGGAGGGTGTGTGTGTGTGTGTGTGGGGGGGGTGGGGGGGGGACTTCAGAACTCAGGTCTGGAACAGGTAGGGAGGAACCGTTGAGGAGGGAGAGTGAGATGGGGGAGGCAAGGGCAGACGAAGAGGGGAGGGAAGGGTGGAGGAGTGGGGTTGTGGGGGAATGGGGGGGGGGGGGAGAAAGAAGGGTTTGTGATGGTTGGGTGGGGTGGGGGGGGGGGGGGGGGGAGTCTACCAGTCTATTGAACGGCAAGCGGCCAGCGCAGCGCGCGTGTCCTCCCTGAGCGTGACCAGGAGGGGGAAGGAGGGGGAAGGTTGGGATGGAGGCAGTTGCAGGGAGGAGGGCGGAGGGAGGCGATGGACGTTAGGGAGTGGGAGAGGGAGGCAGCAAAAAGGGGGCGCGTTAAGAGAGAGAGGGGGGGGGGGGGGCTGAATGAGGCCGGGGGGGGGGGGGGGGGGTGGAGGGGCAGCCAGGGAGAGAACTAGCCAGCGTGTGACCGAGCGCTTTGTACAGCCAGTGTCAGACAGTGCCGTTGGCTCCGCATGCCCAGCAGCCGCTGCACGCCAGCCAGTGAAATGCTCTGTCACAACCCACCTTCTCTTCCTCACGTCTCGCGCCACGCGCCACGCGCCTTGGCTCTTGCTGCTGCCGTCTCGCCACGGCCGAAAAGGTGACTAAGGAGTTACAGAGAGAGAGAGAGAGGACAAAATTCTTTATTTACGAGGATAATAGATAAGCACTGATGTGCTTTTTCACATCCAGTCCTCGCCCTGAGTAAGGTCAACAATGCAAAATAAGATCAGGCAACAAAAGAAGCATGCAAAAAGTGACTAGAACTACAATACGATACGGAATTTAAAATAAAATTTAAATTAAAAAATAAAATAAAATGAGAGAGAGAGACGCAGGAGAGAAAGGAGTGCAGGGAAGGGCGATAGAGAGAGGGAGAGAGGGAGAAAGAGGCGAGCGTGGGTGCGGGAAAGAGAGCATGTTTAGAACAATCTAACAATCCAAAAAAATACCAAGGAGATGCAAGACAATCGATTTTGAAGCACCAGAGAAAAAGAAAGAAGAAGAAGACAATAAAGCACAGAGAGAGAAAGAGAGATAGATAGATAGAGAGAGAGAGAGAGGAGAGAGAGAGAGAGAGAGAGAGAGAGGAGAGAGAGAGAGAGAGAGAGAGTCGCATAAGAATATAAACATAACGACATCATGACACGAGAGCAGAAGGAAGTAGGAAACACACACACACACACACACACACACACACACACACACACACACACACACACACACACACGCACACACACACACACACACACACACACACACACACACACACACACACACACACACACTCACACACACACACACACACACACACACACACACACACACACACACACACATACACACACACTGGTGAACAGACGTTAAATAAACCACTGAACTGAACACACACACAAGACATACTTACTAAAGAGATTAACATGTGCATTTCAAGTACAAAGCACATTCAAAATAGTCAGGTTCATACAGAGGGTGGTGGTGGATGGTGGTGGATTTATGGGGGAGTATGCAAGTACTGGCACATAAAATGATTGAAATAATGGTGTTTGAAGGTTGACATGCATTGGCATTGTTTGGTTGATTCAGGGAGCCAGTTCCATTGGCAGGAACCAGAATATGTTAAACTGGATTTGAATACGTCAATTCTAGGAACAGGGACATGAAGTTTGGGTAGAGTCCTTGAGGAATTAACTGGGAATCTGTGAACTAATGTTGAGGGTGCCTTCCCAGACACAATCCTGTGCATTATGATCCTTTTTTTTTGTATTCTGACCTCAGACTTAAGGGGAAAACTTGAATTTTTTATAGTCCGAGTCCACAAGACCACTGCTTTTTAGGAGGACTAATTTGAGTGCTCGCTTGTGTAGGCTTAGCAATGGTTTGAGGGTGATAGCGCTAGCAGGGTCCCATAGAGTAGATCCGTAGTCTATGTATGATTCAATATGAGACTGGAAAAAAAGAGCTTGCGTGAATGCAGGTCGAGGAAGAGTTTGATTTTGGAGAGTTAATAAACTTTCTGTGAATTTATTTTGCACAGTGAGGTTATGTGAGCTTGCCAACTGATATTGTTATCAATCGTTATTCCTAGCACTTTGAGGTATGTAACCTGTTCAACGGGTTCATCTTTAAGATGTACAGGAGGAAACTTAATAGTGAGATTTTGTCTTTTTTGCCTGGTTGTGATAAGCATGGATTTAGTTTTTTGAGGGTGAAGCGACATGTGATTTAGTTCAGTCCATTTTACGAGGTCATTCGCACTTTCTTGTAAAGTTTGCGCAAGAACAGTAACATCAGAATGATTTGTGTGTATTGTTGTATCATCAGCAAAGAGTTCACAGGTGGATATGATATGGAGAGGTAGATCATTGATGTAAATTGTGAACAGTAAGGGACCCAGGATAGAGCCTTGTGGGACGCCATAGGAAAGTGTTTGAAATGAAGAGAAAGTTGTATTAATTTTCACACATTGTTGCCTATTTGTGAGATATGAGTGAAAAAGCGTAAGAGTTTTTGTGGATAAACCATACAATTTTAATTTTCTAAGAAGAAGGTTATGGTCTATCACATCCAATGCTTTTTTGAAATCAACAAATAGGACACCACAATATCTGTTGTTGTTAATGCTATTTAGCCAGTCATCAACCAGGTTGATTAGGGCTGTGTGGCATCAGTGGTTGTGTCGGAACTCGGACTGTCTTGGATAAAGCAAGTAGTATCTATTAAGGTGGTGTAATGTGTGTTTGTTTTTGTGTTTTTCCAAAGGTTTGGAAATAGTGGAAATGATAGAGATCGGTCTGTAGTTTGCAGGGTCTGAATTGTCACCTGCTTTGTAGATAGGTATGACTTTCGCTTTTTTGAAACTATTGAGAAAATGATTTTTGCCTATGCATAATTTGAAGACGTATGGCAACGCATCTGTAATTGCTGGAGCTGATAGTTTGAGGATTTTGTCGTCTAGGCCATCCACCCCGCAGGTACCTGACTGTTTTAGGTGCGTTAGGTTGTGATAAACTTCAAAGACTGTTATTGGTGGAATATAAAGTTCAGATGTGATGTTTTTATGTTGGCAGATTTGTTTCAGTTTTGATTGTCGTTTGATGTGGAAGAATCTGTCGTGACAATTTTATTGGCTATAGTGCAAAACTGGGTGTTCAGCTGGTTGACAGAGATGTCTTTAATTACAGTTAAATCGGTTTTAGAGGGGCGTGTTTATCATACATTTCTGTAAATGTTTTGATCCAAAATACAACAGCAACATCTGGATCAGTTATGTTGAAAACTGAAGAGAGATTTGAGTTAAGCAAGTCATGCAGAATGTCTTGGTTGTTAAAGTTTGTAAAGCAACGATAGGTTATTGTCTTGTGTCCCGTTTAAGGAATTTGTACTCATTTTTTGGACCATGTGACACAAACTGGGTAATGATCACTACAGTTTAGAACAGGGACGCAGGCTTCTGCTATGTTAGTTATATCTGAAATATGAATATGGTCGGTAAGTGTCTTCGAGTTTGGTGTGACTCTCGTTGAAGATTCGATAAGTTGATGCAGATGAAATAGATTGGTTTTGCACTTTTAGAAGGTCTATGTTAAAGTCTCCTAGTAAAATTATGTCCTTGGATTCTAGCGAATTGCATCCATCATCGTAATAAATTTGTCGACCCAGTTTACTCTTTCAGATGGGTTCCTGTAGCAGAATCCATTCAAAATGGAAGGGATCCTTTTCAGCTTAACTTCTATCCAGACACATTCTACACCTTTACTCTCCAGGTGTAGAAGTCGTTTGAAGCTAAGGGTTTCGCTAATGTAGATAAGAAGACTCGTCTCTTTCGCTTGTGTCGGATCTTTCCGGATTGTGTTATATCCTGGAATAGTTACATCATTGTCGCTAATGTGTGCAGTTAATCTGGATTCAGAGAGTCCTAAAATATGAAAGGGTTTACCATGATTCCATATCAGTGTTGAAATCTTGTTAACTGCATGTTGGATATTAAGGTGACAGATTCGACGTCCTTTGCATGGCCATGCAGACTGGTTCCTGCTCATTTCTAGTTGTGTATTGGTGTGATGATTATAGGAGACGACGATTTTGCACGTTAACTGACGTTAAGATTTGAGTAATCAAGGAACACAATAAAATCACATAAAAGAGAGGGAAAATGGGGCTAGTTTACACACCGTAACAACTTTAGGAAACCAGAAGCGTATGAGAAGAAAAGAAAATCTTCACAATATATGTCCGTAAGCTCCTCGGTCAGATGGTATACTTATGGAAACACTTTTCTGAAATGAAATATATACACTCCCTCACAAAGAAAGCACTTCTAAAGCAAAATTACAATTAAGGGGACAGAAGAAGACGGAAAAAGTAAAATGAAACTTAAGACAAAAAAAGCAAAGAACCAACAACTCAAAATGAAAACAAGTGGAAAAAAGCCACTCACACGCAAATACACATGTCAGAGAGAGAGAGAGAGAGAGAGAGCGAGAGAGAGAGAGAGAGAGAGAGAGAGAGAGAGAGAGAGAGAGAGAGAGAGAGAGGAGAGAGAGAGAGAGAGAGAGGGTGAATGCGTGTAAATGACAGCTGAAGTTATACGGAATAAGTAAAAAGAAATCTGGTGTATATATCAATCCTGACTTTTAAAATGTCCTGTTATTTGCAATAAAGCATTTGTAATAAAAGTGGGGAAAAAAGAAAAAAAGAAACGAAAAAGAAGAAAAGGAAAACGACATATGAACCTAGACACATACATGATACATACACGCAAACATACATGTAAACATATTTATATATGCATGCATTGCACCGTAATCATTAAATTCAAACATTTAGGTATAGTATTTATCAAATATTAAAAGTAGTATTACATACCAACACAAAATTTACGTTGCTAAGAAAGATAAAAGGGGATGAGAGAGGGGAGGGAGGGGGGGGGGGGGGAGACAGACAGGCAGACAGACAAACGAGCTGACAATTGAACAGATAGATAAACAGTCAGACAGCCACACATCAAGAGAGACGTGCAAACACACAAAGAGACTAGACCTCAATGCCGCCAGCAAGCTTCAGTTTACACGTCTCTCTCTCTCTCTCTCTCTCTCTCTCTCTCTCTCTCTCTCTCTCTCTCTCTTGATTCGGTACGAAAAATGCGGGAAAGAAAAAGCTTTCAGAAAAAGTCAATCATGATGCACCAGAGGCGTAAGGTGATTTTGATACCGGAAGGAGTGTAGGGCCAACTGGAAAGCGGAGGTGTGTGTGTGTGTGTGTGTGTGTGTGTGTGTGTGTGTGTGTGTGTGTGTGTGTGTGTGTGTGTGTGTGTAAAGGTAAGGATTCCGAGAGAGAAACTGGCTGTTATTTTGAAGGTTGTAAAAGCAAACAATGTACAGTGGCTATGATCCTGAAGATCGATCGAGGCAGTTCAAGGTACTGGAGGACGGGAGGTGGTAAAGGTGATCCTGAAGAGGCAGTTCAAGGTACTGGAGGACGGGAGGTGGTAAAGGTGATCCTGAAGAGGCAGTTCAAGGTACTGGAGGACGGGAGGTGGTAAAGGTGATCCTGAAGAGGCAGTTCAAGGTACTGGAGGACGGGAGGTGGCAAAGGTGCCCCAACCGAAGGAGACCGGATCCATGAATCGTTTACACTCGGTGCTGCCCGAGGGCAACGCCCTGGTCAGGAAGTCTGTGTGTGACGGTGGTGGTTGGGGGGGCCGGGGGGGGGGGGGGGTCGCTTCCAGAACACTGAAGGTAATTTCTGAAGTACGCTTGAGGCTTCTCCCGGAAAAGAACATGGTGTCTTTTCTTTAAGTATGCATGTTTAAATCTGGCCGGACTTAAACAAACAAAAAGAAAAAATAAAGGTCGGGGAAGGGGAGGGGGCAGTTCTGGGCACCTAAGACGCACCAATTCCCATTTGTCGCCCTCCCGTCCTTCCTCACCCCTACCTCATAGGACACCGTGACACAGATGCGATCTGCTTGCAGTTAATGTTGTCTGTTTCCTCTTAAAACACCTGGGGAGTTTCCCTGGGTCGTCGTTAAATGCAGCGTGTTTTCTTTTCTGTCCGTAAGAGCACCGATCAATAACCTCAAGACAGAGGAGGAGTGGGAGGGGGGGGGGGGGGGGTCTAAACTAGGCCATTGCCTGATCATTTCTGGGGTCGCTGTGTTACCAGGCTCTATAAGGTATTGTAGTTTGTCCAGCTATGCGAAGGTTGGTATAGAATGGCTCTTGACAAGCCAGGATGGAGGGGGGGGGGGGGGTAACCCCCCCCCCCCCCCTGATTGTTTCAGGGGTTGCAGCCCCAACCTGCCACATCCTCCCACTCTCCCTTCCGGACCTTTCCGCGTACACAGTGGTGTTGGAAGTCTAGACCACTGTTTGTGCGGGAATAACCAGTCTGTGCCAGTTATCTGCAGGGGACATGACTCTAGCAGATAGCACAAATAATTCGAGACGATGAAGAACAGTAGGGTAGACCCCTGGCCGAAAAATCTGTATCAGCTGAGGTAGATCAACATTGTATTTTTCATGCAGAATACTCAGCTTCGTTGAAAACATCGTTGCATGCAGCAGGCTCCCCTTTGGTTTTACCTGAGAGATCCTCTAGTCAAATTGTTAAGGCGTTCTACTGCATGTGTGTGTGTGTGTGTGTGTGTGTGTGTGTGTGTGTGTGTGTGTGTGTGTGTGTGTGTGTGTGTGTATGTGTGTGTGTGTGTGTGTGTGTGTGTGTGTGTGGTGGGTGGGTGGGTGGGTGGTGTTTTCCTCCAAAACCCTCACTGTCCACCAAGCAGTAAATGGTACTTGATTTCCACTGAGGGAAGGGTAAGCATGCGGAAGAATAGGATTGGGCTCGGAGGCCTTTCGTTACTGCCGTGTCCTAGACACGGTTCATCTCCAACAGCTCGCTGTCCTTACGGACATTAGTTAATTAGACTGTGACCTTTCAATCTCTACGGGCCTATATAGATACTGTGTTGCTTACAATACAATAAAATAAAGAAAAAACCTGCACCAAACTAAATATCTATACCAAAGCAGTGCCGTTAGTACCGGCTATAACGGTAAACTAAAACATCGGGCATCATCCGTTGGCCCATAATGAACATACCTACAAATGTTCAGAAAGATCGGCCACGTATAGTTTCTGATATATTCCATAAAGAAGAAAAACCGCTACAGGCCATTACAGCCGTTAGTAACGGTTATAACGGAGGAAATTAAAACATCGGGCATCATCCGTGACCATTAATGAACATACCTACACATTTTCATTTTCAGAAAGATCGGCCAAGTACTTTCTGAGATATTCCATAAAGAAGAAAAACCGTTACAGGCCATTACAGTCGTTAGTAAACGGCTATAACGGGGGTAAATTAAAACCTCGAGCATCATCTGTGACCATAATGAACATACCTGCTAATTTTCATAAAGGTGGGCCTAGTAATTTCTGAGATATTTCCATAAAGAAGAAAAACCGTTACAGGCCGTTACAGCCGTTAGTAACGGCTATAACGTGGTAAACTAAAACATCAGGCATCATCCGTGGCCCATAATGAACATACCTACAAATTTTCAGAAAGATCGGTCCAGTAGTTTTGTCTGGAGGGAGTGGAACACATTTTGACCACGGACACACCCAACACCACACACACACACACACACACACACACACACACACACACACACACACACACACACACACACACACCACACACACACACGGACACACAGACAGCATTTCTTCGTTCCCATTCTAAAGTACTCCCTGTTCTATAAGAACTGGGAGTACAAAAGTGACATGAAAATAAACCTTGAAGGCAATCAGTTCTATTTCTGTCTGACATGGAATAGTGGACTGTCGTCTTCAGGCCAGATACACGACATATCATACCACATCCCCTATACTCCACTAACCAACCCACTCTCCCACCAAGAGAGAGAGAGAGAGAGAAGAGGAGGAGAGAGAGAGAGAGAGAGAGAGAGAGAGAGAGAGAGAGGAGAGAGAGGGGGAGAGAGAGAGAGAGAGGAGAGAGAGAGAGAGAGAGGAAGAGGAGAGAGAGGAGAGAGAGAGAACACGCCCCGCTGATGCCACACAAATGGTATTGCCGAGGACAGAATGTAGCTGCCTTAATGGCAGATTGCAAACGGTCACGTACGCAAGAATTCAGAACTGTAGCCGAGGAGTGAAGAAGAACCTTTCCTTGGACCACTTTCTCATGTTACTGTTTTTCCTTCACCGAAAAAAGACGCACGCTCTCTGACTTTTTTCGTTCCTTTATGGCTTCAAGTCCTTCGTTACGCATTGCAAAAGTGATGTCTTATGAATGCAGAATAGAACTGCACCATCAAAAGGCACTAGTTTAGGACAACATATCACCGGAGACAGAGCTAGTCTGCATCCATACTCCAGCTTTTCTATCACAAACACTGTAGTCGGGGTCAGATTCTGAATATTCACCAACTGTTTTATAACCGAATGATCATAAAAAAAAAATAACAGTAATAACAACGAGAACAAACTACAGAAAAAAAAACACAGAAAAAAAAAACAAAAACTCCTTATTTCAGGGAACCCTTTTCTTATCGTTACTTGACCCGATGGGTATTCAGTGGGGGAGAGGAGGTGGTCGCGAAAAATTGTCCAAAATTTATTTATGTTTATATTGCACGATTCAGGTACGACGTGAAACAATTTTGTGAAGTGTTATCTTAAAATTTTTTTTTTCAGTTCTGGTTCTGTAGCCCTCGGGGCCGGGGGGCAGTGAAATGAGGGACCTTGCACAGTTGTCTCCACCGTGTCGTGGGGCAATTTCCCGGGTTTACAGAAAAGCTCCCTCTTGCCATTCAGTGAGGATGTCTGTCCCTCTTTCTCCGTTGGCTTCTCTCCTTCCTCGCCACTCTGTTTTGGGAAAAATGTTGGGGGGTTTGTTCAAAAACTGCCACATAAACATACCTTTTCGCTTCTGGTTTCGTTCTGTCGTTGTTCAGCAATTCGTGCTGAATTTCAGTGTCTGATCAACTGGATTGAAAGGGGGGCTAGGTCGTTGAAAATATTTCACTGGGTCTAGTTCTTTTTTTAGCTAGCAAATTTTTTTCTCATTCGTGTTGTGTGTTCGCCATGCCATTTTTTTTCTGTACTGACAGCCGTGCCCTGTCAGGTGAGTGAACCCCCGTACCGTCCCGCGGTTCAAAAACCGGCGTTTCCCCTTCCCTTTCATCCAGGCCTCGAGGTCGTGGCGGGCCTAGGTAAGGATGAGTTTCCTTCCTGCTGGCTGTGCCGTAGTCTTTCCCCCGTCTGCTGTAGGAAAGTGTGTTTTTCTCTTCCCTTTAGACTTTGGCTGAACAAATTTATCCCATTATGGGACATCAACCCCCGCAGGGGGGGGGGGAGAGTGCCTTAAAAACATCGGGCTGTCGGCTACATCCAAGCTGTTGGTCTTAAATCAAGCACAAAAAGGGTAGAGGGGCGGTAGTTCATCCCGTCTTTTCTGTTATCCATCCCTATTTCTCTGAGATGTCCAACCTCCAGTGGGATCCGTCATCATATTGCAGTCATGACGAGAGGTATAGCCGCACCAGACACAGTTATGGCCTTTGATAACTGACAGGAGGGGTTGTAGTCTGACACTGTGTTGACTTGCTGCCAGACAAACATTTGTCTTGCTTTCCTTTCTTGGTGTGACGTGGATAATCCGTCTACACCACTTACTTTCTAGAACTCTCGGATTCTTTTCCCGAGAAGCCGAACAATGTATTAGTAAAGGTCAGTTAAAAAAAAAAAGATAAGGGCAGATAGGTTAACTCTCCAAAACATTTCATTGCTCAGATGTTAAACAACAACAACAACAACAACAACAACAACAACAACACACACACACACACACACACACACACACACACACACACACACACACACACACACACTGATCAATGTTCCAATACTCTTGTAAAGTTGTATCTCTTTTCCTTCTTACCCTAACCCCACCTGTCCTCTTTCTCCCCCCCCCCTCCCCCACCCCTAATCTCCAACCTCTCTCTCTCTCTCTCTCTCTCTCTCTCTTAGTGCATTAACATGTAATATTAGCCGACGATATTAGTTTGCATGTCGGCTTCGCCAAGCATGGTGGGTTCAATAAAAGGCCAACCGGCGATTGATCCAATCTGACCTTGACTCCCGCTTATCATGAGTCCATTGATTTGTGGCTAGATTGTCGTTACGTCAGACTGAAACCACGCGGACCACGTGGGTGTCCTCTCTCTCTCTCTCTCTCTCTCTCAAATACTTTCCTTTGTTTTGCTGGTATACCTTGCGTGCCCCATCACAGGCATTATCCGCCTCCTGCTCTGTCCAGTTCCCAGCACACAGCCAGTGACCGCTTTGTTCTGTCGCTCTGCCTCCTGACCGCTTTGTTCTGTCGCTCTGCCTCCTGACCGCTTTGTTCTGTCGCTCTGCCTCCTGCTCTGTCCAGTTCCCAGCACACAGCCAGTGACCGCTTTGTTCTGTCACTGTTCCTCTGTGTCAGTCCAAAGATACGGGGATGACAGGATCAGTGTCTTCGCTTTTTCGCTAGTTGGAGTTCCACTGCCCAGCATCTTGAAGGCATTCACCACTTCCTTTGGATCTGCCTGTCTCTCTGTCAGCCCCGTGTTGATGGTTTGGCCGTCTGTTCCTCACATCACATTTCACAACTAGTTGTACTGACACCCAAATGGTGATTTGCAGGCGGGCCAAAGCTAGCTAAACAGCCTACGACAAGAATCTAGCGTACGTCATCATCCGGGAGGACAGTCCAGCCAACCGAACAACTGTCATGCCCGGAATGGACTAGCTACCTGAGCCAACGAACGGGACTCCAGCCGGAGCGAATGGTGGAAAGTGTGGCAGGATACCGATCTTCTCCCTGCACATCTTTGATCAGTCTTATCACCGCGTGCGCTGTCATAGATCTACAACATCAAACATCTGATCATCTGCATAACCTTGACTGAGACAGGTGTAAACCATACTGTCATAGATCTACAACATCAAACATCTTATCATCTGCATAACCTTGACTGAGACAGGTGCAAACCATACTGTCATAGATCTACAACATCAAACATCTGATCATCTGCATAACCTTGATTGAGACAGGTGTAAACCATACTGTCATAGATCTACAACATCAAACATCTGATCATCTGCATTACCTTGACTGAGACTAGTGTAAACCATACTGTTATAGCTCTACAACATCAAACATCTGATCATCTGCATTACCTTGATTGAGACAGGTGTAAACCATACTGTCATAGATCTACAACATCAAACATCTGATCATCTGCATTACCTTGACTGAGACTAGTGTAAACCATACTGTTATAGCTCTACAACATCAAACATCTGATCATCTGCATTACCTTGACTGAGACAGGTGTAAACCATACTGTTATAGCTCTACAACATCAAACATCTGATGATCTGCATTACCTTGACTGAGACAGGTGTAAACCATACTGTTATAGCTCTACAACATCAAACATCTGATCATCTGCATTACCTTGACTGAGACAGGTGTAAACCATACTGTTATAGCTCTACAACATCAAACATCTGATGATCTGCATTACCTTGACTGAGACAGGTGTAAACCATACCTGCATCTTCTACCTACACCTCCCGCCCAGCCTTTTCCTCTCCTACTCTCCCTTGTCAACTTTAATCCTACAGCGACTCTCTCTCTCTCTCTCTCTCTCTCTCTCTCTCTCTCTCTCTGTTCGTATTCGCAATGAAAGAAAACAAAAACCAGAGTGCGGTTTCATCCCATACTTATTTTTGTTTTGTCCCCATCTGAAAATCTCGAACGTAACTTGAAATCTATGACCACTAAATTTTATGCATTTGCCTAACAGTCGAATTTCTAACAGTGGCACAGAGAAGAAATAAAAATAGAGAAAAGCATGAACAACCCAGATTCTGATCCACCCTAACAGTCCATTTCGTGTTCGATGCAAACAAGACCGAATGTTGTGTTTAAGAGCGACATGCTAGAAAAACAAATCCATAATGTAATCCCTTCCTGTTCCCAATACACTATAAATGGAAATGTCTAATGACATGGAGACATTTTTCGTGGATTTTCATTCGCCGGATATTGCAACACATGGTGGAAAGGCAACATGGAAAACCATTGATCGTACACCATGGTCCATATTTTCGGTTTGAGCTTGACAACTAAATGTCGAGTTGAGATGAATAGCTCACATAGCGCTGCTAATCATCCATGCACTTTGGCTGCACAAGTGTTTGGCGACGCATATGAATGGGAGGTGTGTGTGTGTGTGGGGGGGGGGGGGGGGGGGGAGGGGGCTATGGGGAGAAGGGTGTATGTGCAAAAATAGATGTCTGGGATTAGTTGTAGGGGTTAATCAGTGGGGGGAGGGAGAGGGAACAAGTGATGTGATGGAGAGATTGTCTCTAAATGCATAAAAGAATGCATCTCCCGTATGCTAAACTCGTTTCCCTTCCTTTTTCATCTTGTGACTTCAATTGCAGTTTGAATATTGATACGGCAAGTGCAAGCACTTTCATTCTGATAAGCATCATAATTGTGCATTGACTGAAGTGTGTTCAGCTCGTATTACGAGTTATAGGGGGAAAACGTGTTTGTTTGGGGTTTTTTTTTTGTGTTTTTTTTTTGCGAAGAATCCATAATCTGTGGCTGGGCTACAGACTCCAGCAGTGTTGGCGATGTCAGAGCCTCTATCTGGCAACAACCGTCTGAACAACTATCTTCAGAGACTCCAACTGTCAAACACTGTGGCAGCTTGTAGCTCCATCTGCGCTTCGCTTAGTTCAGAAATAGAGAGCATGTGCGCATGAGCGTGTGTATATGTGTATATGTGTGTGTGTGCGAGCGTGTGTGTGTAAGATTGGAGTTTTGGTTAAGGTGGAAGGTTAGGCTAGGTAGGGGGCTGGGGAAATAGGACATACAATATTCTTGAATTCTAATCTTCACTTGTTGAAGGGATGGAGGCGGGAGTTTGGTTTCGTTTCCGATTGTTACCTTTTGTTACTTTGGTTCTACACCAGAGAAGGCGGGGCAGGATATCGGCTGTTGTTGGTGTTGTCAAGTCTGTGAGTTGTTGTGGTAAATTGTCGGGTTGTTGCACGAGCAACAACTAGTCCGTTGGTCGGCGTGTCAGCTCGGCGGAGGGATACGCTGCTCTGACCAATCGCTGTTTTGTGTTGTGAGTAGAGTTCGCTTGATTCCGACCGGGGCGGAATGCGTTGGGGTAGCTTCACTTCGGTCCCTGGTGTTCGTCGGAGTGGACGTGCCTTGTAG
This sequence comes from Conus ventricosus, assembly GCA_018398815.1. Lineage (NCBI taxonomy): Eukaryota > Metazoa > Mollusca > Gastropoda > Neogastropoda > Conidae > Conus > Conus ventricosus. The sequence continues at coordinate 2,509,659 of CM031598.1, forward strand.
TTGCGGCGGCAGCGCCGTTAGTCGAGCTGAGTGATTCGAGTCATAGTTAGGGCCAGGTCCTCGTCGGGTCTGGTGTGCCCTTGGCCTGTGCGGGTTCTGTGTCGTCTCTGTTGGCAGCCACTTCAGCCAGTTGCAGAATGGTGTGGTTGAACGTCTGTTTGTCCAGGTTGGTGATTTGTTAGGTTTATGGCAGTGTTGTTCGTCATGTTGTCTTGTATTATGGCGAGTTGTACTGTAGTTGTCTGTTATGTTTAGTTGTATTATGTATGTTGCGTATACTGGTGGTCTGGTATGATGTCATCTTGGTTCTGTGATTGAAACTTCTTGTCAGCCGGTTTGTGTTGGTACCTCTTTTCTGTTATATTCTGTAAGTAGTGTACATAGTGGTTCCTAAGTTCGATTGTCATGTGACGGTTTGGCTACACAATGTGGGTTCGATATAATAACCGTTGATGGACGGTGATGTAGATATGGGTTGTGATTATTTCATGTTATTTCAGGGGGTTCAATAGAAGGTAATATGAGGTTGCATTTTTGTTGAGGATCATAGTATGAGTCAGGTGCAGATGTGTCTGCGTGAATCGTAAAGGGATTGTGCTCAATTTCAGTTGTAAATAGTAGTGGTTCGTTGAAATTGATTAACGATGTCGGAGTTGACCTGCGCAGCATTGGAATCGGTTAACTGTGCAGTAGGGCCAAGGCTAATTGGTAGTCGAGTGGTTTATACTGGAGTACGGTCGTGACTATTCAACTTATATTGGTATCTTTTCACTGTCGTTACGAGTCTTGGTTCTCGACGCGGGTGTCGTGCGCGTGCAGACTGTATCTGTGACGTACGTATTTGGTACAGGACAATGAGTCCATATGATTAGAAGTGGTTTTGGGTTTGTTTGTTTTTTTAAAGTAAATGACAGTCGACACACATGCAGGGATGTATGTGTTTGTGACAGAATAGGGTTGGAGAAAGATATTTTAGGTTGTAGGGAGACAGTCCCATTATGAATTTTAGTAGTCGGAAAGAAGGGTAAGGTAAAGTTTAAGGCGGGTAGCTCAGCAGTTGATAGGATAAAACGAAGGATGTGCAGCATGTAATATTGTATGAAGTATGGTTGTGTTGGCATAACAAGGATTAACCACTGGGTTATCTGACAAGAGATGACATGAGAGTGGGGTGCTGGATGGAAATTTTGGCGAACAAATCATGTTGTGTTGATATATGATTATAAGTGACAGTGCAAAGAGGGGTAAGAATGTGAAGGATTGTGGCTGCGAGCCGATTCTCTTGTATGAACATGCTAGAACTGAACTGCTAAAAAGTGATAAGGTTTTTTTTTTGGTTTTTATTGTTGAGAGATGTGTATTACTACTGATTACTATGTGGAAACATTTCCTTGTGGAATTTTGCCCATTTCCTAGTTGATTTAGTATTTCCTAAGGAGGCCCATGGAGTCCGTGTTGGATTGCTTAGATTGGTTTCATTGCTCCGAGAATTATGTGTGTCATAATTTCATATGTGTGAGCCATAATTTCATATGTAATAGCGTAGATTGGCTCAGAGAAAATATTGTTTTACTGCTATTGTAAAGGTTGGCAGGAAATGGATTTGATAACCCCAAAGCGAGTAACGGGTTGGGGGGTGTACTCGAAATTCAAGGGGTCACTCTCATGCCCGAGTGGGAAGTAGGCAAGGGAGATGGAGGATTACAGCTTTACCATGTAGCCTATGAGCCTTGATGACTTGGGTAGTAGCAACATTACAGTAGTGGCCTACAGTTGTCAGCAGGTATCCTGTTCCGTCCTGAGGGTGGGGCCAGACCACCGCAGTCTGCTGCTGCGTGCCGGCAGGTGAGCGGCGGTGTCCCGTTGCCTGCTGCTTTTCCCGGAAGAGGGAGACCATCCAGGCCGTCTGCCGTATGTGAGGCAGCTCTCCTCCTGTTACCGGGGTTCTTCCGGGAGTCCTCCAGCCACCTGTTGCTCTTCCCTGTTCGGGCGTCCTGTGAGAGGGCGCCGCATCAGACCTTCCCTCACCCTCAGTGTCCGGCGGGGGCCTTCAGAGGAGGAGGCGTCCTTCGAGCCCCGGACTCGTCGAGAGGGCGTCTGGTGTGTAGGTGCGTTAGGTGTCGTGCCCAGCGCGGGGAAGTAGTCAGACCGTGAGGAGACACGGTCGCCGCCGGGTGTAGTCTTTCGGGAGTCGGACTGTGGGAGGCCACGGTCAGCGCCGGAGTGCAGAGTCTTCTGGGGAGGTGTCAGCCTGTGAGGGGCCAAGTACCGCGCCGAGGACTGGAGCTCTCCGGGCCGGGATGGGTTGTCCCATAGGTGTGGTAAAAAGGGTGTAGCGTTAGGGAGTAGGGTTAAGGGTGTTAGCTACTGCCTCCTTTTGGGACGTAGTGGCCAGCACAGTGTAGGGTACTTGTCGTTGCCTCCCTTAGGGACGCAGTGACCGGTGCGGTAGGGGTCCGGGTCAAAAGAGAAGGGTGGGTCCTGGGGAGAGGTGTGGGTGGTAGTAGTTTAAAGATTAGAGTCCCTTGGGTTTATTCTTGTCCCCAGTAGTTAGCCACCACGTGTGCGGGCTATCTCTGCGTCCTAGGTCGCAGTGATATACCGCAACTGGTGCTGTAGCATTGGTTAGGATTCTCGGGGTTGTAGTAGGGTAGTGTGGGTCAGTGGAGAAGTGGATATCGGTGTGTGGTTGTAGATGGACGTGAGTGGTGGCGCCATGGTATGTTTGTGTGTGTGAAATAAAGAGGTGCGCGTGATTGTAAAGCTGTGTTAGTGTGCTGTGTTGTCTGCTCTAGTGTGTAATAGGTGTGGGTAGGGGTTGTAGGGCCGTCCGGCTTAGCGACCGTGACAGTCCATGCCCACTGATGATGACAGTACGATAAATGGAGATATCTAAAGGGGCTTAAGGTCCATGCCACCGATGATGACAGTGCGGTAAATGGAGATATTTATAGCGACTTAAGGTGTGTGTGTGTGTGTGTGTGTGTGTGCGTGCGTGCGTGCGTACGTGTGTGTGTGTGTGCATGTATGTACACACTTCTTCTCCAGCGTTAAAGCACACAACTCATCCTGCGCTAAATACAGACCTGATCCCCTGCGCTAGCATAAAATCGAAGTCATCTGTCATGATGCTTATGACTCACACCTTCCCCGACGTCCTAGTCTGAGCTCCAATGGTTTTGGACTGGAATCATCGTCTGTTCCTTTGACAAGTAGCTTCATTATTGTAGACGACGAAGACAGACAAAAATCAAACTTGACAGTATCACGTTTCTTTCCACACCTCCGTCCCCCTTCCAGCCCCCGCCCACCCTCCCCTCTCAACGCCGCCACCGGCACCTCCCCCACCCAGTTGTACGATTAAAATGTAGTGTCTCTCTCTTCTGGGCTATTTCTTCGAAAGAAAGATCTGTCATACACGCCTGTCGGATAACAATCGAAATTCTAACCCGGCCGTCGTGGTTGCTGTGGTTGGTGATGCGGATCTGCGAATTTGGAGGGATGTGGCGGTTCGATTTTAATCAGAGGCATTTATTTCTGGCGATTTTCGGTCTCCGACCTGATCACAAACCGTATGGCCATGAGCTGAGATGGCTTACTGCATCCAACTAGTCCCCGGTTATGTCATGGGCTGTGATGGCTGTACTGCATCAAACCAGTCCCCGGTATGCATGCGCTGCAGAGGCTTACTGCATACAACCTGTCCCGGTATGTCTGGGCTGAGATGGGCTTACTGCATCCAACCAGTCCCCGGTATATCATGCGGCTGAGATGGATTACTGCATCCAGACCAGTCTGGTATGCAGTGGGGCAGAGATGGTTACTGCATCCAACCAGTCCCCGGTATGTCATGGGCTGAGATGACCTACTGGCAATCCAACCAGTCCCCGGATATGTCATGCGCTGAGATGGGTTACTGCATCCAACCAGTCCGCGAATATGTCTTGGGCTGAGATGGTTTACTGCATCCAACCAGTTCCCCGGTATGCTGTGGGCAGAGATGGCTTAACTGCATCCAACCAGTCCCCGGTATGTTCATGGGCTGAGATGGCTTTACTGCATCACCAGTCCCGGTTATGTCATGCGCTGAGATGGCTTTTGATCCAAAACCCCAGTCCCCGGTATGTCTTGCGCTGATTGAGTTGGCTTACGATCAATCCAGTCCCCGATATGGCTGAGGTAGCTTTACTGCATCCAACAATCCACGGCTATGTCATGCGCTTGAGTATGGTTACTGCATCCAGGCCAGTCCCCAGTATGCAGTGGGCTGTGATGGCTTACGCATCCAACCCAGTCCCCGGTATGTTATGGGCTGAGATGGCTTACAGCATCCAGACCAGTCACGGATTGTCATGCGCGAGATGGCTTACTGATACAACCAGTCCCCGTTATGTACATGCGCTGAGTGGCCGTACTGCATCCAACCAGTTCCTGGTATGCAATTGGGTTTGAGATGGCTTACGCATGAAACCAGTACTGGTTGGTCTTGGGCGGAGATGTTACTGCATCCAACCAGTCCTCGGTATGTCATGGGGGCTGAGATGGCTTACTGCATCAACCAGTCACCGGTATGTCTGGGCTGGTGATTGATTCTGCAACAGCCGTCCCCGGTTGTATGTGACTGAGATGGCTCACTGCATCCAACACAGTCCCCGGTTATGTCATGCGTGAAATGGCTCGTACTGATCCAACCAATCCCCGGTATGCTGTAGGCTGAGATGGCTTTCTGCATCAACCAGTCCCTGTATGTCATGGGCTGAGATGCTTACTGCATCCAAACCAGTCCCGGTATGCAGGGGGCTGAGATGGCCTTAATGAATCCAACCACGTCCCCGGTATCTCAGCGCGAGATGGCTTCCGCAGCCAACAGTCCCCGAAATGTCATGGGACCTGAGATGCTTACTGCATCAACCTGTCCCGGAATGCAGAGGCTTAGGATGGCTTACTGATCCAAACAGTCCCCGGTATCCAGTAGGATGAGATGGAATGACTGCAACCAACTGTCCCCGGTATGCTCGTGGGCAGAATTGTGGCTTACTGCATACAACCAGTCCGGAATGCCAGTACGGCTGAGATGGCTTTACTGATCCAACCCGTCCCCGGTATGGCAGTGGGCTGAAATAGGCTTACGGCATCCAACCCTGTCCCCGTTATGCAGTAGGCTGAGATGGCTTACTGCTCATAACACAGTCCCCGGTATGCCGTAGGCTGGGATTGTTTTTGTTTCTAACTGCATCCAACCAGTCCCCCGGTATTGCAGTAGGCTGAGATTGGCTTACTTGCATCAACCAGTCCCCGGTATGCAGTGGGCTGAAATTGCATACTGCATCAAACAGTCCCCGGTATGCTGTGGCTGAGATGGATTACTGCATCCAACCAGTCACCGGTATGCGTAGGCTGAGATGGACTTTCTGCATCCAAGCAGGTCCCCCGGTATGCTGTGGGCTGAGATGGTTTACTGCATCCAAGCTGTCCCCGGTATGCAGTGGGTCTGAGATGGCGTACTGTATCCAAACAGTCCCCGGTATGCCGTAGGCTTGGGATTGCTGACTGCATCCAACCTGTCCCCGGGTATGCAGTAGGCTGAGACTGGCTTACTGCATTCCAACCAGTCCCCGTATGCAAGTGGGCTGAGAATGGCTTAATGCATCCAACCAGTCACCGGTATCTGCAGTGCGGCTGAGATTGATTACTGCATCCAACCAGTCCCCGGTATGCCATGCGCTGGAGAAGGGCTTACTGAATCAAACCATGTCCCGGTATGTCTTGCGCTGAGATGCTTTCTGCATCCAACAGTCCCGGTATGTCATGGGTGAGATGGTTTACTGCATCCATAGCAGTCCCAGGTATGCAGTGGGCAGAGATGGCTTACTGCATCCAACCAGTCCCCGGTATATCATGCGCTGAGATGGCTTTGATGCATCAGCCACCGTCCCTGGTATGACTGTGGGGCAGAGATGGTCTACGGCATCCACGCTCCAAGTTGATTACTAGCCTGACAGAGTCAGGATCCTACTGCTTAGAGCATGAACAAGGCTGTTGACTCCACGCTCCAAGTTGATTATGCTGACAGAAGTCCAGGGCCTACTGCATTGAGCATGCAGCAAGGTGTTGACTCCCACGCTCCAAGTTGATAATTGCCTGATAGAGTCAGGGCCCTACTGCTTAGAGCATGATGCATGGCTGTTGACTCCACGCATCCAAGTTGTGATGCTGCCTGGGACAGAGTCAGGGTCCTCACTGCAATAGAGCATGAAACAAGGAAGTTGACTCCACGCTCCATAGTTGGATACGACTGACAGAGTTCAGGGTCCTACTGCACTAGAGCATGGAACAAGGCTGTTGGACTCCAAGCTCCATTGTTGATACATGCCTGACCGAGACAGGGGTCCTACTGCATAGAGCATGTAACAAGGCTGTTGACTCCACGCTCCAAGAACCAACAGGCAGTGTTTGGACAGAAACCAATCCTGTGCCTTGCAGGTCCGCCATGTACCCGTTATCATGTAGTCAAGGGAATAGATATCCTTTACATTAACTTCAGGTCTAGTCGACAGACTGGGCAGTGATGGGTGGTGCTGAAGGCACCAGGGAGTAAGGGAGAAACTTGTATCCTGAGGCACGAATGTCTTGCAGGGTTGCTCATGCTTCTGCTTCCTTCTATCGAGGACTGGACTATGAGACCACCGCTAGTGCAGGACCTTGGAAGACTCACTGGACATCTGCGACTCGGTTTGAAGGTCTCGTTTTCCTTGCAACAATCTGGCGTTTCTCTCGCACAAATTGCCAACGAGACCACCCCGCCTGGACAACAAAAAAAAATTATATGTGGTCAGCAAGGGGGCATAGGATTCAAAAAGAAGAAAAAAAAAAAGGAAGCGCTTCTTGACCAACATTAAGACCCAATTGCTAATACTCGATGAAGGACGTCATATGCCCTTTATGGATCCGGAACTTTTTCATTCATGGAGGAGCATGAAGGCTGGTATAGGGGGAGGAGAGGTGGGGCGGAGGGGTGGAAGGCCGGGATGTCAATGCGAGAAAGAATAGACAAGGAAAATACAAACGGCCTTTGTCATGTGACAAGAAAAAAACCATGTGCGCCCTCTTGGGAAATCAAACAACACGAACTGCGCTTCTTCGATTCAAAGGTCAAATAGGCCATTGATGTACGGACATGGGGGTAGAGGAAGACGAAAGCGACGATAATGGCACAAGATAAATTCATTGATAGTTCTGAAGGTTGCGTTCCAACATGCGGTAGGTGACAAGAAATAGTGACACCATGTCAGCAATCTAAAGCTCTGCGGCGGAAAGGCTGGATAGAGTCATGTATCGCCACAGGTCATGGCGGGACTGTGGGGGGGGGTGGCAGTGGATAGGAACTCTCTTAGGAACCCCAGCTGTAACACACACACACACACACCACACACACCCTCACACCACACACACACAACAAACCCCCCCCCCCCCCACACACACCCCACACACACACTCCGTTCAAACGTCGCCTTAGAAATTAGTGTTTTTAACTCACAACACACACACAGACACACCACACGCACGCACGCACGCACGCACGCACGCACGCACACACACACACACACACACACACACACACCACACGTCAGGCTCTGACTGGAACCAGAGAGAAGGATTAAAGGGGTACGACCCGGAACAGCTGAAGAAGAGGACACTGTTCCACAGAGAGGTCAGATACAGTCCAGAAACCTACAGTTTGAGAGCGAGAGAGAGAGAGACGAGAGAGAGATGAGAGACGGAGAGAGGAGAGATGAGAGAGAGAGAGAGAGATTGAGAAGAGAGAGAGAGATGAGAGAGGACAGTCAGACAGACAGACAGCACAGACGGACAACAACGAGAGACTGAGGAGAGACAGGACAGGACAGGGAACAGACAGAGGACAGAAGACAGTGTACAAAGAGAGAGAGATGCGCAGGTAGAATGAGCACGGCCGTTTTACTGTCTTTTCAGTTGCTGAGAGGAATTTCAGCCCACATACGGTTTCATTGAAGGGCTTTAGGTCCCGCAGGTCCCGACATAACACATGGAAGCTGCTTGCTCCATAATACCACTCCGCTGATCGCTGGGCCTACCAAATTTCGCTCTATAGACACGCAAGAAAGGCCGCTGTGATACGTACGGCTTCAAATCACGACCGCTTTTTAAAAGCCTTGTAACGCACTGCCCCTCCTCACCCAACCCCCCTTCCTCCCCTCACCGCTCCCCCTCTCTTCCCTACCAGCCCCTCCTCCTCAACACCACAACATTCGCTTAACTCTAAATTCATTTTCTCTTTGAAAAAATAGATGTTTTAAAAATAAATGAATTTCAGAATCACATTCATTTTATTCAGAAAATTTTGCTTGTCTTTTTCACCAAAAAACGCGTGGTTTGCTTCTTCACAGAGTTAGCTCTGTCAGGGACGAAATAAAAGGGGGTCTAATATCAATCTGGGGATATGGGATAATATTTTGACTGTATCATTAATGTGCTTTCATCGGTAATTACTTCAACCCAAGGCATACAAAAACTGACCGTACTGAATTCTAACGAAACTCGCTGAAACGTTGGATGTTTTCAAAGAGGAATCCTTTAAATTGGGTGCGGATCTGTCGTGTGTGTTTTGATCAAAGGGTGTTGTCAAGCATCCATCAGCATGTATTACGTTTAAAATTGACCGATGTCGATGTAAAACACTGTGGAAAAGAGTTGAAAACGTTTCCCTAATTTGAACGCATGTAGCTTTTGGAGCGGATCCGGGGATCCAGCTACAGATCAAACTGGGATCCCGCATCCATTCAACCATGACAGAGGTCTGCACTTTCCCGATCTGCAACGTGTGTACCTCAGTGTTGAAGTTGCAGGAGACACAGTAATATGCCGATTCTGGCTCACCCGCTCTCAACGGCCTTGGCCGGTCTCGTCCGGGCGAATCCAAACGGCATATTACTGTCTCTCTACTAAAGCATGACTTTAATAACCAAAAAATAACGACCCTACAACCAAAACATACTGTGTAGGTATCCGTTTTCAATTAATAAATTTACTAAACTTTTTAGATTTTAGTTTTTTCTAAATCCTATGTTTTTCTGATCATTTCAATAACATCAATTTTCACGCAAATATTCAATCAAATGAGTTCTGCTTTCATGTGAAATAAAAACTACAGGTCTTAATTGTTCTCTCTAACGTCTTTTAAAACCGAGTGATATTTTTGACATTATAATCCACAAACGGATCCAGCATGTCTTCCACTGGAAAAGTAGTTTTTGACAAAGCGTTTCCTTTTTTTTAATTATGTCTTTTTTCTGCTGAACAGTCATCTATAATACAATAGTGTTGCGTTACTTCAATCATTTATTAAAATGTTCTAAACACTCACTCAGTTTATTTTTGCTAGGATCAACGAAAAAATGTCATCTTCTGTCCATTTAAATCTTCTACTCTTGATTTGCTTTTGATCCATTTAGTGTTGGACAGAAAATCTCAATATGATCATAATTAATAGCGAATAAAATGTTTGTAAATTAAGGGTGGGGGGTCTAGGTCAAATATTGTTTTTCCACATCCAGTTTTGCCACAATTAATGAGCAATGAGGAGGTTTTTGTCATAAAAGTTTAAACTGCTCCATGGTTTTATAACAGGATTTAATCTAATCAAGTTATTATATTTCATCATACTTTCTGTCAAAACCTGTTCAGTATACATTAAAATCCTATGAGGCCGAAATGTGTAAAGTAATCCAATTTTGGTTATGTAAGATTGTCTTTATTTAAGTCAACATTGATTTTGTTGCTTAGTTGTTTATAACCCTTATATCCTCACCATTGTGAAGAACGACGATGGTAAACGTTAAGACGTTTTTAACGTCTTAGTTTTGCCAGCTTAATATTAATTCCTTATAAGGTCATCATACCGAACGCCCACAACCAATCCTCTCCACATCTTTAAAGACGAAATTTCAAATATCTTTTGCTGAAAAGTGTCTCATAATTTTCTGCTTGGGAAAAGAACTGTAATTTTGTAGACGCTTTCTTTAAACCGTTTCTTTTCTGTGAGGATGTACTGTTTTTTCCCATACGGCGTTATTTCTATCTCTTTCCGATATTCGTCGTCTGGCATAAGCTTACATGTAATGGGCCAGAGTTGGAATGCTTTCTGACACTTATCTTGACGGCTTATAAAATGTTTAATGGGCTTTTGCAATTCAAATTTTATTTTCCATTCTAAATTGGTTCCATGGTTTTTTTTTGCATTTGAGGTCAGGTTTTCGAACTATTTTATTTTCATACTGGCCAACAATTATTTGCTTCTACATTGCGCAGTTGTTCTAGTTTAGGTACTTCTTGTATGTCGCCTATACATCTTTGGTTTATAAATCACCATCTTTAGTGTACTCAAAATACCATACAAAGCGCCTATCTCAACATTCTGTTTCAAAGGGTCCGCATGTCTGCAAGGTCTTTTAATTCTAAGTTATACACCTCACAGGCGCCAATGTAACCTCCTGGTTTCTTCTTGGCCCACGCGACATTATTTTTTGAACTAACTTATTTATTTTATTTCCAAACAATGTGAAGGTTATCACATTTCACAACTTTTCATGCTTTGTTTTTCTGCAATTTTTATGTAAATGATCCAACCCTTCCACAAACTAATCTTTTAAACTGTAAAATTAGGGAATTGTATAATTTCATAAATCGCAATATGCAGCTTCCTGTTGGAAGAAGCTCCTTAAAACAGTTGCGGGCGTCCATCATATAAGTTTTCATCATGTGCTTAGCTCGTCTAAATGAAACATAGAGTAATGAATGTAAGCAAGATGTTAAAACGGATTTCACCTCATAAGTTGTTTTGCTCGGTGTAAACTCTAATTATGAAAGGTGATTGGGCAGTTGTAAAGCCAGTACATTTTAGCTTGCTCTAACATCAAAAAGGTTATGTTCTAATTCTTTTTCAGGTTTTGAATGATAAACATTGTATTCAGATTTGCATTGTTAAGTTTGAGGAGTAATTGTCGAAGTTACTCATTGCTTCTTTTAGTGAGCAAAACCGTATATAACCATCAGGTATGGTTAAATGGCATAACTAAAAGTTCCTGCTTTATTTACCAAAAAATTTTTTTTTTTTAATCTTATTATTCTCCTTGGATTTTTTTTTTCCCAAACCCTTATATTAAAACCATACGACTTTGTAGATTATTTCATGAAGCGCACCATTGCTTCGCAATTTTTTAATGCATGTTCTTAAAAACGAAGGGGACGGTACTTGAGTTGTTATTGTTTACTAACATTTTTTAAAAACAATTAAAAATGTGTGCATTCAAAATATACTGTGATGCAATATATTCTGTTGGGCGCACTACAATCTTTAAAAATATAACAACTGATTACTCTTGACTTTCTGTGACCCTGACTGACACTTTTCATAAAAAAGGTGAAGTACTCATTGGACTAAATATCTTAACCCCCCTATTATAAAAAGACTACATAGCAAAAAGTATGGTTCAGTATCCAATGCGTTTTATTCAGAACAGTAAAACTTTGCTGTGGTTTTGTGCATCAAATGGGTGTGGGTGTTCGTATGACTGATCACTTAAATCATCAATGATCCTTTGGTGAGGTCCCGTGGGGTACAGAATTTCTATTTTTATTACAACTTCAGAAGTATTTTGACTGAACTGCGAGCTCCATTGTCAAATGACAAACCGTTTAATCCATTTAGCAACGAATAAGACATGAAGGCTTTTGAAAGGATTGTAACGAATTCAATATTAATAAGACTGACTTTAGACAAAAGTTGGATCTAATCATGGTCTACGGCACCCTTATTTTTGGGGCGTGTGTTACAGAAAATTTTATAACTATCTTGGAATCTTCCTTACACATCTTTCTCTTCAGGCACAGCTGTACACCTAGGGTCCATAGAGCAAGAGCATAATACAGATGGGACAACATTTATCTTAGACTCTTCTAAGGGCCTAACTAAGCGGAATAGAACGAATATAAACGACTCTGTTCGTACTAACGTTGTTGTTTGCTAGGTTTCTGCAAAGCCACAGGACAAGGTCGAAGCATATAAATGATCCATTCTACTGGTTATTGATGACACAAAAACAATACTTTAGCAATTTTAGAGGACGCCATTAATTCTACAGTTGATTTACCTTCAAGTATTAAAAGATACCAAATGTTTTACAAATACGCAGAAGGATCCCGAAAGTAGACTTTGCTGTTGGGCACTGGTTTATATATGCTACCTTATGACCTCAGTGACTCCAGATAGGAACAATAATAAACTACAATTTAATGAAATCCTTGTGGCAGGCAATGAACAGAATGTTGGGAAAAAAAAAACGAAATAAATTCTGAGCCCGTAATATAGACATGCAGTAAACACACACCAAGAATAAGTCATTCCATCCGTGGCCAAAGCCTACAGATGTTGATGAATTCAAAAAAATATTGACTGATTATGAAAAAGGACAGCGCTTGGTTTTTTGATTAATGGCCTTGGATTACTCTGCTTTATTTTACTAAAGAGTAACCCAACTATTTAGAGAACTAATGCCTTAAGTGCTCAGCCATTAAAGCCAACTACTTTGCTTGCTGTAGACCAAAAGCCAGCTAACGGACACCCTCCTATATACGGTTAAAGAGTCTATTGGATTTACCAGCTATTTTTTTAAATAAACTCGCAAGATGATCTGCTGTTTTTTTTACATGAGTTATCAGGTTGGAGGGGATGGCGGTGGATGGGAACTAGCCCAGCACCACCACCCGCCTGTAATAGCACTCACCAGTGTACTTATTGCAAAACCTATCGGCTGTTGTAACGCACAACTCTCAGAGATATCCTTGCTCTTAACAGTGTTCGTATTCGTTCTGCTAGCGTTGTGTCTTCATTATAAATACTTTGGTAGTTTCTCTATTTGATCTCTTGAGTTGCGTAATGTTCTCGGTTAGTAGACAGCAACTTCTAGTATTGTGATCTCTCTTGTTCAGATCTTTTAGTCTTTGGGTTATTCTTCTATAATCTCATGCCTAAGTTGGCGTCATCAGCCTCAACGAGTTTTTTACTTTTTCTCTTTTTAGATGCTCTTCTAGTTCCCAGTTTGCTAATTGTTTGGTTAATTCGCTCTGATGGTTCCTTAAAGCACGATCAAAGGGCCTCTAATTCTCGCGGGGGTATGGGGGGTCGCGTATAGTCTTTAAAGCTGTTTCTGGAAAAACGGGTTTCTGCTTCTATTATTTCGCCCGCTCGTTGATTAAATCATTGAAGTTCCATGTTTTGATTTGGTTATATGTTGGGAGTTCTTGCTGTGTGTTTGAAGTTTTGCACTGCATCCCTATTTTAATTTTGTTTAACAATGCCAAGTCGACTTCGATCGCTCACACTGAGCCTTTGTTAATTGTATTCATGCCTACAAACTTGATGGGTCTCGTTTAGTTGTAGCTGAACAAGTTGTCATTGGTCGTTTTACACATACATATGGTTATCTTTTAGTGTCAAAATCGATCAGGGTATTATAGTTTCGGGAAGTTACTTGTCTAACTTTGGTATAATGATCTGACCTTACTTTCTGTTAATTACTATACCGACTGTGTTGGTAACTGTGACTCACCCCTCCATACCCCCCGATTTCTGCTAATTCATCATGCAATGAGAGCCCGAGCGTGGCTGCTCCAAGGGGAATTCACTCATGTCGTATCCAGGATCAAAAAAACATCTTAATATTCTCCACCTTCAATGCCTGCCATGTTTCTTTTATATTAAACTTTTTATTTTGTTTTATAAAAATGTCACAACTATGCTCGATTCTTGACCGCATAGTAAGATTGAAAGAACCTTTGCCGTGAAGGGAAATAAGGCGGAAAGTTCTGTTCCCAAATAATCCGTACTACTATTGATGCGGATAAATTCTTACTGTAAAATTCCAGACCTAGGTGCAGATGAAGCTGATTGTGCAGGCTCTGCGCGTTTACTTTCAAAAATAGAATAACATTCAGAAACGGGACCCAAACAGGGACAGTTGTCCAGAATCTGGGAGGGCAATCGTTTAAGAAAAATTTCTTATAAAACTTGAGGGGCAAGAAATAATTCTTTACACAATGCTGACATATTTTTAACCTATTATGATCTATGGGCTAACCGCGAATGAAAGGGAAGATCTTGGCGTTTCAAGGAATCCGAAAATGATGAAGCACTAAAACCATTGAATAGGCGACGCAGATGCTAAAGACGCCGCAAAGGTTTGTAGCGTAAGTTATGCGTATGGAAAATCGCTTTTTCATACCCTAGATTTTGAGTTGTTTAAAAGCGCATGCTCCATACTTTCAAGGGAGCTTAAAAGACTGATTGTATATGAACTAACTTTTAATGACCTATCAAATATGTTCTCAGATCTACAGACACCGGAAGCAATAGTACAGTAATTTCTGACAGTCGTTAGAGTTTGACGTTGTAGCAACCGCTAATTTAGCAAGGCTGATCCAGCAACAATAATCAGTCAAAATTATCTAGCAAATATATTCGAAAGAGTGATTCTTCATTTCTAAATATCCTAATGCAGGGCAGACCACTATATGGATTTATAGTTTAGTGCCACAGCAAGATCGCTTAAAGGTATTTTATTGCTGATTGTGAAGATGAAGAGACCATTCGAATAGTCAACTGGAAATTTTATTAATCCTCAAAATAACAAAAGTGAAAAGTACAATTGAGGGTAGTCTAACCCAAATCTAGCTAGCGGGCTTAACCTTATCAGCATTTTTGAGGAAATAAGAAAACTGTTTGGAGGGGGAGGGTAGAAATCCAACAGTTGACCTTGTGTCTAAAGATCTACATATTCACAGTGTTTAGACTTGATTCATTATTTAACAACGAAATCTAGGTTTATGGAATGACCTAAGCAACGTAGGATAATCAGTTACATGGAAGCGGTAGAGTAACCGTTAGAGACATAATAAACATTCAAAATGATAGAAAAAAGATGTCGATAAACGGCTTAATGTATATTTGTTTTTATTATATGATGCGCAGCTGAATATTCAAGATAACAGATTAGAAAATTTCATTACTAAATTATTTTTTCATTTTTAAAAAAGCACATGTCTGTAACATGTATCCAAAAGAAGAGATAGAGGCAATTCTGCTGCTTAGAAAACCCTGACTAAAAACCTTTAGATTAACCAACATTACAATATTGCAGCAAAAGTACTAGAGCAGGACACTTTCAAAATACAAGCAAAGCCGAACGAAGGTATTTCTTCGCCTTTAATGCTGTTACCTATGTTAATACTGGAGCATGACTATCAAAGCGCTGTATCGGCAGGATCGAGTTGTAGACTTCTTAGCAACGGGCATAGGGCGCACCCGCAGCATTACTCTGGCGGTTTGTCTTTTAAGCTCTTGGCCTATGTTCATTAGGTGTAGGTGCTGCTGAGCAAAAAAATAAAAATAAACTCCAAAAGCACACAGCTATGGTTCAACTAATAACCAGCTAAACTTAGTTCCTTCAAGCTGTTATAAATAAAGCACTAGCTGAACTCAAAACATCACGGATGAAGACATTTAGTTCGTTTACAGGACGATTTTGATGACTACAAATGACAAGAAAGTTTGATCTTCAAAGTAAGGCGAGGGCAACCTTTTTCTCAACAGCAGACACGAGCAGATAAAAAAAGGAAATGCTTAAAAAAAGTAAACGAAACATTAAACTCAGTTCTTAAACAGATCACCTTATTACAAACGCCAAAGGGTGGGTTTATACTTTAGTTTATGAGTCCAAGCACAAAAAAGACGTTGATATTGATTAATTATTTTATTTTTTGATTTAAATAAATATTTTGAGTTAGAAATGAAACTCAACATGGATAAATTATATGAAGGACCAGACGAATTTTTTGAAGATGCAAGAAAATTTATCAAGGAGCACTAAATGATATTGATCTTGAAGTTCATTTTAATCAGCAAACGTACAGGCAAGTGTTGCTTCATGCTATTTCTCAAGTTCAAGTAAAATAACAATTAAGAACCGCCTGGCTTAAAGAAATGTATAGCTGTTTTAATTCGACTATATAACAATAATGAAGAAAACCTAGAAGTCCGGGTTTCTCGACATAAACAAACAGACTATTCTTTCTCGCAATGACTTAACACCAGGCTTGGGAAGACCAAACTGCTTACACAGTTTAGATCTGTGGCTGCTGAAGGGAAGCCACAATGAGAGGCCGGTGTGTCAGAGGGCGAAGTCTTAGAGTCAGATTAAACGGCTAGTATGGCCTATTGAGGCAAATTTTACTTCCATACCTCAGCTTTATCGAAAAAAAAAGCATTTTAAACATAAAAATTTATTCAGACACAAATGTTTTATGGGTGTGTTCCCCAAGGTTGCATCACGTTGCTAAAAACGCAGAGAGAGTGTCTAACTATCACCCTTCATCTGTCTTAACTTTACGGAATACCCTTTTCCCCCTTTAAGGGGATTCCATTGATCATTTGAGAACAAAACAAACCAATAACGTTAATGTATTACACATGGGTGAAGAAACAAATTACTACCCTTTTAAGTTCCAAGAACAGCCCAACAATAGGGACCAAAAAAAAATCATTTGATTACAGTGTTTTCACCAGCGGGGGTACCGCATTACACATTGATACGAACAATGAGTATTTTTGGGCTCATTCTTCAAAGCTTTCCCATAAAAAAGAATTCTGTAGAAAATGTTTAAAAAGAATTCCATCTGTTAAAGCGGCGAGTAAACATAAAAACACTGTATCGGCCCATTGATGTATACAAAACTAATTACGCCCCCGAAGGCGAAAGTTATTTTTTAAAAACGGAAAAATTTGCAAATTCCCCAACGTGTTTACGCAGATTTTAATCATCATTGTTCCTTATGAGGGCCAGCGCCAAAAAAAACTTCAAAAAAACAGTCTAATGGTAATCCCCCAGATTTGTTCTTTGCCTTCTTTTTGTCAGGGGGGGTGGCGCCATTCACGCCAGAATATCAGAGGACCAAATGGCAGAAACTTCTTAAAAACGCATGCGCAAGTGCGTATGACTGTTCTAAAAATTAATTTACTGAAATCATAATGACACCTGAAACCAAGAAAAATTTGACCAGCCACCATGTTGGATTTGGGTTTAAAAACCGGGGGAGGAAACAAACCCGACGTAAGGACCATGACACATTAGGGGAAGGTTTTTAAGGAGCAACATAGTAAATGCAAATTTTCAACTAAATTTTAAACCCCAAAGACTGGAAGCTGCCCTCTTTTTTTCACAATTGCGAGGTTTGCTCTCATTTATAAGAAAGCAGTAACCAACTCTTCAGGGTAGCTGCATTGCCCAGTCATCAAAAAAAAGTACATGTGCTTTAATCGAAAACTTCTTTTTTTGACTCATGAACACATATGGGTTATTAGGTCCTGGCTATGTTTTTAAAGCCCTGCCCAAAAACAGAAGAATTTTTGACCCAACTCTCGTTAAAAAGGGGTTTCCCCTTTGAGTACATAAAACAGTGGGAAAGGGTTTGGGGACAAAAAAAACCCACTTCCCCCTAAAGGCGCGTTTTTTCTAGCTTAGAGGAAAGGCATCAGTGATTCCGTTACCCATGCTCAAATGCGTGGCAGAATTTAAAAGTGTAAAACGAGGGGGAAAATACATGATCCTACTAATGGCCGAGTTGTTTTTTGGCGGACGTCTTTAAAAATTTATAGAAAGACCGCATGAAACATTCTTTTTGGATCCGCGCAAAAATTTTCTCGCCTGGGAAGTTGGGACGTTTTCCTAAAGTTTAGGGAGTACAGATTGTTTATTGTCTGCTCCAATGATTCAGATGTTTGAAAACGGTTGCGTGGAGGAATTAGTATGGGTCGATCTTTACTGAAAGAAAACAACAATTTTCTTAGACAACTATGATCCGGTAAAAGGTCAACTATCTCATGTATTGATGCAAAAAATCTGTATGGATGGGCTGGCGCAACCCCTTCCTTTACGTAATTTTTAAATGCCACAGCCAAAGACCCAAAAAATATTAAAAGACATTAAGTGGTTGGCGTTTAACCCCCGGGTAAACCCACAGGGATACTTTCTAGAAGTTGACTTAGAATATCCTATGAACTCCATGACCTGATAATGATATGTTAGCCGCAAAAAAATTAAAGATAAACCAAGAGAGCCGCCTAAAACTTGGCCTAATCTTCGAGGCAAAAAAAAATTAGTCTGTCATTACGACTTCTCAATTTTTTTAAGACACGGTTTAAATTTGACGCTGTTCTCGTATAATTGCTTTTGATAAAGAACAGTTCTAAAAACCAAACATCAGAAGAAACACGCTCGAAAAATCCCCAGATGCTTCAAAAAGACTTTTTAAGTGATAACCCAACAGTTTTTTGGAAAGACTATGGAAATCCCCACAAGCGTAAAGATGTAGTTTGGGTCCCCAGGAAAACGAAGCAATTAAGCTAATTTCAAACCAATTCAGGACTTTAGAAATTTTCAAATCAGCTTTTTGGGCATAATGATGAAAAAAAAAAAAAGTCAAATTGGATAAACCTGTTTTTTTGGGGGTTTTCTGTTTTTGAATTATAAAGTTTTTTTGTTGAAATTTTTTTTATGAATACTTTTAAACCTTTTATCCGAGTCCCGAGTACTTTCACAATACAGAAGTTTTGTTTAGATACCCAGAAGACTCTATGAAACATGGAAATTTGAATAGCAAAAAAAAGCGGGGATGGTACGACCACATCCATTCCCCAAAGGTCGCCTTTCATTCAATTACTAACAGAGGTTTTTGGGAAAAATGAAAAGGGTGAATTATCTGGAAAGGTGATCAAGGGTTTGTTGGTTTTAAGCGAAAATGTACGATTTCTAGCAGGAGAAAACCATTAAGAAGCAAAGGGAATATCTCGCGCGTTGTGCAGTCAAAAAATCGCATGACAACTTTAAAGAAGCATTGTTTTACAATAGACTTTTCATCATGACAAGTAAAACACGATTAAAAATACATGAGACAACACAAGTTGTAAAAAAAAATCATTGATAGAACAAACACAAACGGGTGTTGGGGGTTAATCCAGGTTTTCATATGCAAAAGGGCACGGGGGGGCCCCCCCTAAACAGGGGTTTTTTTAATTTTCATCAAATTTATCTATAGACAATCTAGCTTCATCCAAAACTTTAATCTTTTTTCGGTTGCTTGTGCGTTAATTTTTTTTATTTTTCAAGTATTCTTTTCCCCCAAATTTGGGGGTTTTTTTGGGTTGTAGGTATCTGGGGGATTTAGAATGCATTGATTAATCTTATAAATGTTCCCCAATAGCATTAACGCATGAAATGATTCCCGATCATTTCCAAGGTCTTTCCTTTACCCTTCTTGTTTTTCTGCACTTCCTTCTGACTTCCTTTTAAACCAAAATTTTTACGTAAATTATTTTAAAACGGAACTGTGTCTGGGGGGGGTTTTCTGCATCTTCTTTTTAAAAAAATCTTTGAGGGCGGGCGTTTTGTTCGTCAGTTTCGTAAATTACAGGGGGATTTTTCCCTTTTCAATTCTTTTTTTTTTCATAGGATCACACTCCAAACTGGGCGGTTTGCCCCCGTGCGAGTGTCCCCCCTTTTGCTCCCCCGGTAAAAAGGTTCCTTACTTTAAAACCAACGGTAATTTTGCTGGAAGAAGACTCTCCCTTAACAACATTTATTGTTTGTTTTTGTTTCTTGTATGGTTTTTTAAAATTTAAATTCTTTTTTATTTTATTTCGCGCAAAACGAGGGCAGTCTTCTAAACCCCTTCGTGTTTTCGAAATGTCAATAAGCTCTCTGTGTACTGGTGGGGAAAACTTTAGATAACTGTTTGTTAAAGTTTTCAATAAAGCCTGGATCTTGAACTCCGGAAAGCCTCTTTTTAAAGGAAAACCCTTTTTTTCAACAATAATTGATTCACTTGGCCTTTTAAATTTTTTTCCTCATAAAAATGGGAATCATTTCGAGGAAAGTTTAAAGGACCTCGTTGGTTATCGTTGTATGGGGACAGCAAAAGCAGAAGCACCTTTTGGTTAATGGTTCCCCCATCTTTTATCTTGAAGCTATTCAATGATGGGAGGCTACTTAAATCTTTTTCGTTAATCGTATCAGAGGGTAAATATAGAAGATCCCTTTTATGGGTGTCGTTCGGATTGTATTCAAAAAGTGTGGTCTCTTTTTTCTTGGTGCGGGAAAAAATTTGCCAAATCGTTTTTTGATAACCATTCTTTGCTGTTTGTTCATAACTCCCCCGGGGCCATTTTATTTTTCCAAACCTTTTGGCTTTTTTTCCCTTTTTTAAAATTGCCGTGTTTCCCTTTTTTTTTTTTTTAAATTTTTAAATTTTTTCCTTTTGGTTTATAAAATTTTTTAATTTTTAACGATTTTTTTTTTTTTTTTGGGGTTTTTTAAAAAAATTTTT
>CM031598.1:2531130-2566130 GCA_018398815.1 Conus ventricosus
ATCTATACCAACTACAGAGAGGAGAGAGAGAGAGAGAAGAGAGAGAGAGAGGGAGAGAGAGAGAGAGAGAGAGAGAGGGGAGAGAGGAGAAAAGAGAGAGAGAAGAGAGAGAGAAGAGAGAGAGAGAACACGCCCGCTGATGCCACACAAATGGTATTGCCGAGGACAATGTAGCTGCCTTAATGGCAGATTGAAAACGGTCACGTACGCAAGAATCTCAGAACTGTAGCCGAGGAGTGAAGAAGAACCTTTCCTTGGACCACTTTCTCATGTTACTGTTTTTCCTTCACCGAAAAAGACGCACGGCTCTCTGATTTTTCGTTCCTTTATGGCTTCAAGTCCTTCGTTACGCATTGCAAAAGTGATGTCTTATGAATGCAGAATAGAACTGACACCATCAAAAGGCACTAGTTTAGGACAACATATCACCGAGACAGAGCTAGTCTGCATCCATACTCCAGCTTTTCTATCACAAACACTGTAGTCGGGGTCAGATTCGAATATTCACCAACTGTTTTATAACCGAATGATCATAAAAACATAACAGTAATAACAACGAGAACAAACTACAGACAAAATAAAACAACAGTAAAAAAACAACAACTCCTTATTTCAGGCGAATCCTTTCATTATCAGTTACTCTGACCACGATGGGTATTCAGTCGGGAGAGGAAGGTGGTCAGCGAGAATTGTCCGAAATTTACTTATGTAGTATATTGCACGATTCGGGTACGACGTGAAACAATGTTGTAGAAGAATGTTACTCTTCAATTTTTTTTTCTCAGTCTCTGGTTCTGTAGCCCATCAGGGCCGTGTGGGCAGTGAAATGATGGACCTTGCACCAGTTGTCTCCACCTGTGTCAGTCAGGGCAAGTTCCTGGGTTACAGCAAAGCTCCCTCTTGTCCATTCAGTGAGGATGTCTGTCCACCTCTTTCTCCGTCTGGCTTCTCTCCCTTTCCTCGCCACTCTGTTTAGGAAGAATGTCTGGGAGGGTTTGTTCAAACTGCCACATAATCATACCTTTTCAGCTCTCTGTGTTTCCGTTCTGTCGTTGTTCATGCAATTCGTGCTGACATTTCAGTGTCTGATCAATCTGGATTGAGGGGATGCTAAGGTCGTTGAAACTATTTCACTGGGTCTAGTTCTTGTTTACTGCTAGCAATTTTTGTCTCATTCAGTGTTGTGCTGTTCGCCATGCCATTCTTTTTCTGTACTGACAGCCGTGCCGTGTCAGGTGAGTGAACCGCGTACCGTCCAGGCGGTTCAAAACACCGGCATGTTCCTCTTCCCTTTCATCCAGGCCATCGAGGTCGTGGCGAGCCTGAGGTAAGAGATGAGTTATCCTTCCATGCTGGCTGTGCCATTGTAGTCTTTCCCTGTCTGCTGTAGGAAAGTGTGTTTTTTTCCTTCCCTTGCAGACTTTGGCTGAACAATTGATCCTACATTATGGGGACAGTACAGACCCCTGCCAGGGGGTCGGGAGAGTGCCATTAAAGACACTCGGGCTGTCGGCTACATCCATAGCTGTTGGTCTTAAGTCAAGCACAACAGGGTAGAGGGGCGGTATGTTCATCCTGTCTTTTCTGTTATCCATCCATATTTCTCTGAGATGTCCAACCTCCAGTGGGGTCCGTCATCATATTGCAGTCATGACGAGAGGTATAGCCGCACCAGACACAGTTATGGCCTTTGATAACTGACAGGAGGGGTTGTAGTCTGACACTGTGTTGACTTGCTGCCAGACAAACATTTGTCTTGCTTTCCTTTCTTGGTGTGACGTGGATAATCCGTCTACACCACTTACTTTCTAGAACTCTCGGATTCTTTTCCCGAGAAGCGAACAATGTATTAGTAAAGGTCAGTTAAAAAAAAAAAGATAAGGGCAGATAGGTTAACTCTCCAAAACATTTCATTGCTCAGATGTTAAACAACAACAACAACAACAACAACAACAACAACAACACACACACACACACACACACACACACACACACACACCACACACACACACACACACACTGATCAATGTTCCAATACTCTTGTAAAGTTGTACTCTTTTCCTTCTTACCCTAACCCCACCTGTCCTCTTTCTCCCCCCCCCCTCCCCCACCCCTAATCTCCAACCTCTCTCTCTCTCTCTCTCTCTCTCTCTCTTAGTGCATTAACATGTAATATTAGCCGACGATATTAGTTTGCATGTCGGCTTCGCCAAGCATGGTGGGTTCAATAAAAGGCCAACCGGCGATTGATCCAATCTGACCTTGACTCCCGCTTATCATGAGTCCATTGATTTGTGGCTAGATTGTCGTTACGTCAGACTGAAACCACGCGGACCACGTGGGTGTCCTCTCTCTCTCTCTCTCTCTCTCAATACTTTCCTTTGTTTTGCTGGTATACCTTGCGTGCCCCATCACAGGCATTATCCGCCTCCTGCTCTGTCCAGTTCCCGCACACAGCCAGTGACCGCTTTGTTCTGTCGCTCTGCCTCCTGACCGCTTTGTTCTGTCGCTCTGCCTCCTGACCGCTTTGTTCTGTCGCTCTGCCTCCTGCTCTGTCCAGTTCCCAGCACACAGCCAGTGACCGCTTTGTTCTGTCACTGTTCCTCTGTGTCAGTCCAAAGATACGGGGATGACAGGATCAGTGTCTTCGCTTTTTCGCTAGTTGGAGTTCCACTGCCCAGCATCTTGAAGGCATTCACCACTTCCTTTGGATCTGCTGTCTCTCTGTCAGCCCCCGTGTTGATGGTTTGGCCGTCTGTTCCTCACATCACATTTCACAACTAGTTGTACTGACACCCAAATGGTGATTTGCAGGCGGGCCAAAGCTAGCTAAACAGCCTACGACAAGAATCTAGCGTACGTCATCATCCGGGAGGACAGTCCAGCCAACCGAACAACTGTCATGCCCGGAATGGACTAGCTACCTGAGCAACGAACGGGACTCCAGCCGGAGCGAATGGTGGAAAGTGTGGCAGGATACCGATCTTCTCCCTGCACATCTTTGATCAGTCTTATCACCGCGTGCGCTGTCATAGATCTACAACATCAAACATCTGATCATCTGCATAACCTTGACTGAGACAGGTGTAAACCATACTGTCATAGATCTACAACATCAAACATCTTATCATCTGCATAACCTTGACTGAGACAGGTGCAAACCATACTGTCATAGATCTACAACATCAAACATCTGATCATCTGCATAACCTTGATTGAGACAGGTGTAAACCATACTGTCATAGATCTACAACATCAAACATCTGATCATCTGCATTACCTTGACTGAGACTAGTGTAAACCATACTGTTATAGCTCTACAACATCAAACATCTGATCATCTGCATTACCTTGATTGAGACAGGTGTAAACCATACTGTCATAGATCTACAACATCAACATCTGATCATCTGCATTACCTTGACTGAGACTAGTGTAAACCATACTGTTATAGCTCTACAACATCAAACATCTGATCATCTGCATTACCTTGACTGAGACAGGTGTAAACCATACTGTTATAGCTCTACAACATCAAACATCTGATGATCTGCATTACCTTGACTGAGACAGGTGTAAACCATACTGTTATAGCTCTACAACATCAAACATCTGATCATCTGCATTACCTTGACTGAGACAGGTGTAAACCATACTGTTATAGCTCTACAACATCAAACATCTGATGATCTGCATTACTTGACTGAGACAGGTGTAAACCATACCTGCATCTTCTACCTACACCTCCCGCCCAGCCTTTTCCTCTCCTACTCTCCCTTGTCAACTTTAATCCTACAGCGACTCTCTCTCTCTCTCTCTCTCTCTCTCTCTCTCTCTCTCTCTGTTCGTATTCGCAATGAAAGAAAACAAAAACCAGAGTGCGGTTTCATCCCATACTTATTTTTGTTTTGTCCCCCATCTGAAAATCTCGAACGTAACTTGAAATCTATGACCACTAAATTTTATGCATTTGCCTAACAGTCGAATTTCTAACAGTGGCACAAGAGAAGAAATAAAAATAGAGAAAAGCATGAACAACCCAGATTCTGATCCACCCTAACAGTCCATTTCGTGTTCGATGCAAACAAGACCGAATGTTGTGTTTAAGAGCGACATGCTAGAAAAACAAATCCATAATGTAATCCCTTCCTGTTCCCAATACACTATAAATGGAAATGTCTAATGACATGGAGACATTTTTCGTGGATTTTCATTCGCCGGATATTGCAACACATGGTGGAAAGGCAACATGGAAAACCATTGATCGTACACCATGGTCCATATTTTCGGTTTGAGCTTGACAACTAATGTCGAGTTGAGATGAATAGCTCACATAGCGCTGCTAATCATCCATGCACTTTGGCTGCACAAGTGTTTGGCGACGCATATGAATGGGGGGGTGTGTGTGGTGTGTGTGGGGGGGGGGGGGGGGGGGGAGGGGGCTATGGGGAGAAGGGTGTATGTGCAAAAATAGATGTCTGGGATTAGTTGTAGGGGTTAATCAGTGGGGGGAGGGAGAGGGAACAAGTGATGTGATGGAGAGATTGTCTCTAAATGCATAAAAGAATGCATCTCCCGTATGCTAAACTCGTTTCCCTTCCTTTTTCATCTTGTGACTTCAATTGCAGTTTGAATATTGATACGGCAAGTGCAAGCACTTTCATTCTGATAAGCATCATAATTGTGCATTGACTGAAGTGTGTTCAGCTCGTTATTACGAGTTATAGGGGGAAAACGTGTTTTTTGGGGTTTTTTTTTTTGTGTTTTTTTTTTGCGAAGAATCCATAATCTGTGGCTGGGCTACAGACTCCAGCAGTGTTGGCGATGTCAGAGCCTCTATCTGGCAACAACCGTCTGAACAACTATCTTCAGAGACTCCAACTGTCAAACACTGTGGCAGCTTGTAGCTCCATCTGCGCTTCGCTTAGTTCAGAAATAGAGAGCATGTGCGCATGAGCGTGTGTATATGTGTATATGTGTGTGTGTGCGAGCGTGTGTGTGTAAGATTGGATTTTGGTTAAGGTGGAAGGTTAGGCTAGGTAGGGGGCTGGGAAATAGGACATACAATATTCTTGAATTCTAATCTTCACTTGTTGAAGGGATGGAGGCGGGAGTTTGGTTCGTTTCCGATTGTTACCCTTTTGTTACTTTGGTTCTACACCAGAGAAGGCGGGCAGGATATCGGCTGTTGTTGGTGTTGTCAAGTCTGTGAGTTGTTGTGGTAAATTGTGGGGTTTTGTTGCACGAGCAACAACTAGTCCGTTGGTCGGCGTGTCAGCTCGGCGGAGGGATACGCTGCTCTGACCAATCGCTGTTTTGTGTTGTGAGTAGAGTCGCTTGATTCCGACCGGGCGGAATGCGTGGGGGTAGCTTCACTTCGGTCCCTGGTGTTCGCGAGTGGACGTGCCTTGTAGTTGCGGCGGCAGCGCCGTTAGTCGAGCTGATGACTTCGAGTCATAGTTAGGGCCAGGTCCTCGTCGGGTCTGGTGTGCCCTTGGCCTGTGCCGGGTTCTGTGTCGTCTCTGTTGGCAGCCACTTCAGCCAGTTGCAGAACGGGTGTGGTTGAACGTCTGTTTGTCCAGGTTGGTGATTTGTTAGGTTTATGGCAGTGTTGTTTCGTCATGTTGTCTTGTATTATGGCGAGTTGTACTGTAGTTGTCTGTTATGTTAGTTGTATTATGTATGTTGCGTATACTGGTGGTCTGGTATGATGTCATCTTGGTTCTGTGATTGAAACTTCTTGTCAGCCGGTTTGTGTTGGTACCTCTTTTCTGTATATTCTGTAAGTAGTGTACATAGTGGTTTCCCTAAGTTCGATTGTCATGTGACGGTTTGGCTACACAATGTGGGTTCGATATAATAACCGTTGATGGACGGTGATGTAGATAGGGGTTGTGATTATTCATGTTATTTCAGGGGGTTCAATAAGAAGGTAATATGAGGTTGCATTTTGTTGAGGATCATAGTATGAGTCAGGTGCAGATGTGTCTGCGTGAATCGTAAAGGGATTGTGCTCAATTTCAGTTGTAAATAGTAGTGGTTCGTTGAAATTGATTAACGATGTCGAGTTGACCTGCGCAGCATTGGAATGGGTTAACTGTGGCAGTAGGGCCAAGGCTAATTGGTAGTCGAGTGGTTTATACTGGAGTACGGTCGTGACTATTCAACTTATATTGTATCTTTTCACTGTCGTTACGAGTCTTGGTTCTCGACGGCGGGTGTCGTGCGCGTGCAGACTGTATCTGTGACGTACGTATTTGGTACAGGACAATGAGTCCATATGATTAGAAGTGGTTTTGGGTTTGTTTGTTTTTTTAAAGTAAATGACAGTCGACACACATGCAGGATGTATGTGTTTGTGACAGAATAGGGTTGGAGAAAGATATTTTAGGTTGTAGGGAGACAGTCCCATTATGAATTTTAGTAGTCGAAAGAAGGGTAAGGTAAAGTTTAAGGCGGGTAGCTCAGCAGTTGATAGGATAAAAACGAAGGATGTGCAGCATGTAATATTGTATGAAGTATGGTTGTGTTGGCATAACAAGGATTAACCACTGGGTTATCTGACAAGAGATGACATGAGAGTGGGGTGCTGGATGGAAAAATTTTTGGGGAACAAATCATGTTGTGTTGATATATGATTATAAGTGACAGTGCAAAGAGGGGTAAGAATGTGAAGGATTGTGGCTGCGAGCCGATTCTCTTGTATGAACATGCTAGAACTGAACTGCTAAAAAGTGATAAGGTTTTTTTTGTTGGTTTTTATTGTTGAGAGATGTGTATTACTACTGATTACTATGTGGAAACATTTCCTTGTGGAATTTTGCCCATTTCCTAGTTGATTTAGTATTTCCTAAGGAGGCCCATGGAGTCCGTGTTGGATTGCTTAGATTGGTTTCATTGCTCCGAGAATTATGTGTGTCATAATTTCATATGTGTGAGCCATAATTTCATATGTAATAGCGTAGATTGGGTCAGAGAAAATATTGTTTTACTGCTATTGTAAAGGTTGGCAGGAAATGGATTTGATAACCCCCAAAACGAGTAACGGGGTTTGGGGGGTGTACTCGAAATTCAAGGGGTCACTCTCATGCCCGAGTGGGAAGTAGGCAAGGGAGATGGAGGATTACAGCTTTACCATGTAGCCTATGAGCCTTGATGACTTGGGTAGTAGCAACATTACAGTAGTGGCCTACAGTTGTCAGCAGGTATCCTGTTCCGTCCTGAGGGTGGGGCCAGACCACCGCAGTCTGCTGCTGCGTGCCGGCAGGGTGAGCGGCGGTGTCCCGTTGCCTGCTGCTTTTCCCGAAGAGGGAGACCATCCAGGCCGTCTGCCGTATGTGAGGCAGCTCTCCTCCTGTTACCGGGGTTCTTCCGGGAGTCCTCCAGCCACCTGTTGCTCTTCCCTGTTCGGGCGTCCTGTGAGAGGGCGCCGCATCAGACCTTCCCTCCCCCCTCAGTGTCCGGCGGGGGCCTTCAGAGGAGGAGGCGTCCTTCGAGCCCCGGACTCGTCGAGAGGGCGTCTGGTGTGTAGGTGCGTTAGGTGTCGTGCCCAGCGCGGGGAAGTAGTCAGACCGTGAGGAGACACGGTCGCCGCCGGTGGTAGTCTTTCGGGAGTCGGACTGTGGGAGGCCACGGTCAGCGCCGGAGTGCAGAGTCTTCTGGGGAGGTGTCAGCCCGTGAGGGGCCAAGTACCGCGCCGAGGACTGGAGCTCTCCGGGCCGGGATGGGTTGTCCCATAGGTGTGGTAAAAAGGGGTGTAGCGTTAGGGAGTAGGGTTAAGGGTGTTAGCTACTGCTCCTTTTGGGACGTAGTGGCCAGCACAGTGTAGGGTACTTGTTCGTTGCCTCCCTTAGGGACGCAGTGACCGGGGCGGTAGGGTCCCGGGTCAAAAGAGAAGGGGGGTCCTGGGAGAGGTGGGGTGTAGTAGTTTAAAGATTAGAGTCCCTTGGGTTTATTCTTGTCCCCAGTAGTTAAGCCACCACGTGTGCGGGCTATCTCTGCGTCCCTAGGTCGCAGTGATATACCGCAACTGGTGCTGTAGCATTGGTTAGGATTCTCGGGTTGTAGTAGGGTAGTGTGGGTCAGTGAGAAGTGGATATCGGTGTGTGGTTGTAGATGGACGTGAGTGGTGGCGCCATGGTATGTTTGTGTGTGTGAAATAAAGAGGTGCGCGTGATTGTAAAGCTGTGTTAGTGTGCTGTGTTGTCTGCTCTAGTGTGTAATAGGTGTGGGTAGGGGTTGTAGGGCCGTCCGGCTTAGCGACCGTGACAGTCCATGCCCCCTGATGATGACAGTACGATAAATGGAGATATCTAAAGGGGCTTAAGGTCCATGCCACCGATGATGACAGTGCGGTAAATGGAGATATTTATAGCGACTTAAGGTGTGTGTGTGTGTGTGTGTGTGTGTGCGTGCGTGCGTGCGTACGTGTGTGTGTGTGTGCATGTATGTACACACTTCTTCTCCAGCGTTAAAGCACACAACTCATCCTGCGCTAAATACAGACCTGATCCCCCGCGCTAGCATAAAATCGAAGTCATCTGTCATGATGCTTATGACTCACACCTTCCCCGACGTCCTAGTCTGAGCCTCCAATGGTTTTGGACTGGAATCATCGTCTGTTCCTTTGACAAGTAGCTTCATTATTGTAGACGACGAAGACAGACAAAAATCAAACTTGACAGTATCACGTTTCTTTCCACACCTCCGTCCCCCTTTCCAGCCCCCGCACCTCCCCTCTCACCGCCCCGCCACCGCCACCCCTCCCCCACCCAGTTTGTACGATAAATGTAGTGTCTCCTCTCTTCTCGGGCTATTTTCATCGAAAGAAATGATCTGTCATACACGCCTGTCGGATAAAATCGAAATTCTAACCGGCCGTCGTGGTGCAGTGGTTGGTGATGCGGATCTGCGAATTTGGAGGATGTGGGTTCGATTCTTATCAGAGGCATTTATTTCTGGGATTTTTCGGTCCCGACCTGATCCAACCCGTATTGCCATGAGCTGAGATGGCTTACTGCATCCAACTAGTCCCCGGTATGTCATGGGCTGAGATGGCTTACTGCATCAAACCAGTCCCGGTATGCCATGCGCTGAGATGGCTTACTGCATCCAACCAGTCCCCGGTATGTCATGGGCTGAGATGGCTTACTGCATCCAACCAGTCCCCGGTATATCATGCGCTGAGATGGCTTACTGCATCCAGCCAGTCCCCGGTATGCAGTGGGCAGAGATGGCTTACTGCATCCAACCAGTCCCCGGTATGTCATGGGCTGAGATGACCTACTGCATCCAACCAGTCCCCGGTATGTCACGCGCTGGGGATGGTTTACTGCATCCAACCAGTCCCCGGTATGTCATGGGCTGAGATGGTTTACTGCATCCAACCAGTCCCCGGTATGCAGTGGCAGAGATGGCTTACTGCATCCAACCAGTCCCCGGTATGTCATGGGCTGAGATGGCTTACTGCATCCCACCAGTCCCCGGTATGCAGTAGGCTGAGATGGCTTACTGCATCCAACCAGTCCCCTGTATGTCATGGGCTGAGATGGCTTACTGCATCCAACCAGTCCCCCGTATGCAGTGGGCTGAGATGGCTTACTGCATCCAACCAGTCCCCGGTATCTCATGCGCTGAGATGGCTTACCGCATCCAACCAGTCCCCGAAATGTCATGGGCTGAGATGGCTTACTGCATCCAACCAGTCCCCGGTATGCAGTAGGCTGAGAGGGCTTACTGCATCCAACCAGCCCCCGGGTTTATCCAGTAGGCTGAGATGACTTACTGCATCCAACCAGTCCCCGGTATGCAGTGGGCTGAAATGGCTTACTGCATCCAACCAGTCCCCGGTATGCAGTAGGCTGAGATGGCTTACTGCATCCAACCCGTCCCGGTATGCAGTGGGCTGAAATGGCTTACTGCATCCAACCAGTCCCCGTTATGCAGTAGGCTGAGATGGCTTACTGCATCCAACCAGTCCCCGGTATGCCGTAGGCTGGGATGGCTTACTGCATCCAACCAGTCCCCGGTATGCAGTAGCTGAGAGAGGCTTACTGCATCCAACCAGTCCCCGTATGCAGTGGGCTGAAATGGCTTACTGCATCCAACCAGTCCCCGGTATGCAGTGGGCTGAGATGGATTACTGCATCCAACCAGTCCCCGGTATGCAGTAGGCTGAGATGGCTTACTGCATCCAAGCAGTCCCCGGTATGCAGTGGGCTGAGATGGTTTACTGCATCCAAGCAGTCCCCGGTATGCAGTGGGCTGAGATGGCTTACTGTATCCAACCAGTCCCCGGTATGCCGTAGGCTGGGATGGCTTACTGCATCCAACCAGTCCCCGGTATGCAGTAGGCTGAGATGGCTTACTGCATCCAACCAGTCCCCGGTATGCGTGGGCTGAAATGGCTTACTGCACCCAAAACCAGTCCCCGGTATGCAGTGGGCTGAGATTGATTACTGCATCCAACCAGTCCCCGGTATGCCATGCGCTGAGATGGCTTACTGCATCCAACCAGTCCCCGGTATGTCATGCGCTGAGATGGCTTACTGCATCCAACCAGTCCCCGGTATGTCATGGGCTGAGATGGTTTACTGCATCCAAGCAGTCCCCGGTATGCAGTGGGCAGAGATGGCTTACTGCATCCAACCAGTCCCCGGTATATCATGCGCTGAGATGGCTTACTGCATCCAGCCAGTCCCTGGTATGCAGTGGGCAGAGATGGTACTGCATCCACGCTCCAAGTTGATACTGCCTGACGGGAGTCAGGATCCTACTGCAAAGAGCATGAACAAGGCTGTTGACTCCACGCTCCAAGTTGATACTGCCTGACAGAGTCAGGGCCCTACTGCATAGAGCATGAGCAAGGCTGTTGACTCCACGCTCCAAGTTGATAATGCCTGACAGAGTCAGGGCCCTACTGCATAGAGCATGAGCAAGGCTGTTGACTCCACGCTCCAAGTTGATGCTGCCTGACAGAGTCAGGGTCCTACTGCATAGAGCATGAACAAGGCTGTTGACTCCACGCTCCAAGTTGATACTGCCTGACAGAGTCAGGGTCCTACTGCATAGAGCATGAACAAGGCTGTTGACTCCACGCTCCAAGTTGATACTGCCTGACCGATCAGGGTCCTACTGCATAGAGCATGAACAAGGCTGTTGACTCCACGCTCCAAGACCAACAGGCAGGTTTGGACAGAAACCAATCCTGTGCCATGCAGGTCGCCATGCTACCCGTTATCATGTAGTCAATGGAATAGATCATCCTTCTACATTAACTTCACGGTCTAGTCGACAGACTGGGCAGTGAGGGTGGTGCTGAGGCCCCAGGGAGTATAGGAGAAACTTTGTCTCCCTGAAGCACGACATGTCTTGCAGGGTTGCTCATGCTTCTGCTTCCTTCCTATCGAAGGACTGGACTATGAAGACCACCGCTACGAGCAGGAACCATGGAAGACTCACTGGACATTCTGGACTCGGTTTGAAGGTCTCGATTTCCCTGACAATCTGGCGTTTCTCTCGCACAATTGCAACGAGACCACCCGCCTGACAACAATATATGTGGTCAGCAAGGCATAGGATCAACAAAGAAAAAAAAAGAGCGCTTCTGCCAACATTCCAGCCACAATTGCTAGTACTCGATGAAGGACGTCAAGCCCTTTATGGATCCGGACATTTTCATTCATGGAGGAGCAAGAATGTGGGTAGTGGGGCGGAGAGGTGGGGCGGAGGGGGTGGAGGCCGGGATGTCAATGCGAGAATAGACAAGGAACAAACGGCCTTTGTCATGCTGACAAGAAAAAAACCATGTGCGCCTCTTGGGAAATCAGAACAACCACGAAACTGGGGTTCTTCGATTCAAAGGTCAAATAGGCCATGATGTACGGCATGGGGTAGAGGAAGACGAAAGCGACTGATAATGCACAAGATACATTCATTGATAGCCTTCTGAGGTGCGTTTCCAACATGCGGTGACAAGACATAGTGACACCAAGTCAGCAAAATAAAGCTGCGCGAAGGCTGGATAGGAGTCATGTATCGCACAGGTCCTGGGCGGGACGTGCAGCTGGATAGGAAACACTCTTAGGAACCCAGCTGTAACACACACACACACACACACACACACACACACACACACACACACACACACACACACACACACACACTCCTCAAACGTCGCTTAGAAATTCTTGTTTTTAACCTCACAACACCACACAGACACACACACGCACGCACGCACGCACGCACGCACGCACGCACACACACACACACACACACACACACACACACACACGTCAGGCTCTGACCTGGAACCCAGAGAGAAGAATAAGAGGGTACGACCCGGAAACAGCTGAAGAAGAGACACTGTTCCACAAGAGAGAAGAACAGTCCAGAAACCCTACCAGTTGAGAGCGGAGAGAGAGAGGAGAGAGAGAGAGAGAGGAGAGAGAGAGAGAGAGAGAGAGAGAGAGAGAGAGAGACAGACAGACAGACAGACAGACAGACGGACAAAACAAACAGAGAGACAGAGACAGACAGACAGACAGACAGAGACAGAGACAGAGACAAAGAGAGAGAGATGCGCAGGTAGAATGAGACGGCTGTTTTACTGGTCTTTTCAGTGCTGAGAGGAATTCAGCCACAAAAAGGTTTTCATGAGCTTCTAGGTCCCGAGGTCCCGACACTAAACATGGAAGCTGCTCTGCTCCTTTAATACCACTCCGCTGCTCGCTGGCCACCCCAACTCGCTCTATAGACAACGCAAGAAAGGCCGCTGTGATACGTACGGCTTCAAATCACGACAGCTTTTAAAGCCTTGTAACGCACTGCCCCCTCCTCACCCCCACCCCCCTTCCTCCCCTCCCGCTCCCCCTCTCTCCCTACCAGCCCCCTCCTCCCTCAACACCACAACATTCGCTTAACTCTAAATTCATTTTCCTCTTTGAAAAAAAAATGTTAAAAATAAATGAAAATCAGAATCACATCATTTTTATTCAGAACATTTTGCATGACTTTTCACCACAAAACGCTGTGGTTTGCTTCTTCACAGAGTTAGCCTCTGGCAGACGAAATAAAAGCGGTGTCAAATATCAATCTGGGGATCTGGATAATATTTTGACTGTTCATTCATGTGCTATCATCGGTAATTACTTCAACCAAGGATACAAAACCGACCGTACTGATTCTAACGAAACTCGCTGAAACGTTGGCATGTTTTCCAAAGAGAATCCTTTTAAATTTTGTGCGGATCTGTCGTGTGTGTTTTGGATCAAAGGGGTGTCAAGCATCCATCAGCAAGATACCGTTTAAAACTTGACCGATGTCGAGTAAACACTGTGAAAAGATGAAACGTTTCCCTAATATGAACGCATGAATTTTGGAGCGGATCCGGATCCAGATACAGATCAAAGCTGGGATCCAGCATCCATTCAACCATGACAGAGGTCTGCACTTTCCCGATCTGCCAACGTGTGTACCTCAGAGTTTGATCTGCAGAGAACAGTAATATGCCGCTTCTGGCTCAAACCCGCTCTCAAACCGGCCTTGGCCGGTCTCGTCCGGGCGAATCCAAAAGCGGCATATTACTGTTCTCTACTAAGCATGACTTTAATAACCAAAAAAATAACGACCCTACAAACAAACATACTGTGTAGGGTTATCCGTTTTCAATACTAATTTACCCAAACTTTTAGATTTTAGTTTTTGCTTAATCCTATGTTTTCCTGATCATTTTCAATAACATCATTTTCACGCAAACATTCATCAAATGAGTCTCTGTCTTTCATGTGAAATAAAACTACAGTCTTTAATTGTTCTCTAAAGTCTTTTAAAACCGAGTTATATTTTTGACATAAAATCCACACACTTATCCCAGCATGTCTTCCACTGAAAGCTAGTTTTGACAAAGCGTTTCTTTTTTTAATTATGTCTTTTTCTGCTGAACAGTCATCTATAATAAATAGTTTTCTGCGTTCCTTCAAACAATTTATTAAACTGTTCTAAACACTCACTCAGTTTATTGCTAGGATCAACTAAAAATATGTCATCATCTGTCCATATAAACCTTCTATCATGATATGCTTTGTTCCATTTAAGTGTTGGACAGAAAATCACAATATGATCAAAATTATAGCGATAAACTGTTTGTAATAGGTCTAGGACAAATATTGTTTTTCCACAACCAGTTTGCCCACAATTAATGAGCAATGAGGAGTTTTTGTCATAAAGTTTAACTGCTCCATGGTTTTATAACAGGATTTAATCTAATCCAGTTATTAATTTACATACTTTCTGTCAAAACCTGTTCAGTATAATAAAATCCTATGAGGCCTAAATGTGTAAGATTAATCCAATTTAGTTCTGTAAGATTGTTTCTATTTTAAGTCAACATTGATTTTTTTGCTTGTTGTTATAACCTTAATATCCTCACCATTGTGAAGAACGACGATGGTAACGTTAAGACGTTTAACGTCTAAGTTTTGCCAGCTAATATTAATTCCTTTTATAAGGTCATCACTAACGCCCACAACCCATCCCTCTCCACATCTTTAAAGACAGAAATTTCAAATATCATTGTGAAGGGTGTCTCCTAATTTTTGTTTGGGAAAAAGAACTGTAATTTTGTAGAAGCTTTCTTTAAAACCGTTTCTTTTCTGTGGAGGATGTACTTTTTTTTTCCCATACGGCGTTTTTCAATCTCTTTCCGACTATTGTCGCTGGCAAAAGACTTACATGTAAAGGCCAGAGTTGAAGCTTTCTGAATTTTTTTGACGGCTAAAAAATGTTAAATGGGCTTTGAATTCAAATTTTTATTTCCCATTCTAAATATGGTTCCAAGTGCCATTTGAGGTCAGGTTTTCGAACTATTTTTTTCTTTACTGGCCAAAAATTATTTGTTCTACATTGCGCAGTTGTTCTAGTTAGGAAATTTTTTGTTGTCGCTAAACCTCTTTGCGTTATAATCACCATCTTTAGTGTACTCAAAACCATACAAAGCGCCTATCTCCCCATTCTGTTCAAAGTCCGCAACGTCTGCAAGGTTTTTTAATTCTAAAGTTATTAAAACTCACAGGCGCCAATGTAACTCCTGGTTCTTCTGGCCCACGCGACATTATTTTTTAGAACAACTTTTTAAATTTTTATTTCCAAAACAATGTGCGGGTTAAATCACATTTCACAACTTTTCCTGCTTTGTCTGAAATTTTTATATTAAATGATCCAACCCTTCCACAAACTAATCTTTTAAACTGTAAATTAGGGAATTGTATAATTTCATAATCGCAATATGCAGTTTTCCCCTGATGGAAGAGCTCTTAAAACAGTGAGGGCCCTTCCATCATATAATTTTCATCAGTGCTTAGCTCGTCTAAATGAACATAGAGTAATGAAGTAATGCAAGATTAAGCGGACTTTCCCCTCATAAGTAGTTTTGCTCGGTGTAACTCTAAATCTATGAACGGGCTGATTGGCAGTTGTAAACCCTAACATTTTAGCTAGCTCTACATCAAAAAGGTAATGTACTACTTCTTTTTCAGGTTTGAATGATAACATTGTTTTCAGTTTTGCATTGTTAAGTTTGAGAGTAATGTCGAAGTTACTCATTGCTTTTTTTAGTGAGCAAAACCCGTAATACCATCAGGTATGGTTAACTGGCTTAACTAAAGTTCCTGCATTATTAAATTTTTTTAATCTTATTATTCTCTTGGATTCACTTATATTAAACCATACGACTTTGTAGAATATTTCTGAAGCGCAACCATTCTGCTTCCGCAATTGTTATTATAGCATGTTCTAAAAACGAAGGACGGTCTTGAGTTGTTATTGTTCCCAAACATTTTTTAAACAAATTAAAATGAGTGCATTCAAATATATGATGCAAAATATTCTTTTGGGGCCCGCATTTACAATCTTAAAATTAAAACTGATACTCTTGACATTCTGTGACCAGACTGAACTTTTCATAAAAGGTGAGTACTCCATTGGACAAATATCTTAACCCCCCTATTAAAAAGACTACATCGCAAAAGTATGGTTCAGTCATCCAATGCAGTTTTATCAGAACCATTTTAACTTTGCTGTGTTTTGTGCATCAACTGGGTGTGGAGTGTCGTATGCTGATCACTTAAATCATCCTGATCCTTTGGTGAGGTCAGTGTACAGATTTCATTTTTATTACACCTTCAGACGTTTTTTGATGAACTCCCGAGCTCCATTGCCAAATGACAAAACGTTTAATCCATTTAGCAACAGAATAAAACATGAAGGCTTTGAAGGATCTGTAACGAATTCAATATTAAAAAGACAGACTTTAGACAAAAGTTGGATTTTAAATCATGGTCTAGGCACCCCTTATTTTTGGGGCGTGTAAGAAAATATAACTATGTTTGGGAAATCCCCTTACACATCTTTCTCTTCAGGCACAGCTGTTCACTAGGGCCATAGAGCAAGAGCAAAAAACAGCATGGACAACATTTATCTTAACTCTTCTAAGGGCCTAACCAAAGCAGGAATAGAACGAATAAACGACTCTGTTCTTTACTTACGTTTGGTGTTTGCTGGGTTTCGCAAGCACAGACAAGGTCGGCATAACTGATCATTTACTGGTTTTGATGCACAAAAACAATACTTAGCAAATTTAGAGGACGCCATTAATTCTACAGTTGATTTACCTTCAAGTATTAAAAGATACCAAATGTTTACAATACGCAAGATCGAAAGTAGACTTTGCTGTTGGCACTGGTTTATATATGTACCTTCTGACCTCAGACTCCGATAGGAACAATAATAAAATTTACAATAATGAAATCCTTGTGGCAGGCAATGAACAGAAAGTTGGGAAAAACGAAATAAATTCTGAGCCGTAATATTGCAAGCAGTAAACAAACACCCAAGAATAAGTCATCCAATCCCCGTGGCCAAAGCTAAAATGTTGAAGAAGTCAAAAAAAATAATGACCATGAATATGAAAAGACGCGCTTGTTTTTGGATTAACTGGCAGGATTACTCCTTCTTTATTTACAAAAGAGTAACCAACTATTAGAGAACTAATGCCCATAAGTGCTCAGCCATAAAGCCAACTACTTTGCTTGCAGTAGACAAAAGCCAGCTACGACACCCCTATATACCCGGTAAGAGTCTATAGCTTTACCAGCTAATTTTTTAATAAACTCGCAAGATGATAAAGCTGTTTTTTTCCCCATGATTTAAAAGGGGGAAAGGGGAGGGCCCGGTGGAGGAACTAGCCCAGCACCCCCCACCACCGCCTGTAATACCCATCACCAGTGTACTTATTGCAAAACCTAAGCTGTTATAACGCTTGCTAATGTGACTCCTTGCTCTCTAAAACAGTGTTCGTATTCGTTTGCTAGCGTTGTGTCTTCATATAAATTCTTTGGATAGTTTCTCTTATTCTGCTCCTTGATTTCGTAATTGTTCTCGGTTAGTAGACAGCACTTTAGTCTTGCTGATCTCTCTTGTTCAAGTTTCTTTAGTCTTTGGGTTTTCTTTTTTTAATATCAGGGCCCTAAGTTGGCGTCATCAGCCTCAACGATTTTTTCTTTTTCTTTTTTTATTTTGCTCATCTAGTTCACCATTTTTGCTAAATTGTTTGTTAATTCGCCTCTGATGGTTCTTAAACCCACGATAAAGGGGCCCTCTAATTCTCGCGTGGGTATTGGGGGGTCGCGTATAGTCTTTAATGCTGTTTCTTCGGAAAACTGGTTTCTGCTTCTATTATTTCGCCCGCTGTTTGACTTAAATCTTGAAGTTCCATGTTTTGTATTTGGTTATCTGTTGGGAGTTCTTGCAGTGTGTTTTGAAGTTTAGCACTGCCTCCTTTTTTAATTTTGGTTTAACAATGCCAAGTCGACTTCGATCGCTCACACTGAGCCTTTGTCTAATTGTATTCATGCCTACAAACTTTGATGGGTCTCGTTTAGTTGTAAGCTGAACAAGTTGTCCTTGGTCGTTTTTCACATACAAATGGTTATCTTTTAGTTCAAATCATCAGGGATATAGTTTGGGGAAGTTCTTGTCCTAAACTTTGGTTATAATGATCTGACCTTACTTTCTTTTAAATTTTATACCGACTTGTTGGTAAGTTACTCCGATTTCTGCTAATTCATCATGCAATGAGAGCCCCGGCGATGCTGCTCCCAAGGGAATCACTCATGTCGTCTCCGGATCAAAAACATCATAATCTTCTTCCCCTTCAATGCCTGCCATGTTTCTTTAATAATAAACTTTTTATTTTGTTTTTATAAAAATGTCACAAACATATGGCTCGATTCTTGACCCGCATAGAAGATTGAAAGAACCCTTTGGCGTGAAGGGAAATAAGCGGAATATTACTGTTCCAAATAATCCGTCTACTATTGATGCGGATCAAATTCTTACTGTCAAATTTCCAGACCTAGGAGCAGATGAATTTGTGCCAGGCTCTGCGGTCTTACTTTCAAAATAGAACTACATAAAGAAACAGACCCAAACAGGACAGTTGTCCAAAATCTGGGAGGGCAATCGTTAAAAAATTTCTATAAAACTTGAGGGGCAGAAATATTTTCTTTACACAATGCAACATATTTTTTAACCTATTTATCTTGGCTAACCGCGAATGAAAGGGAAGATCTTGCGTTTCAAGGAATCAAAAATGAAGAAGCACTAAAACATAGAATAGCGCCGCGATGCTAAGGGGCAAAAGGTTTTTGTAGCCGTAAGTTATGCGTATGGAAATCGCTTTTTCATACCCCTAGATTTTGAGTTGTTAAAAGCGCATGCTCCATACTTTCAAGGAGCATTAAAAGACAGATTGTCATATGAATAACTTTTAATGACTACAAATATGTTATCAGATCACAGACACCGAAGCAAAGTACGCATTTCTGACATCTCGTTAGAGTTTGACGTTGTTAGCAACCCTAATTTATCAAGGCTGATTCCAGCAACAATATCATCAAAATTAGCAATATATTACGAAAGAGTGATTCTTCATTCTAATATCCTAAAAGCGGGGCAGACACTATTTTGGAATTTTAGTTTTAGTGCCACAGCAAGATCGCTTTAAAGGTATTTTATTGCTGTGTAAAGATGAAGGACCATTCGAAAGACAAACTGAAAATTTTATTAACCCAAAAATTTACAAAAGTGCAATGTACAATTGGGGGTAGTCCTAACCAAATCTACGCTTGCGGGGTTAACCTTATCAGCATTTTGATGAAATAAGAAAACTGTTTGGAGGGGGGAGGTGTAGAAATCCAACCGTTGACCTTGTGTCTAAAGATCTACATCTTCCCCAGTGTTAGACTTTATCATTATTTAACAACGAAATACGGTTTATGGTTGACCTAAGGTCAACGGAGGATAATCAGTTACCTGGAAGCGGGGGAAAACCCTTAGAGACATAATAAACATTCAAAATTTATAAAGAAAAAGATGTCGATAAACCGCTTAATGTATATTTGTTTTTTAATATATGATGCGCAGCTGATTTTTCAAGATAACAGATTAGAAAATATACATTTCTAAATTATTTTTTCATTTTTAAAAAAGCATGTCTGTTAACATTTATCCAAAAGAAGAGATAGCAGGCAATTCTGCTGCTATAGAAAACCCTGACATAAAAACCTTTAGATTAACCAACATTACACAAATGCAGCAAGTAATAGAGCAAGACCTTTCAAAATACAGCAAAGCCAAACGAAGGTATTCTGCCGCCTTTAATGCTGTTACCTATGTTAATTTCTGGAGCATCGACTATAAGCGCTGTATCGGCAGGAACGAGTGTAGGCCTCTTAGCAACGGGCATAGGCGCACCGCCCGCTTTACCTCTAGGCGGTTTGTCTTTAGCTCTTGGGCCCATTGTTTTATTTGGTGTAGGTGCTGCTAGCAAAAAATAAAAAATAAACTCCAAAAAACACACAGCTATGGTTCAACTATAACAGCTAAACTTAGTTCCCTTTAAGCTGATTATAATAAAGCACTAGCTGACTCAAACATCACGGATGAAGAATTTTTGTCGTTTACAGGCCCATTTTGATGACTACAAAAGACAAAAGTTTGATTTTTCAAGAAAGGCGAGGGCACTTTTCTCAACAGCCAGACACCCAGCAGATAAAAAAGGAATGCTTAAAAAAAGTAAACGAAACATTAAACTCTGTTTTTAAACAGCTCACATTAACAACGCCAAAGGGGTGTTTTTTACTTTAGTTTTGAGTCAAGCACAAAAAGACCGTTGATATTTATTAATTATTTTTTTTTGATTTAAATAAATATTTTGAGTTAGAAAAGAAACTCAACATGGATAAAAAAATATGAAGGACCAGACGAATTTTTTGAAGCAATGCAAGAAAATTTATCAAGAGCACTAAATGATATTGATCTAGAAGTCATTAATCCAGCAAACGTACAGGGAAAGTGTTGCTCATGCTATTTCTCAAGTTCCAAGTAAACTAACAATAGACCCGCCAGTTAAAGTATTTTTAGCTGTTTTAATCGACTATATAACAATAAATGAAGAAAACCTAGAAGTCTGGGTCTCGATAAACAACAGACTTTTCTTTCTCGCAATGATTAAAACCAGGTTGGGCAGACCAACTGCTTACACAGTTTGATGTGGCTGCTGAAGAAGCCAAAATGAGAGGCTCCCGGGTTGGTCAGAGGGCGAAGTTCTTAGAGATCAGATTAAAACAGTCTAAGTATGCGCCGATTGTGGCAGGTCTTACATTCCCCTACTCCAGCATTAGTTGCAAAAGAGCAGTTTAAACATAAAGAATTATTCAGACAAAAATGTTTTATGTGGTGTGTTCTCGCAAGGTTGCATATTGCCCAAAAACGCAGAGAGAGTGTCCCAAAAATATCACCCTTACATCAATGATCTTAACTTTAGGGGGATATCCTTTCCCGTTAGCGTGGATTCCATTGATCAGTTTGAAGAACAAAACAAACCAAAACTGTTAATGTATACACATGGGGATGAAAGGGAAACAAATCTACTACCCATTAAAGTGTCCAAGAACAGCCCAACAATAGGTGATCCAGACAAAATCATGTTGACTTACTACTGATGTTT
Organism: Conus ventricosus; assembly: GCA_018398815.1. Classification (NCBI taxonomy): domain Eukaryota; kingdom Metazoa; phylum Mollusca; class Gastropoda; order Neogastropoda; family Conidae; genus Conus; species Conus ventricosus. The sequence continues at coordinate 2,552,195 of CM031598.1, forward strand.
TCACCCGCGGGGGTACCGCATTACACATGATACGAACAATGAGTAGATTATTGGCTCATTTCTTCAAAGCATTACCATAAACAAGAATTCTGTAGAAAATGTTTAAAAAGAATTCCATCTGTAAACGGCGAGTGAACATAAGAAACACTGTATCGGCCCAGTTGACTGTAATACAGAACTATTACGCCCCCAGAAGGCAGTAAAGTTAGTTTTAAGAATGGAAAAACTGCAAAATTCTCCTACGTAGTTTACGCAGACTTTGAATCACTCATTGTTCCTTATGAAGGGCCAGCGCCACAAAAACTTCGAAAACAGTCTTAATGAGTAATCATCAGATTTGTTCATTTGCCTTCTTATTGTTAGGTCAGATGGCGCTCATTCAAAGCCAGAATTATACAGAGGGCCTGATGCTGCAGAATACTTCTTAAAACGCATGCAGCAAGTGCGTAATGACTGTTCTAATTAATCTGAATTTACTGAAATCATAATGACGCCGAAGACCAAGAACAGTATGACTCAGCCACACATTGTTGGATTTGCGGTTTAGAACTCAGTGAGGAAACCAATCCGACGTAAAAGACCATGATCACATTAGCGGAAAGTTCAGAGGAGCAGCGCACAACAACTGCAATCTTCAACTAAAGTTTGAAAACCCAAAAACATGGAAGCTGCCTGTATTCTTTCATAACTTGCGAGGTTACGACTCTCCACCTTATAATGAAAGCAGTAACCGACTCCTTCAGGGTAACATGCATTGCACAGTCATCAGAAAGTACATGTGTTTCACTTTATATAACTTTTTTTTTATGACTCTATGCAGCACATGTGGGATCATTAGAGTCACTAGCTATGTCCTTAAAGTCCTGCCCAATAACGGAAGAATATTTTGACCCAACTCTCGTTAGAAAGGGCGTTTATCTTATGAGTACAGAACAGTTGGGAAAGGTTTGACGAAGACACACTTCCCCCTAAAGGCGCGTTCTTTTCTAGTCTCAGAGGAAGGAAATCAGTGACTCCCATTCCAACATGCTCAAGATGCGTGGCAAAAGTTAGAGGTAAACGATGGGGACTATCATGATTCCTACTTATGGCTGATGTATGTTTGTTGGCGGACGCTTTGAAAATTATAGAAAGACCTCATGAAACTTATAGCCTGGATCCTGCGCATAATTTTTTGGCCTGGATGAGCTGGGGTGCTTTCTTAAAGTTTACTGGAGTACAGATTGATTTATTGTCTGCCTACAATGATTCAGATGATTGAAAACGGATTGCGGGAGGAATTAGTATGGCGTCGCTCATTACTGTAAAGCAAACAACAAATACTTAGGGCAACTATGATCCAAGTAAAAGGTCTAACATCTCTGTATTAGATGCAAACAATCTGTATGGTTTGGGGAAAGGCGCAATCACTTCCATTACGCAACTTTAAAATGTACCAGAAGACAATCCGAAAAATATTCAAAGGGCATTAAAGTGGTTGAGCAGTTTAACGTCGATTCAACCACAGGGATACATTTAGAAGTTGACTTAGAATATCCTCATGAACTCCCATGACCTGCATAATGACTATCCGTTAGCCGCAGAAAGTCTAAAGATGAATCCAAGAGAGCCCCCTAAACTTGTGCCTAATCTTCGAGGCAAAAAAAAATTATGCTGTCATTACAGACTTCTACAATTTTTTTTTAAGACACGGTTTGAAGTTGACAGCTGTTCATCGTATAATTGCTTTTGATCAAGAAACAGTTCATGAAAACCCTACATCATGAAGAACACTGATCTCAGAACTAAATCCACAGATGCTTCAGAAAAAGACTTTTTCAAGCTGTGAACAAAAGCTGTTTTGGAAAGACTATGGAGAATTCGCACAAGCGCAAAGATGTTAGATTGGTCACTAAAGAGAACGAAGCAATTAAGCTAAATTTCAAAACCAAATTATCAGGACTTTAGAAGATTTCATTTAAACAGCTTTTTGGCATAATGATGAAAAAAAGAAAGTCAAATTAGCAAACCTGTATTTATTGGGTTTACTGTTTTAGATTATCAAAGCTTTTGATGTTAGAATTCTTTATGACTACTTTAAGCCCTTGTATCCTGAGTCCAGAGTACTTTACACAGATACAGATAGTTTTGTTTTAGATATCCTTACTGAAGACATCTATAAAGGCATGGAATTAGAAGTAGCTAAAGGGGATGCAGGATGGTACGACACATACGATTACCCTAAAGATTCGCCTTTGCATTCAATTACTAATAAGAAGGTTTTAGGAAAGATGAGGATGAATTTCTGTAAAGGTGATCAAGGAGTTTGTTGGTTTAAGGTCGAAATGTACGTATTTCGAGCCAGGGAGAAAACCATTAAGAAAGCAAAGGGAAAATCTCGCAGCGTTGTGCAGTCAACATATCGCATGAAAAACTACAAAGAAGCATTGTTTGACAATGACTTTTCATCATGCAACGTAAAACTGCGATCTAATCTACATGAGATCAACACAACTGTTTTTAACAAAGAAGTCATTAGATAGAACAAACACAAAACGTGTGTTTGTTAATCCAGAGTTTTCATATGCAATAGGGCACTGGAGGACCGCATAAACAGGGGGGTTTATATTTTTCATCAACTTTTATTATAAATCAATTTATAGCTTCATCCAATTCATTAAATCTTTTCTCATGTTTGCTTGATGCGTTCGATTTTTTTTTTTATTTCAAGATATTCTTTTTCCCAATTTGGGGGTTTGAGTTGTAGGTGATCTGGATGGGTTTTGTATCATTGATTAATCCTCAAAAATGGGTTCCCCTAATAGCATTACACGCATCAAATGATTCCCGTATCATTTTCAAGGTCTCTTCCTTTACCCCTTCTTTTTTCGTTCTGTGCTTCGTCCTGAGCTTCCATTTTAACTCAAAATATTTAGAAAATTATTAAACGGAACTGTGTCGGGTGGGTTTATTGCAGTTCTTCTTTTACAAAAGATCTTTAAGGAGCTGGTTGTTTTGTTGTGCAGTTTTCGAAAATAATCCCCGGGCGGTTTCATTTTTAAAATTTTTTTATTTCATTGGATTAACACCCCAAAACAGGATCTTTTCCCCCTAGCGAGGTCCCTTTGTTTCCCCCCGGTAATTAAGGTCCTTCTTTCAAACCAAACGGCATAGTTTCCCGGGTTTTGTGCTAGGTCTTCAAAACCTTTTATTGTTTTTTTTTTTTGTTGCTTGTACGGTTTAGCCTTTAAAATTTTCTTATTCATTGCGCGAAAAATGGGGCAGTCTTCAAACCCATTGGTTGCGGAATTGAAAAAGCTCTCGTGATATGGTGGGAAAAAAGTCTTTCAGCAAAAACTGTTTGTTAAAGTTTTCAACAAAAAGCCGTGATCTGTGAACCCCGGAATGCCTTTTTTAATGGTAACTCTTGTTTTAACAAAATTGATTCACTTCCCCTTTAAATTCTTTCCATCATCGACTGATCTGCGGGGAAAGTTAGGGGGGCCTCTTTGGTTTCGGTATGGAACAGAAACGCAGAAGACTCTTTTGGTTAATGGTTCGCATCTTTTATCTTAAAAGCTATGCAATGATGTGAGTGCGTACTTAAATTTTTTTCGTCTAATCGTATCAGGGGGAAAATTAAAAGATCCATTTGATGGGTTGTTTGGGTGTTTGACAAAGGTGGTCTCTGTATTGTCTGGTGAGGTAAAAAAATTTGCCAAATCGCTTGTTTAGATAACCATTCCCTTTTTTGTTTTTTCACTGATCCCCCCGTTGGGTTAGCTTTTTTTTCCCGTGTTTCCCCTTTCCATATTTTTTTTGGGGAATAATGATTTGTTCATTTTTATTCAGCCAATTTTTGTGCAATAAAATAAAACATGGTCATACCAAAGTAACAAACCGATTTTGATCTTTTTTTTTGAGGTTTGATAAAAGTCACTAAATTTTTGGGGGGGGCAATGTTTCGTTGGTTTGCCGGGTTTTAACAAGAAATTTTTTATTCCCTGGTAAGTCTTTAAATGTGTAAGCTGCATGCCCCTGTTTTTCGGGTGTTATTAAAAAAAATCTAACTGCTGATTCTTGTTTTTAGTGATTTGTCGTGCTAGTTGTCCATAGCTTTGTTATGTCTTTTTTTCGCCGTCATCCGTAGTTTACAAAAGGGTAATTATTTCCCGCTAAAAGCAAGCCCCATTAACACGCGCCGCCTTCATCTTTACGAGTAAAGCCATTTTTTATAAATGTTTTTTTTATTTTAATATTTTTTACTGTCTGGAATTACCCTTGTTAACTAAAAATCTTTGTAGAAAATGAAGCTGCAAAAATTGAAATGTTTTGCTAAATCCTAAAAGTCTAGTTTCCCAGTTTTGCGGTTAATTCTTAACACTTTTCCCAAGCATTGTGTATTCCCTAACTTAGGCCCCCAATAACGGCAAATGGTATACAAGGTGGCAAAGTTTTTTTCAGCGCTCTTTTTTTAAAAAAAAAATAATAATATAATAAAACATAAACACGATGATCTTTTAAAACCTTCTGAACTTTGATTACAAATGACCAGGTTGATGAGCAAGCTATTATGCCAAAAAAAGAAAGACTGTTTCTTTGGAAAGATGTGGAAAAAACAAAACATTTCCCTGGGAAAATGAATTTAGATTGAACAGATTCAACATTCGGCAAGACATTTTAAGTATCATAACAGGTAAAAGCGCATTTGGGGTCTAGAATGGTGAAAAGTGTTGGGGGAAAACGGTTTTTGTTTGTACACTAAACTAGCGGTAAATTTGCCCCCATTGATTCTGAAAAGATTTTATGTTGTTTTAACACGGTCATTTTTTAAACAAGTCTTAGGTCTCTGGGATGTGTTTTATACTACAGATTTGGAACTTGTTATCGCCGTTAATCAGGGATTAAAAATTTTAATCATATAGATTTTATTTCCATTCAAATGAACGACCCCGAAAATCAGCAGCCAGGAAAAAACACTGAATCAGGTGGAAAAAGAAACCAAACCCAAAAAATCAGCAAAATCAGGAAACATTGAATCAGGTGAATGGTCACAAAACCTCACCCGGGGAGCATTGCGGCGGGAAAAAAAAAAAAAAAAAAAATTAGCAGGTGGAACAAAAAAAAAAAAAATTAAATGTTCAGAATATAACTCATCATGAAACAAAAACCCGCATCCAGAACAAGTTGTTTCAATCCCAGCTATAAAAACCCATGCGATTCAAGGGCCCCAAAAGTTTCTGGAATATTGAATTTAAAACTGTTGTCTTTTGGTGCTCTTGCTGCTGGGGGGGCGGTTATTATGGTTAAAAAAATTTAAAAAACAACGCTGGAAAAAAAAGGGCCAAAAACAATCCCACGTAAACAGAAGCCAAAACAACAGCACGCCAGCCCCCGCCAATAACAAAAGAAAATTTTTGACCTTTTCAATGCAATATTTTTAAACTTAATTTTAAAATTTTTTTGATAAAAAATAGAGATGGGGATTATTTTTTGTTTAAAATGTGAAGTAAATAAATAAAGACATGGGGTCTAAAAAAAGACATTTCCTGCCAAAATTGTAATCAGGGTTTTGCTTAGGAAAACTTAGAAGTGACTTGAGGAGACTTGAGGTGACTTGAGGAGACTTGAGGTGACTTGAGGATGATTGGGAAAAACTGGTAAAAATTTAAAAGGGGACTTGGGAAAAATTTGAGAACAAATTTGAGTAAAAAAATTAAAAGTGATTTGTTTAAAAAAACTTAACTAAGAACTTTGAGGTGGTTTAAAGGTGATTTTTTAAAAAAAAAATTTTTTAATTTTTTTTTTTTTTTTTTTTTTTTTTTAAAATTTTTTTTTTTTTTTTTTTTATTTTTTTTTTTTTAATTTATTTATTTTTTTTTTTTTTTTTTTTTTTTTTTTTTTATTTTTTTTAATTTTTTTTTTAATTTTTTTAATTTTTTTTGACTTTAAGGTGACTGAAAGTGATTTATCTCCTTAAAATTACCCCAAAAAAAATAATTACCCCCCCTGAATAAATTATTTTTTATGATCGTGAGGAGAATTGTTATTAAAAGTTGTGTTTTTGTGTTTAATTTTGCAAAATTTTTTATATAAATATTGTACAAAGTAGCTCTAAAAAAAGTACTTTAAAGCCCACGTTGTTTTTTAAACCTTTAAAACTTTCTGCTTAAAAAAAAAACAATTTTAATAACCCCAAAATTAGGCATAAAACCATAAAATTATGGGCTTTCAGTTTGTACGTATATATATTAATCCAAAAAAGTGAAGTTGGGTTTTTGGGGGCGGCACAGATTTCCTTCTCGCACTGAGTGCGAGGGGATGCTGTGTCGCCGGGGGGGACGGCTTCGAGGGGCGTGACACTTGGGAGAGGCGTGCCACTCTCGAACTCCCCAGTGGCCTTTGCCCACCCAGCAGGGCTTCCCTTTGGGGGGGGGGGGGGAAATTGTACCCCATTGGGCGGGGAGATGGGCTGACCCACGTGAGCGGTCGGGATTGTGCTCGAATCTCCCCGGGCGGCCTCACGCGGCACGGGGCCGTCGCCCCTCGCACGAACGGCCGCCGGTGGCCCTGACGATGGCCTTTGGAAAAAAATGCGTGAACTATCTTCGACGACCCCTTTCGGTCCCAATGACTACTTTTCTAAAGCAAAAAAACATGTCCCAATATGTCCCGTTTGTACAGGCCGGAGGACGTTAAAAAGTCATCGGTAAAAATTTGGGAAAATGCCCCGGGGGGTTTTGTGTTTTTTGTGTGGGTTTTGAAAAGTCTTTAAAATTTGGCCCCTTTTCCTGCCCTTAGTGACCCTTCCCCTTTTCGTGTTTCGTCTAGGCATGGCGCGGCTATAAACGCCCCCCAAACCACAAAGGTTGTTGGGTCATGGCGCGGCTATAAAAAGCCCCCAAAACCCAAAGTGTGTGTCCTAGGAAGGGCATGAAAATGGGGGAGAGAATTGCCCCAAAAATTTGACAAATGAAAGTAGAAACCCAAATGTTGAAAAAACCCCTTTAGAGGAATTCCCAAAACTTTCGCTCTAGCCACTTATCTGTGTCCCCTTTGGTTGGTTTGGGGCCCTGGGCGCCATAGGTCTCAAGTTAGACCCCCTGGGTGATCAGTAATATGGGTCTTTCTTTTTTTTTTTTTAAAAAATTTAAAAAACAAGGTTTTAAGCAAAACTGTCTTTTTAAATTGTTTAAAAAACGGATAACAAAAATGATTTTTTAGGGGGTTTTTTTTTGGTTTTTAAAACGATAAGGAAAAATTTTGGTTTTTGGTTTTGGGCGAAGGTTGGGAATTAAGCGGCGTGAGCCCGAAGGGCTTTTTTTTTTGCCGGGACCCAGAGTTTTTTGGCAACGGTGAAGGGGTTTTAGCCAACGGATATCGGTTTTTTGCCAAGTGGTACTCGGTTTATCAAAAAGTTTTCCCAAAAAAATTTCAAAGAGTACATCTGAAAAACTGGAAACGTCCACAAGATACGTACCAAAAAAATACTTGATTGCAAGATCAGATCGATTTTCTCAGTAGTCTGATGAATGTTTTTTTTAAAAAGTGTTTAAAACCCTTTTGTGTGGTGTGTGTGTGTGTTGGGGGGTGTGTGTGTTGTGTGTGTGTGTGTGTTGTGTATTGTGCGGGCGTTGTGGTTGTGTGTGGGGTGTGTGTGTGTGTGTGTGTGGTGTGTGTGTGTGTGTTTAGATGGGGTGGGGGGGAAGAGAGGGGCACAAAAAAAAAACAATTTAAAAGGCTGAGAAAAACAAAAAAATCCAAAGGGCCGTAAGCCGGAGGGCAAAAAACGTTATTTGTCCCTGAATATCGGCCATGTAGGGTTTTAGACCCCCTTCCCCCCTCACCCCCCCCCCCCCCCCCCCCCCCCCCCCCTTTCCATCCCCCCATTTCCCTTCCCTCTCTAAAATTTCATCATTTCCCTCTATCAATTTTTCGGGTAAACCCGAAAAAAAGTCCTAAACCCCTTTCCCCATTTTTCACTGAAATGTGATCCCTTTTGGGTCCTCTCTTGTCCCCCCCCTGATACTCTCTCTCCTCTCTCTTTCTCTTCTTCTCTCTTCCTCTCTCCCCTTCACACACACACACCACACACACACACAACACCACACACACACCCACACGCACACACACACCACCACGTCTCCCCACGAAAAAAGGGGAATCGGGAGAAGAAGAAAAGCGTATCTGAAACCCCCAAAAAGTATCCAGAGGTATGAAAAACGGGGCCAACAAGACGATGTGTGTGATTTACCTCTGACGTTCACCACCCACTGGAGGAGTGTCAAGTTGGTGTGGATCTGTGACGGGGCGCCCCAGACATGTTACAGTGGGATCCCCTCCAGGGACTTAGAACCCCGTCAAGTCTCAAATAGTAGCAGGGCCGGGTTTGATCGATCAGATAAAAATGCAAGGACCCTCTCTTTTCTTCTTTGTTATGTCTGTTCTTTTTGTATCCTCTGTCTGTCTGTCTGTCTTACGGGTGTGATTTTGTTGTATCTTTCGGTATACTCAAATTACGATTATACGTTGGTGTGAGCAAGTTTTGTAAATTTATCGTGATCAGTAGAAAATGTTTTCAGCGGCGGGGGTGATTCATTTTTTTCTTGGGTCTTTTCAGTAGGTGGTGGCCTTTGCAAAAAATTTCCCGGTTTTCCTCTCTCTCTTTTTTCTCTCTCTCTCTCTCTCTCTTCTCTCTCTTCTCTCTCTCTCTCTCTCTCTCCACACACACACCCCACACCACCACAAACACACACACAACACACGCAACTTTTTTTTCTTTTTCAACCCTCTGACCAGTGGGTGAGTTGATGACTCGAGGTTACCCCCCAGACGCTGGGGGGACGCGCTGAATTGCTACCTCTACAATTTCGTTTCAAAGTAATGGAAGGCAAGTTAAAAAAAACAATAAGCCCCTGCCGCCCAGAAGACCTTCGTAAAGCCACAAAAACAACAGCCAAGCAACTTTTGTCCCCGGTCTTCGGGGTGGGCCATGTTTGACTGTGATCGAAAAGAAAGGGCCCAGGCGAGCTCTACTGTTAAGAGAAAAGTATTTGCCATGGTCACCAATTTTAAGGACAGTGGAAGGGGACCCCAGACACGCGACAGGAAGAATTTTGGGCGAATACCCTTTGGATGGGGTGCTTGGTTTCAAAAAAGTCTGCTCGGGTTTAATATGCCTCCATCAGGGAGATCGGGGGTCTGTAAATGCTAGTGATCCCTCAGGACACCCCCAGACCTATAACGGTTATTGATTTTGATGTGTGAGAATTTGGAGGGAAGTGACTTTTTCGTCCGTGGCGGGAGACATCTCATCTCCACTTCATCTATCTGGTAAGCCCGGCCAGAAGGTTTTAGGCACCGCAGTGAATTCCAGATGTCTTTGGCTGGTGGGCGTGGGTGACAATAAAATATCTACTGGCTCTTGAAAGAACCCCCCCCCCCCCCACCCCCCAACGCCCTGACGTTAAAACTGGCCATTTGTATAATGCTGCACCTCATATTATTTTACGAAAATAAACCAAAAATCCTTTTTTGTACCTGTTGAAAGGGGGGGGAGGTACCTTGGGGTGAAGAGAAAAAACAAAAGAGAAGATGCAAAAGTAAAATAAAAAATTTTCCCCCACTCCAACTTTCACTGGCAGTCTTAAAAGACTCCCCTTAAACTTTCTTTTTTAAAAGTCAGTTTCCCTTTGGTTTTTCTTATGTATGTAAAAACCCTTTTTTTAAAAAAAAATATTCACAAGAGTTTCAATATTTTTTTTGAATTTCATTAACCACTTTTTCTCACAACTTTTATGAAATTGCACACATAACAACATAAGCCCCACAGGGTTTAACCCTTTGGGGGCAAGACCTAGTAATTCATCAGATAAGGCCAAAAAGGCCAATAAATAAACTACAAGTTGGCCACCAGACCACACTATTACCCAATAACCAAAATTGCCCTTTAAGGCCCCAAGTAAGGGTTAAGTCTTCCACTTTCAATCCTCCCAACCTAATGGACCTCAGTCAGTCAATATTCGTTTCATTCATTTCGTCCCGTCTCAGACTTTCACTGTTGCCTAATTCATTCTTCTTTTTTTTCCCGCATGAAACAATACAAAGAAGCATTGTTTGACAATAAGACTTTTCATCATGCAACGTAAAACTGCGATCTAATCTACATGAGATCAACACAACTTTTTGTAACAAAGAAGTCTTAGATAGAACAACACAAAACGTGTGTTTGTTAATCCAGAGTTTTCATATGCAATAGGGCACTGGAGGACCGCATAAACAGGGGGGTTTATATTTTTCATCAACTTTATTATAAGATCAATCATAGCTTCATCCAATTCATTTAAATCTTTTCTCATGTTTGCTTGATGCGTTCGATTTTTTTTTATTATTTCAAGATATTCTTTTTCCCAATTTGGGGGTTTGAGTTGTAGGTGATCTGGATGGTTTAGTATGCATTGATTAATCCTCAAAAATGTTCCCCTAATAGCATTACAGCATCAAATGATTCCCGTATCATTTTCAAGGTCTCTTCCTTTACCATTCTTGTTTCGTTCTGTGCTTCGTCCTGAGCTTCCATTTTAACTCAAATATATTTACGATAATTAATTAAGCGGAACTGTGTCTGGTGGGATTATCTGCAGTTCTTCTTTTACAAAAGATCTTTAAGGAGCTGGTTGTTTTGTTGTGTCAGTTTCTCGTAAATAATACACGGGCGGATTCATTTTTACAATTCTTTTTATTTCATATGGATTAACACTCCAAACAGGATCGGTTGCCCTATGCGAGTGTCCCTTCTGCTTCCCCCGGTAATAAAGGTACCTTACTTTCAAACCAAACGGCAATAGTTTGCCGGTTGTGCTAGCGTCTTCAACAACATTTATTGTTTTTCTTTTGATTGCTTGTACTGGTTTAGCCTTTAATTCTTCATTATTCATTGCGCGCAAACTGAGGGCAGTCTTCTAACCCATTCTGTGTTGCGAGAATTGTCAATAAGCTCTCTGTGATACTGGTAGGAAAAAAGTCTTTCAGCTAAACTGTTTGTTAAAGTTTTCAACTAAAGCCTGTGATCTGTGAACTCCTGGAATGCCTCTTTTAATGGTAACTCTATGTTTTAACAATAATTGATTCACTTGGCCTTTAAATTCTTTCCCATCATCGACTGAATCATGCGAGGGTAAGTTAGCGGGCCTCGTTGGTATATCAGTTGTATGGCAACAGCAACAGCAGAAGCACTCTTTTGTGTTAATGGTTCTGCATCTTTATATCTTGAAGCTATGTCAATGACTGTGAGTGCGTACTTAAATCTTTTTCGTCTAATCGTATCAGAGGGTAAATATAGAAGATCCATTTGATGGGTGTCGTTTGGAGTTGTATTGACAAAGTGTGGTCTCTGTATTCGTCTAGGTGCAGGTAAATAAATTTGCCAAATCGCTTGTTTAGATAACCATTCCTTTGCTGTTTGTTCACTGACTCCCGCCGCTTGGCTTAGCTTTTTTATTGCCGTGATTCCCTTCCAATATCCTTTGGCGAATAATAGATTTGTTCATTTTTATTCAGCCAATATTATGTGCAATAAAATACACAATGGTCATACCAAAGATAACAAACACGATTTCTTGCATCTTTTGTTTTTACTGATGGTTGATAAAAGTCACTGAATTTGGTGGGGGCAATGTTTCGATTGGTTTGCCTGTTACAACGAAATATTCTTTTATTGCCTGGTCAACGTCTTTAAATGTGTAAGCTGCATGTCCCTGTTTTTCAGGGTGTTATTAATAAAATCTAACTGCTCGATTCTCTGCTTTTCATAGTGATCTTGTGCAGCTGCTAGTTGCTCCATAGCTTTGTTATGTCTTTTTCTCTCGCCGTCATCCGTAGTTTACTAAATGCGTAATTACTTCCGCTAAAAGCAAGCGCATTAACCACAGCGCCGCCTATCATCATTACGAGTGAAGCCATTTTTTATAAATGTATTTTTTATTTTACATATTTATACTGTCTGGAATTATTCCTTGCTTAACTAGAAAATCTTTCGTAGCAAATGAAGCTGCAATAATAGCAATCAGTTTTGCTGAATCCTCAAAGTCTAGTTTGCCAGATCGCTGGTTAATTCTTAACAGCTTTTACCAAGCATTGTGTATCCTATACTTAGGCCCCCAATAACGGCAGAATGGTATACAAGGTGGCAACAGTTTTTTCAGCGCTCATTTTTAAAAAATAAAATAATAATAATTAATAAAACATGAACACCGATGATCTATTAAACCTTCCTGAACTTATGATTACAAATGACCAGGTTGATGAGCAAGCTATTATGCCAAAAAAAGAAAGACTGTATTCTTTGGCAGCATGTGGAAAAAACAAAACAGTTCCTCGGAATGAATTTAGCATTGAACAGATTCAACAGATGTCGCGCAAGACATTTTAAGTATCATAACAGGTATGAAGCGCAGTTGGGGTCTAGAATGGTGAAAAGTGTTGGGCAAACGGTTCTTAGTTTGTACACTAAACTAGTCGGTAAATTTGCTCCCATTGATTCTGAACAAGATTTTATGTATGATTTAACACAGGATCCAGTTTTTAACAAAGTCATTAGAGTCTCTAGGATGTGATTATACTACAGATTTGGAACATTGTTATCGCCGTTAATCATGGGATTAATAACTTTTAATCATATAGATTTTATTTCCATTCAAATGAACGAGCCAGAAAATCAGCAGAACCAGAAAACACTGAATCAGGTGGAGAAAGTAACCAAGCCAGAAAATCAGCAGAATCAGGAAACATTGAATCAGGTGAAAGTGGTCACTAAAACACCTCATCCTGGACGCATTGCGGCAGGAAAAAAAAAAAAAAAAAAAATTAGCAGAGTGGAACAGACAAAAAAAATTAATGTTACAGAATATAACTCATCATGAAACATAAACACCGCCAATGCCAGAACAAGTTGATTCAATGCCAGCTATAAAAACTCCATGCGATTCAAGGGCACCAAAGTCTTCATGGAATATTGAACTTAAAACTGTTGTCATTTTTGGTGCTCTTGCTGCTGCTGGGGGCGGTTATTATGGTTATAAAATTAAAACAACGCTGGCAAAAACAAGAGCCCAAACAATCTCCACCGCTAATACAGAAGCCAAACACAACAGCACGCCAGCACCGCCAATAACAAAAGATAATTTTGATCCATTTCAAATGCAATAATATTTTAAAAACTTAATTTTAAAATTTTTTTGATAAAAATAGAGCATGGCGGATTATTATTTGTTTAAAATGATGAAGTCAATAAATAAAGACATGGAGTCTATAAAAGACATTTCCATAGACCAGAATTGTAATCATGTGGTTGCTTAGGATAACTTAGAAGTGACTTGAGGATGACTTGAGGATGACTTGAGGATGACTTGAGGATGACTTGAGGATGACTTGAGGAAAACTGAGTAAGAACTTAGAAGTGGACTTGAGGATAAACTTGAGAACAACTTGAGTAAAAAACTTAGAAGTGACTTGATTAAAAACTTAACTAAGAACTTGAGGTGGCTTAAGGTGACTTTTTAAAAAAAAAATTTTTTAATTTTTTTTTTTTAATTTTTTTTTTTTTAAATTTTTTTTTTTTTATTTTTTATTTTATTTTTTTTTAATTTATTTATTTATTTTTTTTTTTTTTTTTTTTTTTTTTATTTTTTTTAATTTTTTTTTTAATTTTTTTAATTTTTTTTTGACTTTAAGGTGACTGAAAGTGATTTATCTCCCTTTAATTATGCAAAAAAATATAATTACCTCCCCTGAATAAATTATCTATTTATAGATCAGTGAGAGAGAATTGATTATTAAAAGTTGTGTTTTTGTGTTTAATTTGCTAAAGTTTTTAATATAAATATTGTACAAAGTAGCTACTAAAAAAGTACTTTAAAGCACAGTTGTTGTTTAACCTTTAAAACTATTCTGCTTGAAT
>CM031598.1:2571130-2576405 GCA_018398815.1 Conus ventricosus
ACAGGCCTGTTTCTAATTTACCGTTTCTTTCTAAAACCCATTGAAAGATTGTCCTTCTGCAACTTCGCAACCAACTACACTGCAACAACCTCCTCTACCCGTACAGTCTGCTTACTGCTCTGGCCACAGTACAGAAACTGCTCTCCTGAAAATTGTGAACGATCTCTTGTTGGCCCTCGATGATAATCAAGTATCTCTGCTCTTTCCTCTTGACTTATCTGTTGCTTTTGATACCATTGATCACTCAGTTCCTTTGTCTCGTCTGCACGACACTTTCGGTATTGTGATAAAGCACTGTCATGGTTTCAGTCTTATCTATCTGATCGAACTCAGCTTGTCTATGTTAATGGTTTCTCCTCTCAACCAGCTATCCTCCAGTACGAAGTTCCCCATGGATCCGTCTTGGGCCCTCCCTTTTCACACTCTACACCCACCCTATCTCCGACATTGTTGCACATCACAGCCTGTCCTCACCACTGCTTTTCAGACGACAATCAAATTTACATATCCTGCAATATCTCTCAGCTGCCTTCTGCAGTCCAACGCAAGCAGTCGTATATTCATGGACATAAAATCTTGGATGACAGTTAACAAACTTCAGCTCAACATTGAAAAAACTGAATGATCTTCTTTGCACCAAAAGATTTCTTTTATCTGAGTGTATCCCAAACTCTGTCAAATCGGATGATTGCCTAATTCAGACATCTTTATCTGCACGGAATTTAGGTGTTACCCTTGACTCAGCACTTTCCTTCCAGCAAACATGTTTCCACAATCCGCTGTGTCTGTTACCTTGAGCTTCGCCGCATTGGTTCTGTGCGACATCTTCTCTCTGTCGATGCCACAAAAACCCTTGTTTCTGCCTTCATTCTATCAAGACTTGTTTACTGTAATTCTTTTCTAGCTGGCCGTCCCCAGAATCTTCTCATCGTCTTCAGAAAGTGCAAAACAATGCTGCTCGTATGATTCGTAGACAACCCAGATCTTCTCACTCCCTTACTTCTTTCTCTTCATTGGCTGCGGTCGAAAAACGAATAGATTACAAACTGTCCTTACTTACTTACTTACTTAGGCCCATAGCTCAAGGGTGAGCATAGGCCATCGACAACACTCCGCCATAGCACTCGGTTCTGGGCTGCTCGCTGAATGCTGGTCCCTGCCTCTTTATCTCCGCTTCAGTGTCTCGCCTCCAGCTGCTGCGAGGTCGGCCTCTCTTCTCTTCCCCTGCGGGTTCCAAATCAGGGCTTGGCGTGTGGTGCTGCATGCTGGTTTCCTGAGAGTGTGTCCAATCCAGCCCCACTTCCTCCGCAGAATCTGTTTGGCCACTGGTTCCTGTCCAGCCTGCTTCCATAGATCTTCATTGCTGTTTTTTTCTGGCCATCTGATTTTGAAGATGCGCCTCAGACAGGTGTTAATGAAGGTCTGAAGTTTTTGTTGCACTGCCTTGGTCATTCTCCAAGTCTCGCAGCCATAGAGTAGAACCGACTTCACGTTTGAGTTGAAGATGCGTATTGTGTTGTCCTCTCTGATCTCTCCTGAGGCCAGATGTTCTTTAGCATGATGAATGCTGCTCGCGCCTTGCCTATCCTGGCCATGATGTCTTGGTCGGTGCCCCCTGTTTGTCGACTACGCTTCCCAAGTAGACAAAGGAATCTACTTCCTGATGGGCTCGCCTCCGATCTGACTGGGCTGCTGTCTGTGGTGTTGATCTTCATCAGCTCGGTCTTCTTCTTGTTTATCTTGAGCCCTGTTCCTGCTGATGTTGTCTCAAGGCGGGTGGTCATGTCCTGCATCTGTGTGTGACTGTGGGAGAGGAGTGCCAAGTCGTCAGCAAAGTCAAGGTCATCTAGCTGCGTCCAGAGTGTCCATTGTATCCCATTGTTCCTGCCTGTTGTTGTGGTCTTCATGATCCAGTCGATGACCAGGAGGAAGAGGAAAGGTGCAACAGACTCCCTGGCGCACTCCTGTCTTCACCTCAAAACTGTCTGACAACTGGTCTGCATGAGCCACCCTACAGTTTCATATCCTGATAGGTGCACGGATGAGAGAGATGATCTTCTCTGGTATTCCATAGTGTCTCAGTAGCTTCCATAGTGTCTCTCTATCTACACTGTCGAAGGCCTTTTCATAGTCAATGAAGTTGATGTAAAGGGGCGAGTTCCACTCCAAGGACTGTTCGATGATTATCCTGAGGCTGGCGATCTGGTCGGCACAGGATCTGTTTCGCCGGAAGCCGCCTGCTGGTCTCGGAGCTTTCGGTCAGCTGCTTCCTTCATCCTCTCCAATAACACCCTGATTAGAATCTTGCCTGGCACTGACAGGAGCATGCTCTCTCTGTAGTTGCTACAGTTGTAAGGTCTCCTTTTATCGGCAGTTTGATGACAATGCCTTCCCTCCACTCTGCTGGAGTGTTCTCTTTTTCCCATATCTTGCCAAAGAGGCTGTACAGTAATTTGACAGCCATACCAACTCCGCTTTAATGGCTTCTGCTGGTATCTCATCAGGTCCTGCTGCCTTTCCATTCCTCGTGTCAGGATGGCCTTTCTGATCTCTGCTTTTGATGGTTTCTCACAGTTGAGGGCAGATCTTCTCATCGTCTTCAGAAAGTGCAAACAATGCTGCTCGTATGATTCGTAGACATCCAGATCTTCTCACTCCCTTACTTCTTTCTCTTCATTGGCTGCGGTCGAAAAACGGATAGATTACAAACTGTCCTTACACTACTTTAAATCTTTGAATGGCTTAGCTCCTTCCTATTTTTCTGATCTCCTTCATCTCTATGTTCCTTTTAGGCAGTTGCGTTCCTACCGACAACACTCTGCTCAAAATCCTCGATTTCGAATGAAAATCTATGGCGATCGTTCTTTTTCTTTTCAGGGTCCGGTTTATTGGAACAAACTCACAATATCTTTGCGTAGCTCAAAGTCTCTGTCTTCCTTCAAGGCATCTCTTAAAATAACCCTCTTCACTTATCAATAGCAGTGTTTTTCCGCTTTCCATTGCCCATCAAACTGATTCTGAGACGTGTGTGTGTGTGTGTGTGTGTGTGTGTGTGTGTGTGTGTGTGTGTGTGTGTGTGTGTGTGTGTGTTGTGTGTGTGTGTGTGTGTGTGTGTGTGTGTGTGTGGTGCGTGGGTGAGTGGGTTACAATATGCACCCTTGTTTGTAGGTGTATGGTACTTACTGCAATTTCATCTTCTTATTGGTTCCATTTTTTTTTCAACCTTTTCTGTATTTGTAAGCGCTTAGGGCTTATGATGTAAGATTAAGCGCTATCAATAAACATTATCATTACAATTATACTTGATATGGTGCACATGACACCTGTTTAATATTCACTGCTGAATAAATTTTCCGTATAGGACAGACAGACAGACAGACAGACAGACAGACAGACAGATAGATAGATAGATACTAGTGTAAATGTAACTTGAGTTATGACGTTCCTTCTGTCATCTTTGTTGTTGTTGTTGTTGTTGTTGTTGTTGTTGTTGTTGTTGTTGTTGTTGTCGTCGTCGTCGTCGTCGTCGTCATCGTCTTTATATCAGTATCATTGCATTCTCTAAAGATTTCGGTCGACATATTTGATGTTATATATTTTACGTCAAACTAAAAAGGAATCAAAAAACCGAATCACACTTGGGACAATCTTCGTGTGCTCTTACAACCCATACCGATTATTGTCTCTTACAACCCACACCGAATTATTGTCTCTTACAACCCACACCGAATTATTGTCTCTTACAACCCACACCGAATTATTGTCTCTTACAACCCACACCGAATTATTGTCAACACTACAACCCACACCGAATTATTGTCAACACTACAACTTCGTGTGCTCTTACAACCCACACCGAATTATGTGTCAACACTACAACCCACACCGAATTATTGTCAACACTACAACTTCGTGTGCTCTTACAACCCACGCCGAATTATTGTCAACACTACAACCCACACCGAATTATTGTCAACACTACAACTTCGTGTGCTCTTACAACCCACGCCGAATTATTGTCAACACTACAACCCACACCGAATTATTGTCAACACTACAACTTCGTGTGCTCTTACAACCCACACCGAATTATTGTCAACACTACAACTTGTGTGCTCTTACAACCCACACCGAATTTTGTCTCTTACAACCCACACCGAATTATTGTCAACACTGAGAAAACCAGAAGGTTTTCTTTTGGCGTGTGCTCTTACAACCCCACCGAATTATTGGTCTCTTACAACCCACACCGAATTATTGTCTCTTACAACCCACACCGAATTATTGTCTCTTACAACCCACACCGAATTATTGTCTCTTACAACCACACCGAATTATTGTCAACACTACAACTTCGTGTGCTCTTACAACCCACCCCGAATTATTGTCTCTTACAACCCACACCGATTATTGTCAACACTACAACTTCGTTTTGCTCTTACAACCCACACCGAATTATTGTCTCTTACAACCCACACCGAATTATTGACACTGAAAAAACCCAGAAGGTTTTTATGGTGATTTCCGTGTTGTTCAAGAAATGATCTTTACTCTGTAAATGCTCTTCTTAAAGGACACTGTGATAAGTAAGACCGAGTGTCAGTCTGCACACATTTTTTGGTGGAATTACGTGTGGACTGCCTAGACGAAAGCCCAATCGATACTGCGTGAGATTCTGTATGAGGTTCCCACCCCTCATACAGCAAACACCCCTTGAAGATAAAATGGAAGGACGAGAGGAAACAGAAGCAGATGACCCTGATCGTAACCTGCCTTCAATTTCTTCTTCCTTTTTCTTTGTTCTCTTTGTCTGTCTTTGTCTCATCTCCCGTCTGTCTATTAGAACGAGCATAAGAGACAGAAATTGTGGATATCCGAATGATTGCCGGTCGACTCTCTCTCTCTCTCTCTCTCTCTCTCTCTCTCTCTCTCTCTCTCTCTCTCTCTCTCTCTCTCTCCTTCATTTTGATTTTTTACACCTCTCTCTGGGATCAATCGCACTTTAAATTTAAACTTCATGAAGATCTTGTTCCGATATATCCCATTAGATTTTTCCTAGCACTTTAAGAGAATTTTTTTCGACCTGGTCGACATCTGGATTGCTTGAAAAATAGCCTTAAAGTGGTCTTTTTATTCAGAAACTGACATATATGGATTCCATGATTTATGTAATTTTCGATTAACTTTTTTCGTCCCTCGACATGGCCTCGCGGTTGGAAGAAAGCATGATTATATTAAGTTATTATATTTTTATATATAAATATATATATAGAGA
>CM031598.1:2579905-2584905 GCA_018398815.1 Conus ventricosus
CACACACACACACACACACACACACACGCACACACACACACACACACACGTCTCCCCACGAAAAAGGGGACTCGGAGAGAAGAAGAAAAAGACAGTATCTGAAACCCGGAATAGTATCCAGAGGTATGAAATCGGTGCCGCCAACAAGCACGATGTGTGTGATTTACCTCTGACGTTCACCACCCACTGGAGGAGCTGTCAAGTTGGTGTGGATCTGTGACGGGACAGCCACAGCACACTGTTCACAGCTGGGATCCACTCCAGTGGACTTAGAACCCAGTCAACGTCTCAAGTAGGTAGCATGGCACGTTCGATCGATCAGATAAAAACTGCAAGCAGACCTCTCTCTTTCTCTCTTTGTCTATGTCTGTCTCTTTTTGTATCCGTCTGTCTGTCTGTCTGTCTATACGGGTGTGATTTTGTATGTATCTTTCGGTATACTCAACTTACGATTATACAGTTGGTGTGAGCAAGTTTTGTAAATGATCGTGATCAGTAGAAATGTTACAGCGTCAGTGTGTGTGATTTCATTTTTGTTTCTTGACCTCATTGCAGATAGGTCGGTGGCCTTTGCAATTAAAATTTTCCGAGTTCCTCTCTCTCTCTCTTTCTTTTCTCTCTCTCTCTCTCTCTCTCTCTCTCTCTCTCTCTCTCTCTCTCTCTCTCCACACACACACACACACACACACACACACACACACACACACACACACGCAACTTTTCTTTTCTTTTTCAAGCCATCTGACTCCAGTGGGTGAGTAGTATGACTCGAGGTCTACTCACCAGACGCTGGTGTGGATCGCTTGCATAGAATTGCATACCTCTACAATTCGTTTCAAAGTAATGTGAAGAGCAAGTTAAAAGAAACAATACAGTCCACTGAATCTTAGCCAGAACCGCTATTTTCCCTTCAGTCCAAAGCCACACAACAACAGCAAACAATGTCTAACTTCATGTCCCAGGTCTTCGGGGTGTGCCATGTTTGACTGTGATCAGCAAAAGAACGGGCCTAGGCGAGCTCTACTGTTACAGCAGACATGTATCTTGCCATGGCTCAAGCACATCCTTAAAGGCACAGTGGAAGGTGGACGCCCCAGACACAGACAGACCAGCGAAGAATTTGGACGAATACCGTTTAGGATAGGACTGCTTGGTTACAAAATGTCTGCTCTGTTACATATGCCTCCATACAGGGAGATGCGGCGATCTGTAAATGCTAGTGCATCCGTCAGGACACCCCGACGACCTATAACGGTTATTCGATTGTGATGATGATGATGACATTTGGAGGCAAGTGACTTTCTCGTCCAGTGGCGGCAGACATCTCATCTCCACTCTCATCTATCTGGTAAGCCCGGCCAGAAGGTTTTAAGGCACCGCAGATGAATTCCAGATAGTCTATGGCCATGGTGGGCGTGGGTGACAATAAAATATCTACTGGCTCTTGAAAGACACCCCCCCCCCTCCACCCCCGAACGCCCTGACGTTAAAACTGGCACATTTGTATAATGCTGCACCTCATATTATTTCACGAAAAGTAAACCAAAAAATCCTTTATTGTACCTGTTGACAAGGGGGTGAGGTACCCTTGGAGTGACAGACAGAAACACAAGAGAGAAGATGCAATTGTAAAAATAAAATTTCCCTGACTCCAACTTTCACTGGCAGTCTTACACGATCTCCCGCATTCAAACTTTCTTCTTATTAATAGTCAGTTTCCCTTTGGTGTTCTTATGTATGTCAACCCTTTTTTAAAAAAAAATATTCACAATGAAGTTTCAATATTTTCTTTAGATATTTCATTAACCACTTTTTCTCACAACATTTTATGAAAGATTAGCACACACTAACCAACATAAGCCCCACAGGCTTCAACCTTGGGCAGCAAGACCATCTAGTAACTTCATCAGATAAGGCCAAGAAGGCCACATAAATACAACTACAAGTTGGCCACCAGACCACACTATTACCAAATAACCAACATTGCCCTTTAAGGCCACAAGTAAGTGGTTACAGTCTTCCACTTTCAAATCCTCCCAACCTAACTGAGACCTCAGTCAGTCAATATTCGTTTCATTCATTTCGTCCTGTCTCAGACTTTCACTGTCTGACACTAATTCATTCTTCTTTTTTTTTGTCACATAGGGGACTTAGGTATAGGGGGCAATTACTTTGACGGAGAAAAATCCCTGCAACTGAAAAAAGCGATACTTTTGTTAATAATCATTTTCAACGTTTAGATAATAATATTATCTGAAATATTATTTCTTTCTACTCAAGTTTTTTTTGTGCTTCCAAGACATCAAGAAACCTACGTAATTTTTTGCTTACCTTTTCCTTTCCACGTTTAGGTCTATACTGGCAATTTAATGCCTTATTTACAATTACACTTTGTACTACAGAGGTGAGGATGACTCCCATATAGCGCTTCTAAAACACAGCCCCAATAAAATATTAGTACAGTTGAGGCCAGTCTCTCTCTTTAACACCTCTGCTAACACTGACTGCTACCTTCCCCACTCCCTCCATCAGTTCCCCGGTCTGTGTTACCCCAGGAATTTTGTGACTTTTTGTCGAGAAAATAAGAACTATTCGTTCCAGCTTTGACTCCCAAGCTGTGCCAGCCCCTGACGTTCACCATGATTCATTCTGTGGCTCTCTGATGTCTGGCTTTGAACCTGTATCTGATTCTGATGTTAAAGAAGTGATAATGAAAACTCCCATCAAGACGTGTTTTAGATCCACTACCATCTTCTCTGTTGTCTCTTCTCATGGTTGATTTGGTGCCATAGATTACCGTAATTGTGAATGAATCCCTAAGGTCAGCCTGTTTTCCTTCTATATTCAAAACTGCAGTTGTTAGACCTTTACTTAAGAAACCGTCCCTTGGTGCTGATAATCCTAAAAACTACAGGCCTGTTTCTAATTTACCGTTTCTTTCTAAACCCATTGAAAAGATTGTCCTTCTGCAACTTCGCAACCAACTACACTGCAACAACCTCCTCTACCCGTACAGTCTGCTTACTGCTCTGGCCACAGTACAGAAACTGCTCTCCTGAAAATTGTGAACGATCTCTTGTTGGCCCTCGATGATAATCAAGTATCTCTGCTCTTTCCTCTTGACTTATCTGTTGCTTTTGATACCATTGATCACTCAGTTCCTTTGTCTCGTCTGCACGACACTTTCGGTATTTGTGATAAAGCACTGTCATGGTTTCAGTCTTATCTATCTGATCGAACTCAGCTTGTCTATGTTAATGGTTTCTCCTCTCAACCAGCTATCCTCCAGTACGAAGTTCCCCATGGATCCGTCTTGGGCCCCCTCCTTTTCACACTCTACACCCACCCTATCTCCGACATTGTTGCACATCACAGCCTGTCTCACCACTGCTTTTCAGACGACAATCAAATTTACATATCCTGCAATATCTCTCAGCTGCCTTCTGCAGTCCAACGCAAGCAGTCGTATATCATGGACATAAAATCTTGGATGACAGTTAACAAACTTCAGCTCAACATTGAAAAAACTGAAATGATCTTCTTTGCACCAAAAGATTTCTTTTATCTGAGTGTATCCCAAACTCTGTCAAATCGGATGATTGCCTAATTCAGACATCTTTATCTGCACGGAATTTAGGTGTTACCCTTGACTCAGCACTTTCCTTCCAGCAACATGTTTCCACAATCCGCTGTGTCTGTTACCTTGAGCTTCGCCGCATTGGTTCTGTGCGACATCTTCTCTCTGTCGATGCCACAAAAACCCTTGTTTCTGCCTTCATTCTATCAAGACTTGTTTACTGTAATTCTTTTCTAGCTGGCCGTCCCCAGAATCTTCTCATCGTCTTCAGAAAGTGCAAAACAATGCTGCTCGTATGATTCGTAGACAACCCAGATCTTCTCACTCCCTTACTTCTTTCTCTTCATTGGCTGCCGGTCGAAAAACGAATAGATTACAAACTGTCCTTACTTACTTACTTACTTAGGCCCATAGCTCAAGGGTGAGCATAGGCCATCGACAACACTCCGCCATAGCACTCGGTTCTGGGCTGCTCGCTGAATGCTGGTCCCCTGCCTCTTTATCTCCGCTTCAGTGTCTCGCCTCCAGCTGCTGCGAGGTCGGCCTCTCTTCCTCTTCCCCTGCGGGTTCCAAATCAGGGCTTGGCGTGTGGTGCTGCATGCTGGTTTCCTGAGAGTGTGTCCAATCCAGCCCCACTTCCTCCGCAGAATCTGTTTGGCCACTGGTTCCTGTCCAGCCTGCTTCCATAGATCTTCATTGCTGTTTTTTTCTGGCCATCTGATTTTGAAGATGCGCCTCAGACAGGTGTTAATGAAGGTCTGAAGTTTTTGTTGCACTGCCTTGGTCATTCTCCAAGTCTCGCAGCCATAGAGTAGAACCGACTTCACGTTTGAGTTGAAGATGCGTAATTGTGTTGTCCTTCTGATCTCTCCTGAGGCCCAGATGTTCTTTAGCATGATGAATGCTGCTCGCGCCTTGCCTATCCTGGCCATGATGTCTTGGTCGGTGCCCCCCTGTTTGTCGACTACGCTTCCCAAGTAGACAAAGGAATCTACTTCCCTGATGGGCTCGCCTCCGATTCTGACTGGGCTGCTGTCTGTGGTGTTGATCTTCATCAGCTCGGTCTTCTTCTTGTTTATCTTGAGCCCTGTTCCTGCTGATGTTGTCTCAAGGCGGGTGGTCATGTCCTGCATCTGTGTGTGACTGTGGGAGAGGAGTGCCAAGTCGTCAGCAAAGTCAAGGTCATCTAGCTGCGTCCAGAGTGTCCATTGTATCCCATTGTTCCTGCCTGTTGTTGTGGTCTTCATGATCCAGTCGATGACCAGGAGGAAGAGGAAAGGTGACAACAGACATCCCTGGCGCACTCCTGTCTTCACCTCAAAACTGTCTGACAACTGGTCTGCATGAGCCACCCTACAGTTCATATCCTGATAGGTGCACCGGATGAGAGAGATGATCTTCTCTGGTATTCCATAGTGTCTCA
>CM031598.1:2589905-2592405 GCA_018398815.1 Conus ventricosus
TGACATTTGTTGACAGCAAACATTTCTTGTAACGGAAGAGCCCCCGCTTTAGTATAATCCCTTCACTAAGACTAGATGATTTTAATAGAACTGCTTTAAGTGCTCTTTTGTAGACACTCTTAAGAGGTTTCATGGCATTAGCACTAGCAGAATCAAATAGTGTTGAACAATAATTGATTGAAGAGAGAACATGTGCGTGTAGGAACAATTTCCTGGCATGAAGGTTTAAGAAATGCTTAACCTTGCACAGATGATATGTTTGTCTGGATATTGATTTACATAAACTGCGAAGGTGATGAGACCAAGAAAGATTATTATCAACATATACACCTAGAACTCGATGGCTATCCACCACTTCAATTTCCTGATTATTGATAAAAACAGATGGGGGCTGTGTGGTTATGTTTTGTCTTCTCTGCCTTGTTGTTATCAGCATTAGTTTTGTTTTGTTAGGATTCAGTGACATGTGATTTACATTGCACCAATTACTTAAGATATTAGCATTCTTCTGTAATGAAGTGAAAACAGCTTCCAAGCTGGGGCTACTTGTATGGACAGTGGTATCATTACAAAAGAGTTCACATGAATCCTCAATATAAAGAGGGAGATCATTTATATAAACTGAGAACAGCAAAGGACCTAACACAGAACCCTGGGGTACGCCATGTTGGATAGGTAACTTCTCTGATAAATTGTTGTTGACACAAACGATTTGCTGACGGTCTTCTAGGAATGATGTTATCAGTTGGAAGGTATTTCCTGTTATACCATATGATAAAAGCTTCCTGCATAACAATTTGTGGTCAATGACATCAAATGCCTTTGCAAAATCAACAATGATTGGGCCGGCCAGCGTGGAGCCACGAGAATAAGCGTGGCTGCGTCTTCCCTTGCTTTGCGGAGAACTTTTCCCAGAATGGGGAACGGGGGAAAGGCGGGGGCATCGGGCCTCCTGTAGGGCTGCTCCTCTGACCAGATCCCGCAGAAGAGGGTCGTCCCGAAGGAGGGGCCCCTAACTGGCGGATAGTGGTGGAAATAGCCGCCCTGTGAACCTTAACAGAGGAGGCTGAAAGTTTTTTCTCTGATGAAAGAAAAGCTAGGTAGTTCGCCAATTGGCATTGAGAAGGAGAATGAGGTGATACTGCGTGGCTGGAGCACCAAGAGCGCCAGCCATTCCAGTGGACACTGTAGACACTTTGGGTGCCTGACCTGTGGGCATGTTCCACAAGGCCGATTACCGATGGGGAGGCGCCTTGTTCAGACAGCGCGTCCCGCACAGTAGCCAGGCGTGAAGATGAGAGAGAGAGAGAGAGAGAGAGAGAGAGAGAGAGAGAGGGGGGGGGCGGAGAGAGATCTTTCCCTCCCTTCCCCTGCTATCTCCCTCTCATATCGCTTTACAGAATATGAAAAAAAAAAATCTTTCCCTCCCACTCCCGCTCCTTCTCCCCATTCTTCGTCTGTCCCCTAGCATCCTACTTAGCCTCGCTGGTTCGCCCCCTCACATTTCTACATGATATTCTCTGCTGCAGTTAATCCTTTCATTCACCGCTTCCATGCTCGTCATGGTTTGAACATTCTGATAAACAACACTTCTTTTAGTATACCAGCCGCCGTGGCGTTGTGGTTAGTGTTGCTGATTCCCAGCTGAATGGTCGTGGGTTCGATTCCCATCTGAGTCGTGAATATTCATGTGATTTTTGGGCACATGACTGGCTGTTACCTAGAGCTAAGATTGCTATGGGTTCAGCTGGAAAGATTGGAACTACGCAGTCGAGTTTCATTTACCTTACGTCTGTCAGAATGTTGCTCAAATTTTATTGCCAGCACTGCAGGCGTCTGTGCCGCTCGGGCCTGGTTGACGCCGGGCTACACTATATATGTATGTCAAGAGTAAACACTGTCAGGCACTCTCAGATCGGCATGGAACTCTGTAGCACCATCTGCATCATTGTCATCCTCATCTATCAGAACAAAGGAACAAAGCTCAAATTTTGTGGCGCTTCATGCCATGCTCTCATGATGACCTCAATGTCGATTTTCTGTCCTCGGTGAATTTGTGTCGAGGTCCCTCCGGAGGGCTACGTTCTCTCACTCCGGCTCCGTGACTAAGTAACTATTGTTGTCGGTATGGGTTTGGGGGAGTGGTGTTTTGCCTAGGTTTGCTTAAAACAGGCACCACTGAACACCACTGTATTGATACGGCAGCAATGCAGCGTCTCCTCTGATGGTCTTTCGAATGAGACTATAAACCGAGGTTCCGTGTGTGAACGCACGCATAACATCTTGCACACACGTAAAATCCCATCACCAACTTTCGGAAGAGTAGGCCAGTTTGGCCGTTGGTATGGATGACACGTTACACATAGCATGCACCCTGCGTGAGAAATGGAAAGAATGAAAGAAGTAAGGAAAATGAGTGATCGATATTGAACGATACTGACTGGATGACACGGGAAACGACTGAATGAAGCGTCAGCTGGCAGCTCTTCAGTCGGCACTA
>CM031598.1:2597405-2604905 GCA_018398815.1 Conus ventricosus
GGCAGCCTAGAATTCCTTATTTGTGAGATGTCAGCGTTGAATTCCGTTTCGCTTCGCATGCATACCCACTACACCCTCACTTGACGGCTGGCCATAGTAATGAACGTGACACTGACACTGAACATCATGAGCAATCGTCATCAAGCCAGGTGTTTGTTTTATAGACAGCCCAATCATTTCCAAACAAAATATTAAATGAAAGTCAGTCAGACATTGTATTCATACCTGCACATGGAAAGTGGGCAAGGTGGCAGCGGGAAAGGGCGAAGGGGCATAGGTCAGGGTATAAAATGATTGTTGTCAATATAGGGACGGGTAACCCAGTTCCGAGTTCGTCAGAATGCTAATGTGCAAGCACTGACTTGATATTGTGAAGCGTTTTTAGTTTGAGGTGTCGGAAATCGCTGTTGATCTGTCCCTTTATCAGCATTATTGCAAATAAAGTTTTTGGTTAACGGAGTTTACAGTGTGAAATAGTATAATCGTCATACGCAAACAGAAGAACTTGAGCCCGTCTGTTCGTACTATGTCCAGTTCGCTTAGAGTCATTTTTCGATTGCACTTCACCCGTGGAAAGAAAATCAAAGGTCGCACGGAACAACAAACAAATAAGTGAATAGCCGAGTCAGTCAAATTACAAAATAACTTACCCAAGGTTAGAAACACCCGTTAACAGCAATTGCACCAACTTCGGTTCGCTCCATCGAGCTGCCGCACACACTTTGTCGTCTGCTAGGAAAAATTAACGTTTCTCATAGTTATTTCCCTTGCGTTACTTCAGTTTCGCTGAAAGAATATGCTTACAAGTGCGACAATCGGCTTTCTGTTCAGTTATATTATGTCACAACCGTCGTCTCATGGAGAGAAGTCATTCCTGCCTGGGGAAAACAGATTTCTATATAATACATTGTAAAATTCATTACATTATGATTTACATTTTGCTATCTGTAATGCAGGTAAAAATTTAAATGTGCAGTTTTGTTTATTGCAGTCATGAATTTCTTTTAATCGGAAAAAAAAAGTCGGAACTGAAAGTGCAGAAATCAAAGATTTAAGACAAAATTTTTCAAAACAACAATTAAGAAAACCTCTTTAAAATATTATCGTGAGCAAATTGCACATAATGTCCATTTAGGTGCTTAGACCGTTCATACCTACACAGCATTTTTTTTTAACCATGTTATGTCATGTCACAAGAGAGAAGGATGTCGAAAAGTGAGCCACAAAAAGTAGTGGGACAACGAGAAGGAAAGAGAAAAAATAATAATAATGATGAACAAAACTACAGAGTACAAGAGATTGACAGGAATGAGGAAATTTGCGCAGAGAGAGGGGAGGGGGTCAGGTTGGTTCAGCAATCATTGACAGAGAGACAGAGAGAGGGGAGGGGGTCAGGTTGGTTCAGCAGTCATTGACAGAGAGAGGGGAGGGGGTCAGGTTGGTTCAGCAATCATTGACAGAGAGACAGAGAGAGGGGAGGGGTCAGGTTGGTTCAGCAGTCATTGACAGAGAGAGGGGAGGGGGTCAGGTTGGTTCAGCAATCATTGACAGAGAGACAGAGAGAGGGGAGGGGGTCAGATTGGTTCAGCAATCATTGACAGAGAGAGGGGAGGGGGTCAGGTTGGTTCAGCAATCATTGACAGAGAGACAGGAGAGGGAGGGGGTCAGGTTGGTTCAGCAGTCATTGACAGAGAGAGGGGAGGGGGTCAGGTTGGTTCAGCAATCATTGACAGAGAGACAGAGAGAGGGGAGGGGGTCAGGTTGGTTCAGCAATCATTGACAGAGAGAGGGGAGGGGGTCAGGTTGGTTCAGCAATCATTGACAGAGAGACAGAGAGAGGGAGGGGGTCAGGTTGGTTCAGCAATCATTGACAGAGAGACAGAGAGAGGGGAGGGAGTCAGGTTGGTTCAGCAATCATTGACAGAGAGACAGAGAGAGGGGAGGGGGTCAGGTTGGTTCAGCAATCATTGACAGAGAGACAGAGAGAGGGGAGGGGGTCAGGTTGGTTCAGCAATCATTGACAGAGAGACAGAGAGAGGGGAGGGGGTCAGGTTGGTTCAGCAATCATTGACAGAGAGAGGGGAGGGGGTCAGGTTGGTTCAGCAATCATTGACAGAGAGACAGAGAGAGGGGAGGGGGTCAGGTTGGTTCAGCAGTCATTGACAGTTTACAAGTTCTGCGCCGAGTGCCGTCTTCACTCCACCCCCATCTCCTCACCCCCACTGGGATGCCGGGGGTCTTTCGGAATAAATAAATGATGTCACAGGTTTCTGGCAATTCTGTGCAAACAGTTTCCTTTTTTTTTCTCTCATTCTCTTTGACTGTATCTGTTGTCTGCTATTTCTTTCTTTATTTTTTAACATCTGCGGCTTATACATCCGTTTTGTTTGTTTTGTGTGTTTTTTTAATCGTTGTTTGGGTTTTTTAAAAAGAAAGTTCTCACATTCCTTTCACCGTTTAGGAATTCCAGGGGAACTTGCAGCAAAGCTTTGTGTGTGTACATGTGTGCCTACGTGTGAGTGTGAGTGAGAGAGAGAAGAGGGGGGGGGGGGGGGGGGCAGGGAGACGGACAGAGACCGAGACGGAAAGACAGAGAAAGTAGTTACCTGTGTGTGTGTGTGTGTGTGTGTGTGTGTGTGTGTGTGTGTGTGTGTGTGTGTGTGTGTGTGTGTGTGTGTGTGTGTGTGTGTGTGTGTGTGTGTGTGTGTGTGTGTGTGTGTGTGTGTGTGTGATTCCTCCTGAGATCTTGAGACGTACCCCATTGCCGAGCCTGTACATCTGTTGAAGGCTCTGTCTGGATCCCACTGCTGGTGGACATTAAGGCGTGTGTCTGCCAGACATGTTTGGTGTCCACACTCCTTCTCCACAGCCACACCTACCACACTGCGCTGCACCTCTTGGTAGGCTATACACTACACTGCACTGCACCTCTTGGTAGGCTATACACTACACTGCACTGCACCTCTTGGTAGGCTGTACACACACACTGCACTGCACCTCTTGGTAGGCTGTACACTACACTGCATTGCACCTCTTGGTAGGCTGTACACTACACTGCATTGCACCTCTTGGTAGGCTGTACACTACACTACACTACACTGCGCCGCACTTCTTGGTAGGCTATACACTACAGTGCACTGCACCTCTTGGTAGGCTATACACTACACTGCGCCGCACCTCTTGGTAGGCTATACACTACACTGCGCCGCACCTCTTGGTAGGCTATACACTGCACTGCGCCGCACCTCTTGGTAGGCTATACACTACACTGCGCCGCACCTCTTGGTAGGCTATACACTACACTGCGCCGCACCTCTTGGTAGGCTATACACTACACTGCGCCGCACCTCTTGGTAGGCTATACACTACACTGCGCCGCACCTCTTGGTAGGCTATACACTACACTGCGCCGCACCTCTTGGTAGGCTATACACTACACTGCGCCACACCTCTTGGTAGGCTATACACTACACTGCGCCGCACCTCTCGGTAGGCTATACACTACACTGCGCCGCACCTCTTGGTAGGCTATACACTACACTGCGCCGCACCTCTTGGTAGGCTACACACTACACTGCGCCGCACCTCTTGGTAGGCTATACACTACACTACACTACACTGCACCTCTTGGTAGGTTCTACACTACACTGCATTGCACCTCTTGGTAGGCTGTACACTACACTGCACTGCACCTCTTGGTAGGCTGTACACTACACTGCATTGCACCTCTTTGTAGGCTGTACACTACACTACACTACACTACACTGCACCTCTTGGTAGGCTATACACTACACTGCGCCGCACCTCTTGGTAGGCTATACACTACACTGCGCCGCACCTCTTGGTAGGCTATACACTACACTGCACCACACCTCTGGTAGGCTGTACACTACACTGCGCCGCACCTCTTGGTAGGCTATACACTACACTGCGCCGCACCTCTTAGTAGGCTATACTTTTAGGCTGTAGTGCCAATAGTCGGGTGAATACGACAGCAATGAGAATGAGAAAAGAGAGTACGTCTTGCAAGCGCTGGAGGTCAGAGATGTGGTTGAAATTCTGCCTCCGTCTCTTTTTGATGAAAGAGTCTTAGAAGGGGTCATTTAAAAGCACGACAACGACAGCATCTGCAGCCTTTGTTCCTGTGTCGGATTTTGGACAATTGATTGGGAAATATAGAAGAATGAAGCCGCCAACTGTTCAAGCGACTGAACCTTCGACTGCTATATTGGCAGATTGATCCCACACTTTAGACTGCTGAACCTTCGGCTGCTATATTGGCAGATTGATCCCACACTTTAGACTGCAGGTGAAAAGCTGCCAACTGTTCAAGCGACTGAACCTTCGACTGCTATATTGGTAGATTGATCCCACACTTTAGACTGCTGAACCTTCGACTGCTATATTGGCAGATTGATCCCACACTTTAGACTGCAGGTGAAAAGCTGCCAACTGTTCAAGCGACTGAACCTTCGACTGCTATACTGGCAGAGCTTGATCCCACACTTTAGACTGCAGATGCAAAGTGTCAGTTTTCCAACTTTTACGTCAGCCACATTCTCTAAAATGTTCAGGGGAAAACCATTTACATGCCGTTTACAGCCTAGCCGACGGTGGAGGCCACCAACACGGAAAATCAGACGAAAACTGGGCATCTCCTAAACGATTTTATACTACATGAATGTTTTGTCAGATTTTTAGGCCATGACCCATTTCAAAACGAACTTCATGTAAACAAAGCGTGTCAATTTGAGACACACGACAAACTAAATAAATCACTGAATCAGACCCAAACTTTAAAACAATTACACTTGCTGTATAAGAATTAATAGCATACAGAGAGGTTTATTTTGTGTTTCATAGATGTACAAAGCAAGTGCATGACGAGCGAGAATGATTCTTTCGTCGTAACATCATGAATGAAACTCCACCCAAAGGAGCTTCATCCACTCATCCACCCGCCAAATCATCTCTGACTAATGTTCCCGCGATCTCAGTGAGGCACGGGTACTTTCTCACGGCACTTTACTGCTCACACTCAGTGAGGCACGGGTACTTTCTCACGGCACTTTACTGCTCACACTCAGTGAGGCACAGGTACTTTCTCACGGCATTTTACTGTTCACACCCAGTGAGGCACAGGTACTTTCTCACGGCACTTTACTGTTCACACCCAGTGAGGCACAGGTACTTTCTCATGGCATTTTACTGTTCACACCCAGTGAGGCACAGGTACTTTCTCACGGCACTTTACTGCTCACACCCAGTGAGGCACAGGTACTTTCCCACGGCACCTTACTGCTCACACCCAGTGAGGCACAGGTACTTTCTCACGGCACTTTACTGCTCACACCCAGTGAGGCACGGGTATTTTCTCACGGCACTTTACTGCTCACACTCAGTGAGGCACGGGTACTTTCTCACGGCATTTTACTGCTCACACCCAGTGAGGCACGGGTACTTTCTCACGGCACTTTACTGCTCACACTCGGTGAGGCACGGGTACTTTCTCACGGCACTTTACTGCTCACACTCAGTGAGGCACGGGTACTTTCTCACGGCACTTTACTGCTCACACCCAGTGAGGCACGGGTACTTTCTCACGGCACTTTACTGCTCACACCCAGTGAGGCACAGGTACTTTCTCACGGCACTTTACTGCTCACACCCAGTGAGGCACAGGTACTTTCTCACGGCACTTTACTGCTCACACAGCCTCTGGACATTTTCTTCATCACAACAGTCTGGGCATTGATTTTCTTACACCAAAGCCTAGCGTCCATCGCAGAAGAATTTGCACCGGCTGGCTATCGTCCTAGTATGGCACTAATGCAACGGCAAATGTCACAATGCAACAATCTATCCGGGGGAAAATGTATCAGCGCAGTATTTTGGATTAAAAAAAAAAAAAGATGCAACAAGTCTCTCAGATTTAATCGATCGATAACCACTGAAAGCGGTGAAATATTGAGACTTTAATCTTGTGCCGTTGATGAGTAATAATGTAAGTCCATCTTGTGTGAAACTTTCCGAAACAATTAAGTGTATAGTTTATGACCAGTTATAATCATTCTTTTTATTGGTCGTCCACTTGGATTATAAAACTTTTTCGTTCGTATGTTGCAGGTTGATAATCCCTTTGGAATGATCATCTGAGATTACATTTTTTATTTCTTTCCCATGTCTATTATCCAGTGTATTTATTAAAAAAAACCCTGCATTTTAGTGGAAAACGCAACCGAACTGCACACTGCTGCATTGTGACAGTTCGCGTCGTGTCATGGCCCTTCAGATCCTCAGAGCCTAAGCTATGACTAGTTGCAACCCTTAAAAACCTGAGGCTGCACAATGCTTCTTTTTTGTCAATAATGCTATCCCATTTTACGATCCTGGGGGACGGGACATAGCAGAGCTTTAGAGCTGTCGTTCCCGGCAGACAAGGTTAAAAGCACAATCAAGCGTGGTAATCGGGTTCCCTCCCCTGCTTAAAACACGCACTGTCCCAGTCCGACCGGTTTGTAAATAGTAACTGTTCCTGTTTAAGAACAGGGAAGATACCTTCCCGATCTGCGATGGGAAAAGATACTGCTCACTGGCAGAATGATACGTTCTCTCAGCCTAATGATCTGAGAAGGGTAAAGATACTGTTTACAGGCAGACTGAGAGGAGATACGTTCTCTCAGCCGTATCAAACTGACCATGAGAGAAGCGGAGGCCGTTCTGCTTCCCAGTGACCACTCCACTGTACATCAGCTTTACTGTTGTTTCATTCAGCTGTTCTGACTTCTTTTAATGACCGCTCCGCTGTACATCAGCTTTACTGTTGTTTCATTCAGCTGTTCTGACTTCTTTTAATGACCGCTCCGCTGTACATCAGCTTTACTGTTGTTTCATTCAGCTGTTCGGACTTCTTTTAATGACCGCTCCGCTGTACATCAGCTTTACTGTTGTTTCATTCAGCTGTTCGGACTTCTTTTAATGACCGCTCCGCTGTACATCAGCTTTACTGTTGTTTCATTCAGCTGTTCTGACTTCTTTTAATGACCGCACCGCTGTACATCAGCTTTACTGTTGTTTCATTCAGCTGTTCGGACTTCTTTTAACCAACATTTTCCCCAGATGTTTGGAGCATGGTAGACCGCCGTTACCGTAAAGATTCTGACATGATTTCAGTCAGTTTATTTCAGACATAGGGATACCTTATTGCATTTGAAATAAAAAAATCACTTGCTGTGCTCTAGTGTCACCATCTTACGTTGCCAGTAAACCTGAAACAATGTCGGCTTTCAACAACGACTGCAGCGCGGTCCACCAGACGACATAGCCATGAAACACTCAATCCGTCTTCCGGAAAGAGAGAACGGCGCCCAGAGGGACATGGAAACGATCTGGGTGTGACACATAGTATT
This sequence comes from Conus ventricosus, assembly GCA_018398815.1. Taxonomy (NCBI): domain Eukaryota; kingdom Metazoa; phylum Mollusca; class Gastropoda; order Neogastropoda; family Conidae; genus Conus; species Conus ventricosus. The sequence continues at coordinate 2,604,815 of CM031598.1, forward strand.
TTGAAATCGCCCAGACTGGCCTTTAGAGCAACGACGTCCATGTGTTTGTGTTTCATATATCCTTCAGACACCATACTGGATATTGCTTCAG
>CM031598.1:2609905-2614905 GCA_018398815.1 Conus ventricosus
ATCCTGACATTCCTTGATTCTCTATCCACCGCCATTTCTTTCCCATCTGACATTACAGCATCGCCCAAGAGGTGCCAGACCCGCCCCACTGTCCACTGCCCTCGCCTCTCGCTTTCTTTACTGTCCTTTAATGGTTCAGAATAGTGTGGACAAAGAGGTGCCAGACCCGCTCCACTATCCACCGCCCGTGCCTCTCGCTTTCTTTACTGTCCTTTAATGGTTCAGAATAGTGTGGACAAAGAGGTGCCAGACCCGCTCCACTATCCACCGCCCGTGCCTCTCGCTTTCTTTACTGTCCTTTAATGGTTCAGAAGAGTGTGGACAAAGAGAGTGCGGGGACGGGGGAAGTGAGTAATTCAGGGGAGTGGGACTTGGTGGAGGAGGGGGGAGGATTGAGACGAGAGGAACGATGACAAGAGAGAGAGAGAGAGGTCATGAAATTAGGACAGATCATGAGAATGATGGGGTGGCGGAGAAGGCAGATGACGGGATGGAGAGAGAGAGAGAGAGACAGACAGACAGACAGACTTACAGACAGACAGACAGACAGACAGACAGACAGTCAGACAGACAGAGGCAGAGACAGAGAGGAAAGAAGAAGACACAATGAAAGCAAGAAAAGAAGAAGGGGAAAAAAACCCAGCGAATTAAACCAAACCAAACCAAAACAGAATATAAAAAACGACAACTGCAAGGTCCTGACAAACGTTGCGAGAACAAAGAAACTAAAGAACAGGAGGCCATGCATAGAGGGAAGAAAAAGGAGGGGTTTAAAAGGAAATAAGGCAAAGCAAAAAATAAAAAGTAAATAAAAATGGTCAAAAAAAAGAAAGAAAGAAGAAAACAAGATATAAGATAAATAAAACGGAAAATGAAAGAAAACTAAAACAGAACAACAACAAAAAAAAGCTCTGAAAGAAATAATTCAAGGCAGAGGTGAAACCCCACACAGAGACAGCAGGAACGTGGGGAAACCTTGCCACTCTACAGACAGACCTTTTCATCACGTACCCCTATCAGCCTTCCTCGTCTCTCACGCTTTCCCCAATTCTCGCTCCACTGGTATTTCTTTCCCCACCCTCTCCACCCTCCCACTGCAGCATCGTCAACGAGGTGCCATACCTCCCCCCTCCCCCTCTCCACCCCAGCTCCATTCTCCTAACCTCCACCCACTCACTATTTCCATCTGCTGTCCATCTCTGACGCTCTGTTTTCTTTCCTTGGATGAGAAAAGAAAGGCAGGGGCAATATCAGGGGAGAGAGAGAGAGAGAGAGAGAGAGAGAGAGAGAGAGAGAGAGAGGAGAGAGAGAGAGAGAGAGAGACAGAGACAGACAGACAGACAGACAGACAGACAGAGACAGAGACAGAGAGACAGAGAGAGAGACAGAGAGAGACAGAGACAGAGAGAGAGAGACAGAGAGAGAGACAGAGAGAGACAGAGAGAGACAAGGGGGAGGGAGGAAAGAGGGAGAGAGAGAAAAGAAAAACAAGCCATAAGGGATAAGCAAAGATCGAACATAATTAAAAACTTAAACAAACAAAGATATGCATATACAGAAATGGAGAAAAACTGACACACAATCAGTCATGTAGAAGGACATGACAGATATTGACAGAACAAATAAATAAAGGTCGAATACAGGTGAAAGCAATGGTATGGCAAACAAAAAAGGAGAGAGAGAGAGAGAGAGAGAGAGAGAGGAGAGAGAGAGAGAGAGAGAGGAGAGAGAGAGAGAGGAGAGAGAGAGAGAGCAGCAAAGAAGGAAATTTGAAATAAATAAAAAAAGAATCAACCACGCAAGAACACTCAAATATCGGGGGAAAATGAAAAAAGCCAGCTACAAGGATGTGACAAGCATTAACATAATAAAGAAACTAAAGGATGTGGACAAGCATTAACAGAATAAAGAAACTAAAGGATGTGACAAGCATTTACAGAATAAAGAAACTAAAGGATGTGACAAGCATTAACAGAATAAAGAAACTAAAGGATGTGACAAGCATTAACAGAATAAAGAAACTAAAGGATGTGACAAGCATTAACATAGTAAAGAAACTAAAGGATGTGACAAGCATTAACAGAATAAAGAAACTAAAGGATGTGACAAGCATTAACAGAATAAAGAAACTAAAGGATGTGACAAGCATTAACATAATAAGAAACTAAAGGATGTGACAAGCATTAACAGAATAAAGAAACTAAAGCAGAAAAAGAGAAAAGCATGCACAAGGTAAACAGGAAATAACGAACAGACGCAAACAAAACGAAAAGAAAATCAAACAAGGCAAAATGAAACGACAATGAAAACAAACAAAAGAAACAAATAGACGGAGACAAATCAAGTCATTGGAAATTAAAAAGAAGAATTGTGAAAGAAGCAAACTTAGGAAAAAGAGGAAACCCAGTACAGAGAAGCTGAAACGCCAGGATAGCCTTCCAACTATACACAATGGACACATAAAGAAAAGAAATCCAATGATCAACATTAACAATGTACGTACAAGGTTATAAAACACGTTACATACCTTTTCATCTGAAATCCCATCAGATTATGACATTCAGGGAAAGCAAATATTACAGACAAATCTTAGTGTCACATTGTTCCAATCAGGCTCCAATGCTATGAACAACATGCAAATAGAAAGGGAAGAAAAGACATAAGGCAGGCAGAGTGGTGGGGAGTGGAGTGCAGATAGAGAGAGAGGGGGGAGGGAGGGCAGGGTCATGGGAATGTAGTGGAGGGGAGAGAGAAGCAGGGGAGGGCAACGTGTTGTAGTGCTGAGAGAGAGGCAGGGGAGGGAAACGAGTTGTAGTGCAGAGAGAGGCAGGGGAGGGCAACGTGTTGTAGTGCTGAGAGAGAGGCAGGGGAGGGCAACGTGTTGTAGTGCAGAGAGAGGCAGGGGAGGGAAACGAGTTGTAGTGCAGAGAGAGGCAGGGGAGGGCAACGTGTTGTAGTGCTGAGAGAGAGGCAGGGGAGGGCAACGTGTTGTAGTGCAGAGAGAGGCAGGGGAGGGAAACGAGTTGTAGTGGAGAGAGAGGCAGGGGAGGGAAACGAGTTGTAGTGGAGAGAGAGGCAGGGGAGGGCAACGAGTTGTAGTGCAGAGAGAGAGGCAGGGGAGGGCAACGTGTTGTAGTGCAGAGAGAGAGGCAGGGGAGGGCAACGTGTTGTAGTGCAGAGAGAGAGGCAGGGGAGGGCAACGTGTTGTAGTGCAGAGAGAGAGGCAGGGGAGGGCAACGTGTTGTAGTGCAGAGAGAGAGGCAGGGGAGGGAAACGAGTTGTAGTGGAGAGAGAGGCAGGGGAGGGAAACGAGTTGTAGTGCAGAGAGAGGCAGGGGAGGGCAACGTGTTGTAGTGCTGAGAGAGAGGCAGGGGAGGGCAACGTGTTGTAGTGCAGAGGGAGGCAGGGGAGGGCAACGTGTTGTAGTGCAGAGAGAGGCAGGGGAGGGCAACGTGTTGTAGTGCAGAGAGAGAGGCAGGGGAGGGAAACGAGTTGTAGTGGAGAGAGAGGCAGGGGAGGGAAACGAGTTGTAGTGCAGAGAGAGGCAGGGGAGGGCAACGTGTTGTAGTGCAGAGAGAGAGGCAGGGGAGGGCAACGTGTTGTAGTGCTGAGAGAGAGGCAGGGGAGGGCAACGTGTTGTAGTGCAGAGGGAGGCAGGGGAGGGCAACGTGTTGTAGTGCACAGAGGGAGGCAGGGGAGGGCAACGTGTTGTAGTGCAGAGAGAGGCAGGGGAGGGCAACGTGTTGTAGTGCAGAGAGAGAGGCAGGGGAGGGAAACGAGTTGTAGTGGAGAGAGAGAGGCAGGGGAGGGCAATGTGTTGTAGTGCAGAGAGAGAGGCAGGGGAGGGCAACGTGTTGTAGTGCAGAGAGAGAGGCAGGGGAGGGAAACGTGTTGTAGTGCAGAGGGAGGCAGGGGAGGGCAACGTGTTGTAGTGCAGAGAGAGAGGCAGGGGAGGGCAACGTGTTGTAGTGCAGAGAGAGAGGCAGGGGAGGGCAACGTGTTGTAGTGCAGAGAGAGAGGCAGGGGAGGGCAACGTGTTGTAGTGCAGAGAGAGAGGCAGGGGAGGGCAACGTGTTGTAGTGCAGAGAGAGAGGCAGGGGAGGGCAACGTGTTGTAGTGCAGAGAGAGAGGCAGGGGAGGGCAACGTGTTGTAGTGCACAGAGAGAAGAGGGGAGGGCAACGTGTTGTAGTGCAGAGAGAGAGGCAGGGAGGGCAACGTGTTGTAGTGCAGAGAGAGAGGCAGGGGAGGGCAACGTGTTGTAGTGCACACAGAGAGGCAGGGGAGGGCAACGTGTTGTAGTGCAGAGAGAGGCAGGGGAGGGCAACGTGTTGTAGTGCAGAGAGAGGCAGGGGAGGGCAACGGGTTTGTAGTGCAATATACATATACAAAGAACTGGAATAAACGAAACAAAATCAATCTCGGACAAAGACATGACAGGCGTTGACAGAACAAAGAGGCAATCCACGAAAGAGAACACAGAAAGCAAGGTAAACAACAAAGCAAAAAAGAACAGAAAGCCGCATGGTGAGAGAGAGAGAGAGAGAGAGGAGAGTGAGAAGAGAGAGAGAGAGAGAGAGAGAGAGAGGAAGAGAGAGAGAGAGAGAGAGAGAGTAGAGATTGATTGATTGATTGATCTTTAATACCAAGGATGAAGATTTTAGGCCAAAGCCTAGTCTTACAATCTGTCCTTGTCATGCATACATTTTTTCAGCACATATCATTCATACAGACAATTCAATATACCAACATGATAATCTAATTCTACAATGATAAGCAAACGCTCATAAAAGCACTAATGAGATGGGGGAGGGTTTAAAACAAAGGAAACTTACAAGCAAACAAACAAACAAAACTACAGAGAGAGAGAGAGGTCAGAGGAGGGTGGGGAAGAGAGAATGGTAAGGTAGGGGGAGGAGAAAAGGGATGGTAGACAGAGTGGGAGTGGGATGAGCGATTTTAACGGAGTAGGTTTTATGTTGAGACGATTTATTCAAAGTAT
>CM031598.1:2627405-2632405 GCA_018398815.1 Conus ventricosus
TGAATACTGTGTGAACATTGAGTTTGTTTCGATTTCTCTTATCTCCTAGCCCGAACTGAGTGGTAGGTCGACATTAGCCTACTCGCGCAGTACGTGCTGAATCGGGATCGTGTATTTGTTCTGCCATCGTTTTGTGTTGTGTACATGCATCTAGTCGGGGTACATGGACGTCCAGATTTGGAAATTCTTTTTCAGGGAAGTTTCCACATCAGCTTTCCTTGCCTTTTATCTCCACACATGCCAGGTGATAGGGTACTGCAGGCGGAATTAATTTGTAGATATATGCATTCAGTCGCTTCACAACAGGAGCGAAAAGAAAACTTCATTGTCTATCATTCGTCATTCATGTGTCCTTACCTCACTGAAGATTTCCTCTGCAACAGCACCGTTCAGTATTATCCACTTTATGGCTGTGACTTGGACACACCGTTCAGTATTATCCACTTTATGGCTGTGACTTGGACACACCGTTCAGTATTATCCACTTTATGGCTGTGACTTGGACACAAAATTACTACTCATTACTGCGAAGTTTGTTTTCTTTGACAGAAAAAAGACTTGGAGGCGTCTTGAGGTTTTACAGTTATTAAAAGAGAAAAGAGAAAAATGCGGTCTGTTACATCACATGTCTTTGTAAAGTTACCAGTACAATCAATTGTCCTTTAATTATTATATGTATACATTAGTCGGCTGAACGAGCAAGGGTTCTCTTGACAAAAGCAGTCAAACCTCAATCAAAAATAGTCCAGATAGGTTACTCTAAGGTCATTGAGAGAGAGGCGAGGAGACAGTGGGAGGGGGTGGAGAAAGAGGTAAGGTAAGGTAATGTTGCTTATAGCCCAGCTGACCGCAAAGGGCCATATCAGGGCTGTCACCGCACTGAAGTCAACTCACAAGCCATTTACTCATTAAAATACATCTTCTAAAAACACACCCGAAATTTTGTTAAAAAAACTTTCTAATGTAAATTCTCAGATCAGGCGGAAAATGTTAGTCTCCCTCAGAAATTCAGAGATCACATGAGGTTGAACATCTCTGAACAAGGTTTTCATGGAGTCTGCTGTAAAATATTTGCCTCATGTCATGCAAGTTCCAACACTCTAAAAGGATATGCTTCATTGTGAGTGATACATGACATGGTATGCACCACGGAACTTAAACCGAATGGCCAGTGTGCAGCCAACATAAAACCGTCTCTTCAGTGCGACCACCAGAGGAAGATGAGAGGAACTCTTTTAGGTTTGGACGGATCTGGAAAAGTTTGTTATCCGTCTGTATATTCCAGTGCTCTTGCTAGAGTTCTCTGACATAATCGTTGACTTTCGCTTTCAAATCTGAGTAGGGGATAGATATGTTAGATAGTTTCCTTGTTGTGGCATTCTTGGCCAAACGATCAGCCATTTCATTTCCCTGAATGCCCACATGACCAGGAACCCAAGCAAGAACAATGTTATGACCTTACGCTTTCAAAGAGGTAAAAAGATTTGACAAAAAAGTTCAGAAGTTCAGGATGATGGTGGTTGCGGCCAGCTATGGCCTCCAAAGCTGACATAGAATCAGACAAAATCAGAAAGTCCTTGTTTGTAGATTGAGAGATGATCTTCAGGGCTAGAACCAGAGCTGTAAGTTCAGCAGAATAAACAGAAGTACCTGACGGAATATGTTTTGATAATAGTTAAGAAGGAGCACCAGGGAAATTGGCTGCACAGGCCACTCCATCTTCGGACTTTGAACCATCAGTAAATATTTTCTGAAAGGATGGGAATTTTGTACAGAGATCGGCAAACAATGCCTTGTATGCCAGAGAGCTGGTGGTTTCTTTGCGAAAAGCTGCAAGATCAAAGCAAATTTCTGGTGTGAAAAAGGTCCACGGAGGTTTATCTGGGAACTTGGAGAAGTCAGACACAACTCCTAGATCAAGACCTGCATTCTGCACATGAGGCTGCAAACGAAGACCAAACGGAGGAATATAGTTGGGATTTTTTTCGAATTTACTTTGATACCGGGGGAATAAAACAGTCACAGGCAGGGTTTTCCGGGACACACACACACACACACACACACGCACACCACACACACACACACACACACACACACACACACACACACACACACACACACACACACACGCACACACACACACACACACATGCGGGCGCGCGCGCACGCACGCACGCACGCACGCACACACACACACACAGAGGAGAGAAGAGAGAGAGAGAGAGAGAGAGAGAGAGAGAGAGAGAGAGAGAGTGAGAGAGAGAGAGAGAGAGAGAGAGGAAAAAATCTCAAGAAATGACAGTAAATGATAGACTAAAGAAATACTAAAATGAAGATAGAAAGTTAAATCAACCAACTAAAACGCTTGAATTTTGGAGCAAATCTGGAAGAAAAGATAGTTGCAGGGATAGTACTAGGGCTTACAGAACAAAGACGCCAAGAGAAAAGAGAAAGAAACCAGGTGAAAAGGACTACAAGAAAAAGACAGACAGAAAGAAGGCAATCCATCAAAAACAAAACAGATCATAATGAACGCAAAGAAGAAGGAACCCAAGACAAATAAAGCAAAATGGAAAAAGAGTGTTGAAAGGAACAACAAAAACGGGGAACCCCAATACAGAAATAACTGAAGCACCACGGAAGCCTTCAGACTGTCTTGTCCAGCACTATTTCTCAGCAGTGGAGTACATTGCTTCTGAGAATCCCTCCATTGTCACTCCACTGGCACTGGAAATAAAAGCAGGTCAACCTGAAAAGAAGAGGAAAAGGAAACAACCTGAAAAGAAGAGGAAAAGGAAACAATCAAGCACAACAAAAGAGGTAGCTCAAAATGGAGGAAAAAAGAAAAAAGAAACACGTTCTGGAAGAAACAATCAGAGCAAAAGGGAAACCTCACACAGAGACAGCAGGAACACGGGAAGCCTTGCCACTGTACAGACAGACCTTTACAGCACGTACCCCTAACAGCCTTCCTACAGACAGACCTTTACAGCACGAACCCCTATCAGTCTTCGTACAGACAGACCTTTACAGCACGTACCCCTATCAGTCTTCGTACAGACAGACCTTTACAGCACGCACCACTATCAGTCTTCGTACAGACAGACCTTTACAGCACGTACCCCTATCAGCCTTCCTACAGACAGACCTTTACATCACGTACCCCTATCAGCCTTCCTACAGACAGACCTTTACAGCACGTACCCCTATCAGCCTTCCTACAGACGGACCTTTACAGCACGTACCCCTAACAGCCTTCCTACAGACAGACCTTTACAGCACGTACCCCTAACAGCCTTCCTACAGACAGACCTTTACAGCACGTACCCCTATCAGCCTTCCTACAGACAGGCCTTTACAGCACGTACCCCTATCAGCCTTCCTACAGACATACCTTTACAGCACGTACCCTAACAGCCTTTCTACAGATAGACCTTTACAGCACGTACCCCTATCAGCCTTCCAACAGACAGACCTTTACAGCACTGACCCCTGTCAGCCTTCCTACAGACAGATCTTTACATCACGTACCCCTATCAGCCTTCCTACAGACAGACCTTTACAGCACGTACCCCTATCAACCTTCCAACAGACAGACCTTTACATCACGTACCCCTATCAGCCTTCCTACAGACATACCTTTACAGCACGTACCCCTATCAGCCTTCCTACAGACAGACCTTTACAGCACGTACCCTATCAGCCTTCATACAGACAGACCTTTACAGCACTGCCCCTATCAGCCTTCCTACAGACAGACCTTTACAGCACGTACCCCTATCAGCCTTCTTACAGACAGACCTTTACAGCACGTACCCCTAACAGCCTTCATACAGACAGACCTTTACAGCACTGACCCCCTATCAGCCTTCCTACAGACATACCTTTACAGCACTGCCCCTATCAGCCTTCCTACAGACAGACCTTTACAGAACGTACCTCTATCAGCCTTCCTACAGACAGACCTTTACAGCACTGCCCCTATCAGCCTTCCTACAGACAGACCTTTACAGCACGTACCCCTATCAGCCTTCCTACAGACAGACCTTTACAGCACGTACCCTTAACAGCCTTCCTACAGACAGACCTTTACGGCACGTACCCCTATCAGCCTTCCAACAGACAGACCTTTACAGCACGTACCCCTATCAGCCTTCCTACAGACATACCTTTACAGAACGTACCCCTATCAGCCTGCATTGTCTCCCAAACTCTCCCCAATTCTCCCTCCACTGGTATTTCTTTCCGCGCCCTCTCCACCCTCTACTGCAGCATCTCAAAGAGGTGCCGCAACCACCACCATCTGCCCCCATACCCCATCCCCACAACCCACCCACTCCTTCCATCTACTGCCCATATACCCCATCCTCACAACCCACCCACTCCTTCCATCTACTGCCCATATACCCATCCTCACAACCCACCCACTCCTTCCATCTACTGCCCATATACCCCATCCCCACAACCCACCCACTACTTCCATCTACTGCCCATATACCCCATCCTCACAACCCACCCACTCCTTCCATCTACTGCCCATATACCCATCCCCACAACCCACCCACTCCTTCCATCTACTGCCCATATACCCCATCCCCACAACCCACCCACTCCTTCCATCTACTGCCCATATACCCCATCCCCACAACCCACCCACTCCTTCCATCTACTGCCCATATACCCCATCCCCACAACCCACCCACTCCTTCCATCTACTGCCCATATTTCAAACTTTCTGCATTCTCCTTGGATGACAAAGAGTATAAGGATTGGGAGAGAGAGAGAGAGAGAGAGAGAGAGAGAGAGAGAGAGGAGAGAGAGAGAGAGAGAGAGAGAGAGAGAGAGAGAGTGAGAGACAGAGAGAGAGAGAGACAGACAGACAGACAAACAGACAGACAGAGAAAGACAGACACACACACACCACACACACACACACACACACACACCACACACACACACACACACACACACACACACACACACACACACACACACAGAGA
>CM031598.1:2634905-2637405 GCA_018398815.1 Conus ventricosus
AGGACTGGTCAATTTCAGAATGCTTAAAAAAAGGTACACGCACACGCATGCACGCACGCACGCACGCACGCACGCACGCACGCACGCACGCACGTACGCACGCACGCACACACTCACACACACACACACACACACACACACGCACGCACGCACGCACGCACGCACGCACGCACTCACGCACGCACGCACGCACACACGCACGCACGCACGCACGCACGCACGCACACACACAACACACACACACACACACACACACACACACAACACACACACACACACACACACACACACACACACACTCAAAGCCTTCCATGTCAGACGGTTCATAGGGACTGCCCATGAAAAGTTCAAGTGGTGGTTTGTTATGGCGGAGGTGGACGGTCACCCATCTGATTCCTTGACCGGCCACTCACCGTGGTCAGTACGGGGGATGTTGTCGCCTTTCGCCAGGGACTGCATGGCAGTCTGACTTCGATGTTTCCTGGCATTTTTGTCTGAGACAGAAGAGATGGCTTTGCACTTCTTTTAGACAGAAAGAGACGGCTTTGCACTTCTTGTAGACAGAAAGAGACGGCTTTGCACTTCTTTTAGACAGAAGAGATGGCTTTGCACTTTTTTTAAGAAGTGAAATGACTACTATGAAGAAACACTGGTGGAGTGTGGAAAATGGAGCCTTAAAAGGATAACAAATAGATACATCAATCAATCTATAAATATTACATGAATAAACAAATAGATCAATCAATCAATCAATCAATCAATACAAAACAAAAGTAAATACCGAGAATAAAGCGACCACAGAAACACACAGTCACCCATAATCAATCAATCAATCAATCAATCAATCAATCAATCAATCAATCAATCAATCAATCAATCAACCAATCAATACAAACAAAACAAAATACCGAGAAATAAAGCTGACCTAAGAAACACACAGTCACCAAAGTAGATGATACAGACGAATGTTAACCGCTGTCGCCATTGTGCAGATGAGATGTGCTTCAGTTCAGCATGGCTTTGTTGCGTTGACTCCGTGTGTAATAAACGTGGTCAGAAAGTTGCAAGGGAGGTCACTGTGTTACATTTCGCTTTCAGCGAGAGTGGACCCCGCCGTTTTCATAGGACAGGTGCTTCTGTCGGTTAAAGCTGAAAGCAATGTTATTGCATTAGTCAGCTGAACAGTTTACTCAGAGAGAGAAAACACCGAAGAATGAGTGTGAAACGGTGCCCCTATCATGCATACAGTCAATGTCCTACTCATGATCTGGCTGGCGACCCAAATCAAACGTATTGCCTCTCTACATCTATTTGCTCGGCTGATAAACTGAGAACAGGTAGCTATGTGCAATGGGGGAAAAAACAAGTGTGATCTTTCTCTGATTTTTTTTTTTCTCTGGAATAGTTTATTTGCAAACATCTGAAATGTTTAATACAGACGGGTGCGTCTTCAGTCTACGTGATAGCAAAGAAAATTGGTCCCAAGCTTGAACCTTGAGGTACACAGTATGTGTTAAAACGACGACGACAACAGCAACAGCAACAACAACAACAACAACAACAACAACAACAACAACAACAACAACACAACAACAACAACAAAACAACAAGAGTAAAAACAACGACAACAACAACAGCAATAACAACAACAGTAACTGCAATAACAACAACAACTACTACTACTACTGCGACTACTACTACTACTGCGACTACTACTACTGCTACTACTGCTGCCGTTGCTGCTGCTGCTGCTGCTGCTGCTGCTGCTGCTGTGCTGCTGCTGCTGCTGATGATGATGATGTGATGATGATGATGATGATGATGATGATGATGTACCATATCAGGAATGATTCGGATCTATTCATTAATGCAAATTCTGTTTCTCTTGGATAGAAGTGAGGGAAAAAATCGAAGCTGTCTTAAACCTTACATGTGTTATAGAGAAGAGTTCAAGTGTTACATGAAATGCTTTTGTAAAGTCATCATCACGACACGTCTGCATTTTCCTTATTGGCTTGTGTAAATCAAGTGGCTGAATTAGCGTGCTGTCAATTCTCAGAACACACCGGTCTAGACAGGCTACTCTCAGGTCATTGAGAGAGAGAGAGATGAGGAGAGAGAAGAGAGAGAGAGAGAGGAATGACTGAGAGAGAGAGAGAGAGAGAATAGACAGCAGACAGACAAGACAGACAGACAGACAGCGACAGACAGACAGGACAGACAGACAGGAGAGAGCTTGGAGATGGACAGAGACTGACAGATCAACAGAGGAACCGAGATCTGCACGCGCAATACAGGCCACACCTTTGTCGACCAGCACCGGTCAGATGATGCAGGGTGCGGTGGGTGGGGGTCGGTATGGGGAAGAGGGAGGGTGAGGGATGATGGGGAAGGAGAGGAGAGAAGCGCGCAGCGCTTGGTCGCAGCATGTGCGCTCCAAAACCCGAAGGTCTTGGTCTCAGCAGGTGCGCTCCAACTCACAGTCTTGGACTCAGCAGGT
>CM031598.1:2642405-2647405 GCA_018398815.1 Conus ventricosus
GTATAAGACTGTTGTGATCCGAGTGAAAAGAGGGGAACTATATAAGACTGTTGTGAGCCAGGTGAAAAGAGGGAAACTGTATAAGACTGTTGTGATCCAGGTGAAAAGAGGGGAACTATATAAGACTGTTGTGATCCAGGTGAAAAGAGGGAAACTGTATAAGACTGTTGTGATCCAGGTGAAAAGAGGGGAACTATATAAGACTGTTGTGATCCAGGTGAAAAGAGGGAAACTGTTTAAGATTGTTGTGATCCGAGTGAAAGAGGGAAACTGTATAAGACTGTTTGTGATCCGAGTGAAAAGAGGGGAACTATATAAGACTGTTGTGAGCCAGGTGAAAGAGGGAAACTGTATAAGACTGTTGTGATCCGAGTGAAAGAGGGGAACTATATAAGACTGTTGTGAGCCAGGTGAAAAGAGGGAAACTGCTATTCTGAAGAAAGAACGATCAGTTATAATCGTCAGGGAAAACAGAAAAAACAGTTGTGAACAGTTGGTAAAGTAGCGACCAATTTCGGTTTTCCAACCAATCACCGTTTTCCTGCAGGATTATGAGTTTATTTCTTTAAAAAAAACAGGGAAAGCAGGTACTGTTGCCTTCTGATGCCAGCATGCTCCACGCTGTTCATAACAACACTAATTCGAGTATGCCCCGACCACATTTCTCTATCTATCTATCCATGTGCCGTTCCTTTACACCCCCACCCCCCCTTTCTCAATTTTCCAGCTCAATACGGGGTCTCCGGATTTTTGTTAGCAAATACCACGCTCTGTAATTGTAAGAAGCCTTACGTTTTAATCCCGCAAACAAAATCTGCATGCCGCTCCGTTTTCCCCATCCCCTCTATGCTCTTCACCCCCCCCCCCCCCCCCCCGCCCTAGTGTGTATTGATCACACGTGAGTGGAAATAGGCCTCCTGTTTCTTGTCTTCTTTTCTTTTCCTCTGGTGAACTTTGCCCAGAATGTGGCCGAGATCAGACAGGAATTTGGCACCAGTTCGGGAAGGTTGGGATTTTAAGAGCGTGAAAAGGTCCAGGATTATTTCCGTTCCACACTCAGGAATTCATGGAAAGGAACAGGTGTTTTTCACTGAGCACGCACGCACGCACGCACTCACACACACACACACACACACACACACACACACACACACACACACACACACACACACACACACCAGACACACACACACACACACACACACACAACACACACACACACACACACACACACACACACACACACACACACACACCACACATACTCACACACACACACACACACACACACACACACACACACACACACACACACACACACACACTTACCACCACCACCACCACCACCATCACCCACATCATCATCATCACCACCATCACCACCACCATCATCATCACCATCATCACCACCACCCACCACAGAGAGAGAGAGAGAGAGAGAGAGAGAGAGAGAGAGAGAGAGAGAGAGAGAGAGAGAGAGAGAGAGAGAGAGAGAGAAGAGAGAGAGAGAGAGAGAAGAGAGAGAGAGAGAGAGAGAGAGAGAGAGAGAGAGAGAGAGAGAGAGAGAGAGAGAGAGAGAGAGAGAGAGAGAGAGAGAGAGAGAGTCCGTCTAATCTTCCTGGCCCCCTCAGTGACATTGACCCACGCCGTTCATTCCGACCTCCGTCCATAGCCACAGCCTGGCGTCTGGGCGTCATGGGACCACCCAGCAGAGGACACCCCGCCCTGCTGCTGAGACGTTTCGGTGGTGTTCTATGGCGCCTGTTGGATCCAATACACTTAGGATATCAAGTATGAAGTTGCCTACTGCTTAGTGGAGGAGCCAGCGTGAGTGAACTCTCCCTCCGGAGAACGCCACTCTGTCTGTCTAGCGACATTCCCCAAAGAATTTGCCGACACCTGTAAACCCGCCAGAATCTCATGGAGGGCGGAGATGTGTAGAGGTGAATGAAACTGAGGTCACTCTAGAGCAAGGCATCAAGGGCTTACAAGAATCGGAGACATTTTTATGCTGGTCGATGAGGATGTGGGTGAGGCAGATCATGCTATGGAGCACTTTCTGCTGTGTTGACTGCATGACAGGCCTGTTCTCCTCGCTTACTTTCTGATGTGGGTGAGGCAGATCATGCTATGGAGCACTTTCTGCTGTGTTGACTGCATGACAGGCCTGTTTTCCTCGCTTACTTTCTGATGTGGGTGAGGCACATCATGCCATGGAGCACTTTCTGCTGTGTTGACTGCATGACAGGCCTGTTTTCCTCGCTTACTTTCTGATGTGGGTGAGGCAGATCATGCCATGGAGCACTTTCTGCTGTGTTGACTGCATGACAGGCCTGTTTTCCTCGCTTACTTTCTGATGTGGGTGAGGCAGATCATGCTATGGAGCACTTTCTGCTGTGTTGACTGCATGACAGGCCTGTTCTCGATGTGGGTGATACAGATCATGCTATGGAGCTCTTTCTGCTCTCAGACTGCATGACAGACCTGTACTCCTCGCTTACTTTCTTCATGTATCCTGGCATCAGCAGGCAAGTGAGATACGGACACGTACAGTGTTGGTCAGCTCCGTCTGTCTGTCTGTCTGTCTGTCTGTCTGTCTGTCTGTCTGTCTGTCTGTCTGTCTGTCTGTCTGTCTGTCTGTGTGCCTCTGTCTCTGTCTGTCTGTCTGTCTGTCTGTCTCTGTCTGTCTGTCTGTCTGTCTCTGTCTGTCTGTCTGTCTCTCTCTCGCTGTCTGTCTGTCTGTCTGTCTCTGTCTCTCTCTCTCTCTCTCTCTCTCTCTCTCTCTCTCTCTCTCTCTCTCTCTCGCTGTCTGTCTGCCTGTCTCTCTCTCTCTCTCTCTCTCTCTCTCTCTCTCTCTCTCTCTCTCTCTCTCTCTCTCTCTCTCTCTCTCCTAAAGGTGGTTCATCTTTTCTCAGATTGTTCAAGGGCAGGCAAAGGACAGGCCAAGATAAACACAGTTCCAAACTGCCACCTTTTCCTTTCCGGCTCCGATGTCCATTCAATGCCCCTTCAGCCCTCCTCCCGCCCTCCTCCCTTCACCTTCCCGCCTTCCACCCTCCCCGATCCCTCTCCCTGCCCTTTCACCCCTCCCCCCTCCGTCCCAATCCTCTTCCCCTCTTCGCCCCACCGACCCTTCCCTCTTTCCCTCTTTCCCCAGCAAAAGATGGTCGTATCAATATGCCGTGCCATCGTCACGGAAAAGTGCCAGGTGTTTGAGACCAAACAACTGAGATGACGATGTAAACATCAATTATCTTCAAAAGAACAGTGGCCATTACTATTTTCATGCAAAAGCAGCAATGGTAACAGTAAGTATACAGAAATAACGACGTGGAAACAGTGGATTTGACGTGGAAAACCTAACTTCAAAGCGTGTTGACGCTTTCAAAATCTGAAATAATGGGTCTAGAGAAAGAAAATACTTTATGACTATAGATACTGTGAACAGTGGAAACAGTTTAGAAGTGCAGTTATTTTTGTGCTCCATTCCTTTTGGCAAAGCAGTCTTTTACAGTCCGACAGTCTGCGCGATGTCATCAATGAGATCAATGCAAAATGTCATCAATGAGATCAATGCATATGATGTCATCAATGAGGTCAGTGCATATAATGTCATCAATGAGATCAATGCATATAATGTCATCAATGAGGTCAGTGCATATAATGTCATCAATGAGATCAATGCATATAATGTCAACAATGAGATCATTGCATATGATGTCATCAATGAGATCATTGCATATAATGTCATCAATGAGATCAATGCAAAATGTCATCAATGAGATCAATGCATATAATGTCATCAATGATTTCAATGCAGATAATATCATCAATGAGACCAATGCATATAATGTTATCAATAAGATCAATGCATATAATGTCATCAATGAGATTAATGGATATAATGTCATCAATGAGGTCAATGCATATAATGTCATCAATGAGGTCAATGCATATAATGTCATCAATGAGGTCAATGCATATAATGTCATCAATGAGATCAATGCATATAATATCATCAATGAAACCAATGCATATAATGTTATCAATGAGATCAATGCATATAATGTCATCAATGAGGTCAATGCATATAATGTCATCAATGAGGTCAATGCATATAATGCCATCAACGAGATCAATGCATATCCACGTAAGTTGTACTTTCTCGTTTTACATGGGTCATGGTGCTCTGTTTTCGTGGGTGATGACTGTATTCATGATGATTATGGATGACAGCCATATGAGAGCCAAAAGCAAGGAAAAGGAGCAATTATGTAGGATTGAAAGAAGTCACTATCAATCTTTTTTTTTTCAAAGAAAAGTTGTTGACTTGTCAGGTCTAACATATCATGCACTTCATCCTTAACGATGTTTACGTTATGAACTTGTCAGGTCTAACATATCATGCACTTCATCCTTAACGATGTTTACGTTATGAACTTGTCAGGTCTAACATATCATGCACTTCATCCTTAACGATGTTTACGTTATGAACTTGTCAGGTCTAACATATCATACACTTCATCCTTAATGATGTTTACGTTATGAACTTGTCAGGTCTAACATATCATGCACTTCATCCTTAACGATGTTTACGTTATGAACTTGTCAGGTCTAACATATCATACACTTCATCCTTGCCGATGTTTACGTTATGAACTTGTCAGGTCTAACATATCATGCACTTCATCCTTAACGATGTTTACGTTATGAACTTGTCAGGTCTAACATATCATGCACTTCATCCTTAACGATGTTTACGTTATGAACTTGTCAGGTATAAAATATCATGCACTTCATCCTTGCCGATGTTTACGTTATAAACTTGTCAGGTCTAACATATCATGCACTTTATCCTAAACGATGTTTACGTTATGAACTTGTCAGGTCTAACATATCATGCACTTCATCCTTGCCGATGTTTACGTTATGAACTTGTCAGGTCTAACATATCATGCACTTCATCCTTAACGATGTTTACGTTATGAACTTGTCAGGTC
>CM031598.1:2652405-2663818 GCA_018398815.1 Conus ventricosus
TTTATTACCTTCAAATTGCCAGACATCTTCTCTTGTACTAAATCTATAAGTTCTATCGCTACCGTGAAGCCTAAGATTCTTGCAAGCCCCTTAGGAAAAGTATACTCTCTTCTTTCTTCTAGTGGGAAATGTATAGTAATTCTGAGGTTTGCTTCGTTAATTTTTAACAATATACCATATTCGCTAAGTACTTCTTTTAAAGAACAAAAGTTGTAGTAACCATCAGGTATTTGCACATTAGTTATTTGATTGCCCGCCCCGTTACTAATATTGATCCAGTTATTTTGGGCTTCTTCAGATACGTTAGCCCACATAACTTTAAAGCCAATTTCTTTAAGGGCAATCCTACAACTCCTGCGCCAATTAACAATTGGATGCGTTAAGAACACACGCTCGTTTTGCTTGGTTATATAGATGTACATCTTTTTTATAACGATTTAAAAAATTAACTTAAATATAACGAAAGTGTTATTAACGTCCGCGGACTGAGCCCTTGCTACTTTTCTAGTATGCTCTTCTACTTCTAACTCTATTAATAAATCAGAACAAACAACTGGCTTTTCATCTTGATTAGTTATTTTTTACATCCAATGAATTTATAGTATCCCAAATTAATTCTTTAAATTGGCTGTCTCCGTCAAACGTATATAACTGATAATCGCAAACCCCCACCCCAATTGGTAGCAAAACCTTTAGAACTGTTGACGGATTGCCAGCAAACAAATTAGCACAAGTTCTTAACTGTTGTAAATTGACATACAAAATTGGATTTACGAGAAAATCAGAAGGTTTATTGCCTTTAAATTGATAAACATCTTCTCTTGTACTAAATCTATAATCTTTGTCACTGCTGTGAAAGCCTAAAATTCGAGCAAGTCCTTTAGGGAAAGTGTACTCTCTTCTTTCTTTTAGTGGGAAATTTATAGTAATTTTGAGGTTTGCCTCGTTAATTGTTAACAATATGCCAAATTCGCTAAGTTCTTCTTTTAAAGAACAAAAGTTGTAGTAGCCATCAGGTATTGTTATATGAGTTACTTGATTGCCTTGTTCGCCATTAACATTAATCCGGTTATTCTGAGCCTTTTCAGATATGTTAGCCCACATAACTTTAAACCCAATTTCTCTAAGGGCAACCCTATAATTGCTGCGCCTATTGTCAATTGGGTAGGTTAAGGGCACACGTTTGTTTTGTTGGTTTATATAGATGCGCATCTTTTTATAACTATTTTTAAAAAAACTATTTAAAAAACTATTTAAAAATGGGAGCATTTAAATATGATGAAAATGCTGCTTACAATGTAGGAGCGTTTTATAACCCCAAATCTTTGGACTTCAGTTTACTAACCATTGCAGTAGATGTATCATATGGCTTCCAATTCAGACTTGTAAACCCACTAACTAAATATTTAAATCCGCCAATAAGAGTGATAGAGTGCCATCAGCATGGTCATCCCACCCTATGGCTTTTTTCCAGAATCAGTTAAATTTTGCCATTTACTGCGCAACTACTGGCTGCGGTGTTTCATATGCAAACCATTTAAACCATCCTAATCTTTTAGTAAGGTCAGTATATAACTTTCATGTTTATTACCAGTACAGGCGAATACTAACTGAACTACAAGTGCCCCTCCCTAACGACAACGCGTTTTATCCATTCAACAGTCCAATGGACAATAATGCATATGAAAGAATTTGCAACGAATTTAACATTTATCCTTTAACTGATTTTAGACAAAAGTTAGACCTCAATCATGGGTTAGGCACATTGTATTTGTGGGGCGAACGTAGAGAATATAATTATGACTACTGGCCTGGCCACGCCTCCTTCCAATCAAACGCACAAGTTCGATTGGGATCCATAGAACAAAAACACCCTAATGCTTGGACAACATTTATCTTAGATGAAAGTAAAGGCCTAACAATGGCAGGAGTGCAAAGACTTAATGACTCCATAAGGACATACGTTTGGGGTCTATTAGGAGCACAAGCACAGACCAAGTCTAGCATATCTGATCAATCTACAGGCTTTGATGCTAGAAAACAATTTCTAGTTAATTTAGAAGATGCTATTAACTCTGCTGTTAATTTACCTGCCAGCATACAAAGGTATCAAGACGTTCTTGCACATGCTAGGTCAAAGGTTGACTTTGTTGTAGGCCATGGATTATACATGCTACCCTCCGACCTTAGACTACAGATTGGTATGATACAGAATTATAACAATGAAATCCTCATAGCTGGAGACGGCCAAGACTTAGGGCACAATAAATACTTAAACACAAGGCCCGCCCCATCCATTTTAAAAAAAGTACCTAGCCCTGAAGAAAGTGATCTAGTTATAAGCGCCCCACAGCCAGAAAGCAGCTCAGAAAGCACTCCACCTGTTAATGTACCTTACACTGACAGCCACACTAGCGAAAAGACGGCCCTTGTTGTATTTTTAACTTTTACTGGATTAGCCATACTTTATTTCACTAAAAATTAATCCAGCAGCTAGCACTCCTAACGTCCACAATGGTCAGCCATATAACCAGCAACTTTGCCTATAGTAGACAAAACCCAACTAACAGCACTGCCTATTATGCCAGGCAGAGCATCAAGCGCTTTAGCAGCTAACTTCTTTAATAAGTTTGCTAGATGATGCAATTGTTTTCTAATCCAACTTTTACCAGGCTGAAGCGTAGGAGGCGTTACTGGCCCTGTTGGTGCACTGCCGGTTAAAGCATAAACAAGTGTAGAGATAGCAAACCCAACAGCTGTTAATATACTAACTATTGTAATCCCCTCTTCTCTGAACAGAATCCTTATTCTTTCTGCTAACGTAGTGTTTTCATGAAGTATTTTGTTTATAACTTCTCTGATTCTGGTTATTTGTGATTCTAGATGCCCTCTGTTAATAGAAATCGCTTCTAACAGTTCTGTCTTTTGGTTCATTAACTCCTGTAATTTTTGCTGTATTCTAGCCTTTTCTTCTAGTCCTAGATTGTTATCGTCTGCATCAGCCAGTTTATTTTTTTCTTCTTCTATATCTCTTTCTACCTCACCAAGTTTTGCTGTGTTGTGCATTAGTTCACCCCTTATTGTCTGTAGAGCTTTATCAAGGGCCTTACGCTCTCGATCAGAATATTGAGAATTGACAAGTTCCTTTACATCTGTTTCCTCACTTAAACTCGTTTCAATTTCTGCTATTAGTTTATCTGCTTCTTGACTTAAATCTTGAAGAGGTATGTATTGTATTTTAGATTGTGTTGGCAACCTCCGCCCCCAGTTCTGTAAACGACTAACAGCTTCGGCTCTAAGCTCTAAAAGGTTTAATTGTTCTGCCTTAGCAATAGGGAGTTTTCGTCTAATTGTGCTTATTTTTTAAAACTTCTTCTTCTTCTTCTTCTTCCTAAAATACTGGTTCACTCAAAAACGAGTAGGTCACCAGCGCGCATGTTAAAAAGTAAAATAAAATAACATAAAATAGTGCGACTCAGACTGTTGGCCCCTGGAGCAAATTTGGCAACAAGGGGTCGCACTCGATATTCAAGAAGTTAAAAGCAATGGCCAAATTCAGGCCCAGTTAACAGTAAAATATCTGGGGAAGTAAAAAATAGAAAAACATCAATATGCAGATCTCAAAACTGTTGTATCAATTTGTTTTTTAAAAGAGATTGGGGTAAAACTGGGGTAAAAAGAATGTAAGTGGCTGTCAATATTTGATGCAGGTATGGTATAACACTGACCGCCACTCCTGGTGCTACTTTTATTCAATACTAGTTGTTCCATTGGAATATCAATTACTTTAGCTCTGCCTTTGAAAAAGGTGTTAAGTTTAATAAAAGCTCTTCTCTCTTCTAAGGGTTTCCATTCTAATTTCCTCATGTTCTTCCTAGTATTCCCCTTTTCTCTGATGTGGTTCCCTGTTACGAACCGTGCTGCTCTCTTCTGAATCTTTTCAAGGTTATCAATGTCCTTTAGATGGTAAGGATCCATGGATAGAATAATCTGATCTAATTAGTGAGCGTTTGTTACATATACGCAACACTTGGCACTTTTGAGGATGAAATTCCATTTTCCAAGTTCTTTCCCACTCTTGTAAAGCGTTTAGATCTTCTTGTAGAATGCGTGTATCATTCTTGCTTCTGATTGTTCTATATACTAAACTGTCATCTGCAAAAAGCCTTATAGTAGTTCCAGGAGAGAGATTTCTACTTATGTCATTTATATAAAATTAAGAAAAACAAGGGCCCCAGAACAGTTCCCTGTGGTACACCCGACAAGACTGGTTTACAATGGGATGACGACCCTTCCACAACAACTTTCTGCGTTCTCCCAACGAGGAATGATCTAGCCCATTTTAGCAAAGAACCGCCAATGCCAATGTGTTCTAATTTAAGCAGCAGGCCCTCATGGTCAACCTTATCAAAGGCTTTAGAAAAATCTAATAAAATTGCATCTATTTGCTGTCTGTTGTTAAGACAGTTACTAAAATCATTGAGAGTTGTTATAAGTTGAGTCTCACAACTCCTTCGCTGTCTAAAACCATGCTGGGCGTTATTTAAGAAATCATATTTGTCAAAATGGTCCATTATGCTACTATATATTATGTGTTCAAGTAATTTAGCTGATATGGATGTAAGAGATACAGGTCTATAATTCTCTGCTTTTGTTTTGTCACCCTTTTTAAATAAGGGAACAATGCTCGCATCTCGCCACTCATCAGGTATTACTCCCTGGTCCAGTGAAGCTTGGTAAAGTAATTGGTATACCTCACTCAATTCATTGGCACATAATTTTAAGAGCTTGCCAGGAACGCCATCGGGACCAGTAGCTTTGTTTTCATTGATATTGGTCAGTAACTTAAATACTCCTGCTTTGTTTACTTTGATGTTTTGCATTTCAGGGAGTTTATCATCATCCTTTAGTCTATCGTTAATTAAAGGTTTGGGATTTGAGAAAACTGAACAAAACTGCTTGTTTAGTAAGTTTGCTTTCCCTTCAGGGTCCTGTATTAGGTTATTCTGGTTATTTCTCAGGTCTGGAATCCCAATGTTGTCCTGTCTCTTACTCCTTATGTAAGACCATAATTTCTTGTTTTGATGATCACCTTCCGAAATCATCGAATTAACATAATTGGAGTGAGCAAGTCTACATTCTCTCTGACACCTTCTCTTAATATGTTTATACCTAACCAGTAATCTTTCTGAATTAGGATGTAGTTTCAATTTCTTAAAGAAACGATGTTTCCTTCTCAACAAACGTTTAGTTTTAGTAGTAATCCATGGCTGGTGGTTCTTGCTTGAAGTTATTTTAGTAGGTATGTTGTCATCCATAATAAATTCCAAATTAGTTTTTATACACTTCCAAAGATCACTGACATTATCTTTAACACTATGGGACCTCAAAAAAAGACGACTGAAATTATGAGTATCCCTGCGCAATTTTGGTAAATCTGCTTGGTTCCAGAGTCTGATGGTACGTTTAGGGGTTTTCTTCGAAAGGGTTGAAAATTACTCTCTAAAAGAACTATGTCATGATCACCCAGGCCTGCAATTAATTCCTGATTGCCTAATGCGCCTGGACAATTGGTAAAAAATAAATCCAGGAATGCCTTACCACGAGTTGGTGATTCAACTGACTGTACTAATCCAAGGTCTTTGGTGGCATCAAAAAACTGAGTATTAATATTTTTACTGTATTGATTACCAAGTATGGCATCTTCACCCCAATCAATATCTGGTAAATTAAAGTCTCCACCAATCCATAATATTGCCTTCCTATTGGGTTTTGCGTTGAAGTAACCTTTGCGCGCTCTCCAGCACCAGTTCTTATATACAAATGCCCGCCATCTTCCTCAAAATCGTTAGGATCAACTACTTCTGGCAGCTCTCGCCCTATGCTTCTATAGAATGATTCAATTCGCTGTCGCAATAGTTCTTGGCGCTGCTTAGGGAGTAAAGAACCCGCTCCTTCAATTTCTTCTTGCAATGAAGGTCCCAGTTCTGTTTCATCTTCTTCTTCAACAGGATCAATTGCGTCAAAATCTTCATCCATATTTTTTATTTATATTCTTTTTTTGTTTTATAAAAAAATGAACTCATACGGTTGTGACCTTGATCCATATAGAAAAGAGAAAGAACCCCACGGTGTAAAAGGCATAAGGCAGACTGTAATTAGTGTAAATACTCCATCAACAATTCAACCTGGACAAGATTTAATAGTTATGTTCCCTGCTCTTGGCGCTGACGATGTTATAATGCCAGGCACTGCTAAACTATCATTCAAAATAGATATTACATCGGCAGATCCTAATGCTACTGTTGTTGCTAATTTAGGCAGAGCAATCGTTAATCACATATTAATAAAACTGGAGGGTAATGAAGTCTTTGTACTAAGAGCGGCAGACATTTTTACCCTCTATTCTGATCTATGGTTGCCTAAAAAAGAAAGGAAAGAGTAAGTTTATCAAGGAATACAAAGCCCAAACGGCCTCAAGCACAGGCTTAAAGCAGGTGATGCAAAGGATGATGTTAAAGATGAGGCAGTAGCAGAAGCATTTGGCAACAGATTCTGCATCCCTCTAGATTTTGAGCTGTTAAAGACGCATATGCCATATTACCAAGGCGCACTAAAAGAAAAACTTACTTATACACTGACATTTAATCCTAGCAGTTCTGTTGTTTTGTCAGACGACCCCTTAGCTACATACGCGGTTAGTGACATTTCTCTTGAGTTTGATGTTGTTACTAACCCTGGACTGGCTAGAACAATCTTAACCCAGTATAAAAGTAAAACGTTATTTATTATGAAAACGTTATACACGCCATTACAGAAAATAAAAACAAGCGAGACACTCTCTGGAACATACATCTAAATCAGTCTCTGAAGTCTTTAAAAGGAATTTTGTTCTTATTTACTGAAGGAACAACTCCTTTTCAGAGAGAATCAGAAGTGTTTTATAATCCAAAAATTGAGAAGGTTGACTGTGTAATAAATGGCAGGTCTGATCGGCTGTATTCAGGGCATGGACTTTTACCTCACCAACACTTTGATGAAATAAGAAAGTTGTTCGCTGGAGGCAGGCAAAGGGATCCTGCAGTTGATCGTGTATGTAAAAACTTCGACTTTATGATGTAAGACTCGAAGACTACTTAACAAGTAAATATGGGCTGTGGTTAGATTTTAGATCTACATTCGACAACAGATTGTTTGGAAGTGGAGAAAGGATAGGGCAAGATGGTATAAAATAAATATTCACAAGAAAGCAGACGGAAACGGCCCAATACAGATGCACATTTTATGGTTTGTGATGCTCAGTTAAACATTGAAGAAAACAGACTAAAAGATAAGGCCTTTTAAAATGCAGAAGAAATATTCTAATAAAAACAGATGGATAGCTTAAAGTTTCTGCCAAAAGATCCGCACTGTTCTCTTATCTGTGGGATTACTGGGTGTGGGAAAACTGTCTTCGTACTTGATTTGTTACAAACAATATACAGGTTTCATTACGAGCACATTGTTATATTCTGCACAACCATTAAGCACAACAAGTCTTACAAAGAAAGGAAGTTTATTTGGACAGACGATAATATATTTCTAGTTGATCCTAGCGACAAACTGAGCGACTGTTTAGAACATTACTATAGACTATTTGAGGGAACTGAAACCCTGTTTATTATTGATGACTGTTCAGCTGAACGAGACATTGTTAAAAAAAGAAAAGCTCTGTCAAAGCTAGCCTTTAGCGGCCGCCACGCCTTAGTTTCTGTGTGGCTCTTAACTCAAAAATACAATGCTGTCTTAAAAAAGACTTTCGATCGCAGTTAAAATCGGTTGTATTATTTTACACTAAGGACAAAGATAGTTTTGAAGAATGTTTAAGTGAAAATTATATAATAAGAGACAAAGATGAGCTAAAAAAAATAAAAGAGCAGTTAGAAACATCTAAGCACGCTAAGCTATGCTTACTGACTGACCCTCCAGTTAAATACGTTTGTTTATTGTAGATTGTTTATTATTGATTGCTTATAACAATTTGTTTATTATAATTTGTTTATTATAAAAAAAAATGTCTCGAGGGCCAGAATCAAAAGCGCAGCTAGCTCCTAAATGCACTGCAGTAGAGCTAAAAGACCTAGGAGACACAACTGAGTTTGATCTAATAGGAGTGCCAGGAAATGTTTATGGATTTGAGTACACAGATGACGGGGTTTACAAACGAACAGAAATTGAAGACAAAAAACGACAGCAACATCCTGCCCTAGAAGAGATAAGAAATTTAAGAGCAAACGATTTAGGCAAACGTGAATACAAACTTCATAAAAGAGAGAATGCTTGGGCATTGCTTCCTGAAATTGACTGGAATTTAAAGTTTGAACTACGAAGCCCTAATGTATACTACGATAAGAAAAACAATTTTAGAAAGGCTTTGAATGCAGGGCCCTTTCTTGTTAGCTTGGTTCCAGGAACACAACAGAAAAAAACAGATTGAAATAACTAGGCAGGGTTCTGAGTATATGCTACAGAGAAAGAAGTCCTTAGCTGAAGTGGGAATGAGACTGTCGGCTTAGAATTTACCCCAAAACTAGAATCACTACCTAGGCAAATGACGATGATTTTTCGCTTATTTATTACTCCGAGGGAGGGCGATCCTAGTTTGCCAGAACATACGCTAATCAGAGGTATACAAATAAAGGCTGAAACCTTGGATGCCCCTCTTAAGCTCGTTATTGTTATTACTAAAAACGGAGATGAAATAAACGCCATTGCATCATCTGACAAGGTTACTGTGATGGTTGACAAAGACAAACTAACAGTACTTGTCTTAGGATCAACCTTAAGTTGAAGATTACAATTGTTGTGCGCAGCCCCTCTAAACTTTCCGCTAATGTGATCGTGGTCTCTTACTGTGTCGCCTAATAATTCTCTGTTACATATCCAACAGTGTGTAGATGAGTCATAACGTTCTTGGTCTTCAGGAGTCATAACAATGTCTGAAAGATTTAGTTGGTTGGAGTAGTGATTGCGAAGTTGTTTCATCTGCTCTAAGAATTTACTAGCTGCGTTGGGCCCTCTGTAAATCTCTGGTGTTGTGTGTTGGCCATCTGACCTAACAACAATAAACGCATAAGAACAGATCTGATGGTGGGTTAATAAGGTTGTTTTTTGTTCTTGCTGTTGTGGACCATAGTACTGCGGCAAGAGCGATTCAAAGTCAGCATAAACCACGTACGGGCTCATCTGCATTTTGTGTAAATTTTTAAAACTAACTTTAGAGCCTGGTTTAGGTGTAAGGAGTTTGGTTTCACAGTCTACAAAACTTTTACAATGTGTTCTATGGCTGGCGGCTGCTTCTATAGTGGGGATTCTGACCAAACATCTTCTACAAAGCCCTTGTTTAAAATTGTCTTTTGTAGTATAAGCCATAAGTCTGCTTATTGTTCTGATTAATACATAATGACTCTTTGTACTATCTTCAAACAGTATCAAGTCTACATGTTTGTCAAGTGGTTCGCCTAAAGTAGGAGCGTTGGGAGAAACCCTTAGAGGCACTAGATTATCTACTACAGACCATGTATATACGCTTACAGTGATTGGTTTGTTTTGCTCTTCAAACTGAGATATACTGTTTATACTTACTGGAAAGGTTATGTTATCAAAGTTCAGCTCTTGTTTGTATGCTTCATAATTGGAAACTCTGTTTGCATGATTTTTAACAGGATGTAAATGCGCTAAAACACACCACATAAAACACATGTTGTCAGAATTATGTATGTTTAAGACTGCCCGTTTTAACTCTAACTCTTTTGGGAGAGAAATGTAAGAATTGCCTACTATAGGATAGAACTTTGTTTGCCTCAATCTGATTTCAAGGACTGTCCCTTCAGACCAGCCAGAACCCCTTAACTTTGCCTCCTCACTTGCATGGTTAAACTGTGTAAGCATGTAATCAGCCCAGTTAGAATTAAAGTCGTGATAGCTGATTACTTCTTTCTGCCTTGTTGAAACCCAGACTGGCATGTTAGTATCATCAGGCGTTATATAATCAATCAGAACGGCCAACAGCACTTTTACTGGCGGCTCCATCTGAAGAGACTCTGGGATTTTAGAGATAGCATGTGTCACGCTTTCATGAACATTTGTGGGGTTAATGATGTCCATGTCCGCCTCACTAAACATATTGCTTATTTGTTTGTCACTACTGAATATTTTTTCCATCGTATATAGTTTTCTGTCCCCGGATTTACTTGTGGTCGTCATTTTTAAAGCCAAAATATTTACGTAAATCAAAAAAATAAATGTATATAAAAGTAAGTAAAACAAGCTTTTTATTCTTCACCCAAGCGTTGCAACACTTCAAGACATGTCAACCTTACAATAACACCCGCTAATATTTTTAGCTTTTTCTGAATCACTGCAGTCAATGTTCATCACTTTGGTTGCTTCGTTAAATAGTTCACTATGATCTTTTATTATATTGTTTACATCATTCTCAAAACCAAATTCACTAAAATCAATGTTTAACATTTTCATTGTTTCGTCAAATAGTTCATTACAATCCTTTAAATCAGATTCACTGAGTTCGACAGCCATTTTTAAATCTAAAATAAATAAAAAAATAATTGTAAATTCAACTGTTATTTATAGTTCACCTTTTCTAATTGTAAAAACTGTTCAGGTTTAAAGGTAACAGTTACTCCTTCAAGATCATCAGACACATGCAAGTCAGCATCTTCAGGGGCAATATTATCAAGTAAAATGGCAAAAAACTTTATAATTGGTTTAGGACAAGACTCTGAGATTTTACTAATGGCTTCCATTACGGTTTCTCGTATAGTTAAACTTTCAAAAAGTTCTGTTATAAATTCATCAAACACGGTCTTTAACTCTTCTTTATCAACTCCTGCACTAATCGCCCACCCAAAATCATCAAATATTTCTGTAAGCGTTATAACTACGTGGGGGTTCATTTTTTAAAAGCCAGATTAAAATAATAAATACAAAATTGAAGTAAGTAAGCCGCTCCTCTTCAGTGAGCATTTGTTGTTAGTCGTAAAAATTGATCTTCATTAAAGCAAATAGTTACTCCTTCGGGGCCAGTAGAAACAGTTAGATTAGCATCTTCAGAAGCTATATAATCAACTAAAATGGCAAATAATTTTATAATTGGTTGGGGCCAAGAATCTGGTATTTTACTTATAGCCTGCTTAACGCTGTCTCGCATGTCTATGCGATTAAAAAGATCAGTAATTAATTCTTCAAACCTGTTCTTTAACTGATCTTTATCGCCTCCCCTCTCCCAACCAACTCGTAAAGTATATTAATAAGCTCTGTAGCTAGTTCGGTCTTCATTTTTTAAACCAAAATAAAAACGACAATTAAAAAATAATTAATTCTGTAAACCCTTAATTCTTATGTTCTCGGAGAG
>CM031598.1:2666418-2678918 GCA_018398815.1 Conus ventricosus
AGTCCTGAACGTGAAGGACTGAGAGCTGATGTCATCACGAGAAAGACCGAGTGTGAACGGCCAGGAAATCTGAGACTGACCATGATCAATGACGATGGGGATGATGAAGATGATGCCACACACTTCCATTCTATTGGGAGATGACATGACACAGCTGTGCTATATAGGCTCATCTCATCCCGCTTCAACCAGACCCAACAGATATAATACATCCGCAGTGTTGCTCAGGAAAATTGAACAACACTCTTGAAGAAGTGACGAGTAAAGACTACCAAACTCGGCCTTGTGATTCCGGTCATCTGATTCGAGTCCACAGCATACTCACTTCTGAGTAAGACCTGGGAAAAGAAAAAAAAAACTATCAAAAGTGTCTATAATGGTGCTCGAATCCATAGCCCCTTAGCTGACAATCCTGCAATGCAAACGACTGCGCCATGTTGGCTGACTTATCTTGGACATTTCAGAGGGACGGAAGAGACACACAGCAAACAAACCCAGACTATATTTATAGAGTTAATTGGAAGAGCATCTGCTCCCGCCTTTGACCTTCATTACTGTGCTTGTCAATCTCCTAATGAATTCATTTAGCAAGTGTCGGAATGGCAGGGCCTCGTTACTGACAACAAAGTGTGTGTGTGTGTATTTGGGGCAGCTGACTGCTAGTTGACAGCAAAGTCTGTGTGTGTATTTGAGGCAGCTGACTGCTAGCTGACAGCAAAGTGTGTGTGTTTGTGTGTATTTGGGGCAGCTGACTGCAAGCTGACAGCAAAGTGTGTGTGTGTGTGTGTGTGTGTATTTGGGGCAGCTGACTGCTAGTTGACAGCAAAGTGTGGTGTGTGTGTGTGTGTGTGTGTGTGTGTGTGTGTGTGTGTGTGTGTGTGTGTGTGTGTGTGTGGTGTGTGTGTGTGTGTATTTGGGTCAGCTGACTGCTAGTTGACAGCAAAGTGTGTGTGTGTTTGAGGCAGCTGACTGCTAGTTGACAGCAAAGTATGTGTGTATCTGGGGCAGCCGTCTACTGGTTGACGCCAGGCCATGCATCGTTAGTCCACTTTGTTGATTGATCCAATGTAAGCTTACACGTATGCCCCCGAGCGCGCGCGCGCGCGCGCGCGCGCGCGTATATGTGTGTGTGTGTGCGTGCGTGCGTGCGTGCGTGCGTGCGTGCGTGCGCGCGTGCGTGCGTGCGCGCGTGCGTGCGTGCGTGCGTGCGTGAGTGTGTGTGTGTGTGTGTGTGTGTGTGTGTGTGGTGTGTGTGTGTGTGTGTGTGTGTGTGTGTGTGAGTGCGTGTGTGTCTGTGTCCGTGTGTATCTGTGTCTGAGAGAGAGAGAGAGAGAGAGAGAGAAGAGAGAGAGAGAGAGAGAGAGAGAGAGAGAGAGAGAGAGAGAGAGAGAGAGACAATGACAATGACAATGACAATGACAAATTTTTTTATTGTCATAGCATTACAGCCTTAAGACAAGGGGGTGAACATGAACAATTGTATGCACATTTCAATATTATTTACTGATTTCACACATGCATAAACATAAACGCACACACAAACGCGCGCGCGCCACAAACAGCACACACACACACACACACACACACACACACACACACACACACACACACACACACACACACACGCACACACACACACACACATTGATACAGGATCATCTTGACTAGTTACTATTTTATTAAGTTAAATGTTATCGCACATTAATTCTAACTTACTCTTTCTTATCTTCATTGCCTGTGCTATAAATTTAGCAACAGATTTAATAACAGTTTCATTACTACTGGAAAGGATTTTTACAACTTTGTTCTGATCGGGAATGTTGGGGAAGGATTCCAGTATGGCACATGTTTTACGGATATCATCATAAGTGGCACAGTAAAATAAAACATGAGTTTCATTTTCGAATCCATTTCCACATGATGGGCATTTAATATCTGTTTGGTCATTTCGAAACCACTGAATACAGTTTTTAAGGCCACAAACTCGGAGTCGAAATCTTGAGAAGCTGTCTCTATGCCACTTATTAGTAACACATGATAAATATTTTTCAGGTTCAAAGACATTTTTGAAAGAGTGAAACCATCTATATTTATCATTATCCTCCAACTCAGAGTGCCAGTTCTGTTTAAAGCAGGAAATAAGCGTATCTTTCAACTCTAGAATAAAAGCAGATTCACACCCAACACCTTGACTCAACCAAACTATGCCATACCCATTTTCCGTCAAAACTTTTTGTACTTTTGATGCCCAATTAAAGTGACCAGATTCATGCTGCCTTAACAGCATTTCATAAGCCTGTCTACATATTCTTGACATGGGCAGTGACACGAGTTTCAACCAGTATTTAATACACTTTATTGATGTCCTAAGATACAATGGGTATCTTCCGGTTTCTCCAAACACCAGATTGTTTGAGGCATGCAGGGGGACATTTAGGAATCTTTTTATGGCAAAGGTGTGTACAGTTTCGATTTGTCTACAATCATTTTCTAGACCCCAGACTTCAGCTGCATATGTTAAGATAGGTTCAATTTGCGAATCAAAGAGTTTTCCAGAACAAACGTGCATCTATTGATCTCAGTTTTTTCAAAGACTTTATGATTTCTATACTCCCTTTTCCTTTTCTACAGGGTTCCGACAGAGCAGAACTTACACTTAATTTTGTCGTAAGAGCATGCCCAAGTATTTATAAGAATTCGTTACTTTAACCATTCATCCCCATAGTACCACTTTTCCACAGAGGCCAAATGCCCCCCCTTTCCTAAAAATCATTACGTTTGTCTTTTCAAGGTTTAACAGTTAAAGCCAAACGGTCAGCTGAGAGAGAGAGAGAGAGAGAGAGAGAGAGAGAGAGGAGAGAGAGAGGAGAGAGAGAGAGAGAGAGAGAGAGAGAGAGAGAGAGAGAAGCGGAAAGGGGAGCAAGGAGAACATTCATTCAGTATGGGTCTTTGCCCTTCTTGAAGAAGGAACAATACAGTGACAACACAAACTGGAACAAGCAATGAATAATCACGGCGAAAGTGATACTGCATACCATGACAGATGAGCCTTGGGTTGGCCTGACTGTGCAACACAACACCACTTGGAGTCATGTAGAGCATCGTCTGAATGTGGTTGACAGCTATATGCAAACGTTCTCAGCATGTAACACAACACCACTTGGAGTCAGTAGAGCATCGTCCCTGAATGTGGGTTTAAAAGCTATATGCAAACGTTCTCAGCATGTAACACAACACCACTTTGGGGTCATGTAGAGCGTCGTCTGAATGTGGTTTAACAGCTATATGCAAACGTTCTCAGCATGTAACACAACACCACTTGAGCGTAAGAGGCGTCGTCTGAATGGGTTAACAGCTATATGCAAAAAGTTCTCAGCATGTAACACAACACCACTTGAGTCATGTAGAGCATCGTCTGAATGTGGTTAACAGCTATTGCAAACGTTCTCAGCTGTAAAACAAACCACTTGGGGTCATGTAGAGCGTCGTCTGAATGTGGTTAACAGCTATATGCAAACGTTCTCAGCATGTAACACAACACCACTTGGAGTCATGTAGAGCATCGTCTGAATGTGGTTAAAAGCTATATGCAAACGTTCTCAGCATGTAACACAACACCACTTGGAGTCATGTAGAGCATCGTCTGAATGTGGTAACAGCTTGGAGTCATTAAGGAACGGTCTGAATGTGGTTACAGCATATCAACGTTTTCACATGCAACACAACCCACTTGGAGTCATGTAGAGCATTTGTCTGAATGTGGTTGACAGCTATATGCAAACGTTCTCAGCATGTAAAACCACACCACTTTGGAGTCATGTGAGCGTCGTCTGAATGTGGGTTAACAGCTATATGCAAACGTTCTCAGCATGTAACACAACACCACTTGGAGTCATGTAGAGCGTCGTCTGATGTGGTTAACAGCTATATGCAAACGTTTCTCAGCATGTAACACAACACCACTTGGAGTCATGTAGAGCTCGCTGAATGGGTTAACAGCTATATGCAAACGTTCTCAGCATGTAACACAACACCACTTGGAGTCATGTAGGCGTCGTCCCGAATGTGGTTAACAGCTATATGAAACGTCTCGCATGTAACAAACACAAAATGGGTCAGTAGAGCATCGTCTGATGTGTAACAGCTATATGCAAACGTTCTCAGCATGTAACACAACACACTTGGAGTCATGTAGAGCACGTCGAGTGGTTACAGCTTGGGGTCATGTAGAGCGTCGTCTGAATGGTTAACAAACTATATGCAAACGTTCTCAGCATGTAACACAACCCACTTGAGTCATGTAGAGCATCGTCAATGTGGGACGTTATGCAAACGTTCCAGCATGTACCAACCACTTGGGGTCATGTAAACGTCGTCTGAATGTGGTTACAGCTATATGCAAACGTTCTCAGCATGTAACACAACCACACTTGGAGTCATGTAGAGCGTCGTCTGAATGTGGTTAACAGCTATATGCAAACGTTTTTCAGCCATGTAACACAACACCACTTGGAGTATGTAAGGCATCGTCTGAATGTGGTTGACAGCTATATGCAAACGTTCTCAGCATGTAACAACACCACTTGGAGTCATGTAGAGCGTCGTCTGAATGTGGTTGACAGCTATATGCAAACGTTCTCAGCATGTAACACAACACCACTTGGGTCATGTAGAGCGTCGTCTGAATGTGGTTGACAGCTATATGCAAAAGTTCTCAGCATGTAACACAACACCACTTGGAGTCTGTAGAGCGTCGTCTGAATGTGGTTAACAGCTATATGCAAAACGTTCTCAGCATGTAACACAACACCACTTGGAGTCATGTAGAGCGTCGTCTGAATGTGGTTAACAGCTATATGCAAACGTTCTCAGCATGGCTTTATTTTGACTTGTCAAGACCAGCACAATATTAAACAGACATTTTGTGATGTGTTTTGGTGGACAGTCATTTCGCAATTCATGGGAGCAGGGGCACAATTCCTGGATGATTGGACTGTTCTGTTAAAGGTATTCCTGTCACTGTTCATTCCTGGATGATTGGAATGTTCTGTTGAAGGCATTCTTATCACTGTTCATTCCTGGATGATTGGAATGTTCTGTTAAAGGCATTCCTATCACTGTTCATTCCTGGATGATTGGAATGTTCTGTTAAAGGCATTCCTATCACTGTTCATTCCTGGATGATTTGAATGTTCTGTTGAAGGCATTCCTGTCACTGTTAATTCCTAGATTATTTGAATGTTCTGTTAAGGCATTCTTATCACTGTTCAGAATATTCTTTACTTACACAAATTTGTTGTCGCTTATCGATCAACATTTAAGGAACGTCTTAAAAATGGACATTTTTTAACACTTTGGGTGCTCTAGGGAATCCGAACTCATTTGGGGGACAGAAAACACGATGATTACTTAGCTCGTAATTCTGAACCAAACCTTATTTGTTGTACGCCTTCCATGGAAATCTTTTTTGATCCATATTTGCACAATGTTCAACCAGTGATTACTACATTATGAATCCCAGTTGATACACATACAACCTGCATCCCCACATGCAGGATCGCTGTACGTTTAACATTAAACTCCAAGAATCTGTTTTCGGGAAAGAGATGGTCTTTCTCTATTTCAATAACAGCTTTATCCAGACCCTTCAACTTATTTTTATAGTAAATAACTGGTTGAACCTTTCTCCACAACATTTCAGGAATACAAGTAAAGAATCAAGAAGCATGAAAATTGTCCTCAATGAAATACTAATAGCATGCTTTCCCTTGCTTGCGGTGGTGACCAGCGGGTGAAAACTTCAGACTGGTAGTATACATCAGCACACCTACAGCCCCCATTGTTCAGACACAGTATCCCGTGGCTGCTCAGTATTCCACCTTAAAAAACCTCTTTAGTTTGTGTTGCAACCTTGTAGCTGTGTTACAATGGCTTTTAAACCCTCTTTAGCTTGTGTGCAACCTTGTAGCTGTGTTACAATGGCTTTTAACCCTCTTTAGCTTGGTTGCAAACCCTTTTAGCTGTGTTACAATGGCTTTTAATCCCTCTTTAGCTTGTGTTGATCCTTGTAGCTGTGTTAAAATGGCTTTTAAAACCCCTTTACCTTGTGTTGCTACCTTGTAGCTATGTTACAATGGCTTTTAAAACCTCTTTTGCTTGTGTTGCAACCTTGTAGCTGTAGTACAATGGCTTTTTAAAACTCTTTAGCTTGTGGTGCAACCTTGTAGTTGTATTACAATGGCTTTTAAATCCTCTTTAGTTTGTGTTGCAACCTTGTAGCTGTGTTACAATGGCTTTTAAACCCTCTTTAGTTTGTGTTGCAACCTTGTAGCTGTATTACAATGGCTTTTAAACCTTCTTTAGTTTGTGTTGCAACCTTGTAGCTGTGTTACAACGGCTTTTAAACCCTCTTTAGTTTTTGTTGCAACCTTGTAGATGTGTTACAATGGCTTTTAAACCCTCTTTAGTTTGTGTTGCAACCTTGTAGCTGTATTACAATGGCTTTTAAACCTTCTTTAGTTTGTGTTGCAACCTTGTAGCTGTGTTACAACGGCTTTTAAACCCTCTTTAGTTTGTATTGCAACCTTGTAGCTGTGTTACAATGGCTTTTAAAACCCTCTTTAGTTTGTGTTGCAAACCTTGTAGCTGTATTACAATGGCTTTTTAAAACCCTCTTTAGCTTGTGTTGCAGCCTTGTAGCTGTGTTACAATGGCTTTTTAAACCCTCTTTAGCTTGTGTTGCAACCTTGTAGCTGTGTTACAATGGCTTTTAAAACCTCTTTAGCTTGTGTTGCAACCTTGTAGCTGTGTTACAATGGCTTTTAAACAATCTTTAGCTTGTGTTGCAAACTTGTAGCTGTGTACAATGGCTTTTAAACCCTCTTTAGTTGTGTTGCTACCTTGTAGCTGTGTTACAATGGCTTTTAAAAACCCCCTTTAGCTTGTGTTGTAACCTTGTAGCTGTATTACATGGCTTTTAAAACCTCTTTAGTTTGTGTTGATCCCTTGTTAGCTGTGTTACAATGGCTTTTAAACCCTCTTTAGCTTGTGTTGCAACCTTGTAGCTGTGTTACAATGGCTTTTAAAACCTCTTTAGCTTGTGTTGCAACCTTGTAGCTGTGTTACAATGGCTTTTAAACAATCTTTAGCTTGTGTTGCAACCTTGTAGCTGTGTTACAATGGCTTTTTAAACCCTCTTTAGCTTGTGTTGCAGCCTTGTAGCTGTGTTACAATGGCTTTTAAACCCTCTTTAGCTTGTGTTGCAGCCTTGTAGCTGTATTACAATGGCTTTTAAACCCTCTTTAGCTTGTTTGCAACCTTGTAGCTGTATTACAATGGCTTTTAAAACCTCTTTAGTTTGTGTTGATCCCTTGTAGCTGTGTTACAATGGCTTTTAAACCCTCTTTAGCTTGTGTTGCAACCTTGTAGCTGTGTTACAATGGCTTTTAAAACCTCTTTAGCTTGTGTTGCAACCTTGTAGCTGTGTTACAATGGCTTTTAAAACCTCTTTAGCTTGTGTTGCAACCTTGTAGCTGTGTTACAATGGCTTTTAAACCCTCTTTAGCTTGTGTTGCTACCTTGTAGCTGTGTTACAATGGCTTTTAACGGGTTGGTTTTCAAACTGGACTTTCTGGTAACAGAATGATTTGTGAGCTCTGAGAGAGAGAGGGGAGAGAGAGGGGAGAGGAGAGAGAGAGAGAGAGAGAGAGAGAGAGAGAGAGAGAGAGAGAGACAGAGACAGAGACAGAGCAGAGAGAGAGAGAGAAGAGAGAGAGAGAGAGAGAGAGAACGAACGAACGAACGAATTCCACTTCAAGAGGTCAGTGGACCAAGCATGGATGCCTTCCACATCCAGACCCCCTGGCTGGGCAAGGAAAAATCAATATATAGTAAAAGCAAATCAAACAACACCTGAAAGTGCAACAATTGCTTGCATGAAAACCTTTTGACAAAAACGTAAGAAAAAAAACCCAATAAACACTACCACCACCCGTACCAACAACCACAAGAAAACAAAATGATTAGGGCAAGAGGGGGGGGCGGGGGGAGGGGGGGGGAAATGGAGAGAGAGAGAGAGAGAGAGAGAGAGAGAGAGAGAGAGAGAGAGAGAGAGAGAGAGAAGAGAGAGAGAGAGAGAAGGTGGGTGAGTGGGGGGTAGTAAGAGGAAGAAGAGAAACGAAATCATGGCGGAGAAAAACTATTTTGTCTTAACCAAGCTTTCCATAACGTTAATGACAACGACATCACTAGGACACTGCTGGGCTGGGCTGGCCCAGAACAGAGTCATCTGCACGAAGATAGAGATTCTTTTACGGGGACGAATCAGGACACAGTCATCTGAAGGAAGAAAGAGGCTTTTAGTTTACTGGAACGGATTAGCACAGGCTAGTTTGCACGAAGGTACAGACTTTTTTTTTTTAAACAGGGCCGCGAAGCTGTCAAAGGCTACAACCATCATGCATGTATGTATGTATGTATGCATGTATGTATGTATGAATGCATGTGTGTATGTATGTATGCATCTATGTATGTATGTATGTATGTATGTATGTATGTATGTATGTATGTATGTATGTATGTATGTATGTATGTATGTATGTATGCATGTCAAGTCAAGTCAAGTCAAAATTATCTTTATTGAGGGTTAAAAGAATAAGCTTTGCAGCTTTTTTTCATCCTGCCCTCACAAAAAGCATAAATATCAATCACAATAGTGAAAATCCAGAAACTCGAAGCAATACATACGTATAAATCAGAAATATACAATGTAATGAAAACAATGAAACAATTAACAACCATTAATCAATATTGTGACGGACAATGGACAACATGTCAAACATGGCAATAAAGACATTTGAGAGAGAGAGAGAGAGGGAGGAGAGGAGAGAGAGAGAGAGAGAGAGAGAGAGAGAGAGAGAGAGAGACAGAGAGGGGGGCTGACAGATAGCAGAGAGACAGTTAGCATTGACAAAGAATCCAATAGACAGACAGACAGACAGTCAGAGAGAAAGAGAGACACACAGAGAGAGAGAGAGAGAGAGAGAGAGAGAGAGAGAGAGAGAGAGAGAGAGAGAGGGGGGGGTGTGACAGATAGCAGAGAGACAAATAGCATTGACAACAAAGAATCCAACAGACAGACAGACAGACAGTCAGAGAGAAAGAGAGAGAGAGAGACAGAGAGAGAGAGAGAGAGAGAGAGAGAGAGAGAGAGAGAGAGGAGAGAGAGAGAGAGAGGAGAGAGAGAGAGAGAGAGAGAGAGAGAGAGAGGGGGGGGGGATCTGCAGCAAAATAGATCATCATAAATTACTTTATAATTTGTCCATCAAATATTTTTTCAGTGCTTTTTAAACAGTAGTTTAGAAGGACATGTTTTTAAAGTAGAAGATAAATTGTTCCATGCCGTTCCTCCAGAATATATGAAGCTAGATTTGTAAAGATTGTTACGGGGTCTAGGAAACGAAAGTTTGTGAACATGTCTATTTTCATTATTTTCAAAGTTTCGGATAATTTTCTTTGGAGCTATTCCCTTAACTACTTTATACATGCATAAGCATTTATTGAAGAAGAGCCTGTCTTTGAATGGAAGAATATCTAACTTTTTATAGTCATCACCTGTCAAGGAATTAGATTTTAATTGCACCAGCTTTA
Organism: Conus ventricosus; assembly: GCA_018398815.1. Taxonomy (NCBI): domain Eukaryota; kingdom Metazoa; phylum Mollusca; class Gastropoda; order Neogastropoda; family Conidae; genus Conus; species Conus ventricosus. The sequence continues at coordinate 2,676,067 of CM031598.1, forward strand.
TAGCTCTCTTATGTAAACGATTGATTTGTTTCAAATTTGTTTCACTAGAATTATCCATAACGTAGACGCATAATCAATGAGAGATAAAATATGTGCATGAAAAAATAATTTCCTCGACTGGAGATTCAGAAAATGTTTTATTTTTGATAATTGATAAATAAAACATTCCATGTATGTATGTATGTATGTTTGCGTGTATGTATGTATGTATGTATGTATGTATGTATGTATGTACGTACGCATGCATACATGCATGCATGATTGGATAGATGGACGGATTATTGCAGATTATACAGACATGTTACAACATTGCTCTGCATATTTTAAAATCAGAATTCTGAATTGTTTTAGTTCTTGTATCTAAGAAAACAGTCACACTTTCGTTTCCTTTTTCGTTAAATTCAATCAGCTTGAGTGTGTGTGTGTGTGTGTGTGTGTGTGTGTTGTGTGTGTGTGTGTGTGTGTGTGTGTGTGTGTGTGTGTGTGTGTGTGTGTGTGTGTAGTAGTACTTTAATTTAACGTCTCTTCACCCTCAAGTGACATTAGACAAAAAAAAAAAAAAAAAAAAAAAAAAAAAAAAAGTAAATATATGCATGTGAGAGAATCTTTTAAGTGTTGAGTGTTTTTGAGTAAATTAACATCAATGCCATACTTAAGTTTTGAATTCTACAAACACAACTGATCTCAACATTACCAGCAACTATCAAAGAAAAATACCAACAGAACTAGAACGCAAAGTTTCTGAAAACAACTTAAGAAGATCAAGGTCATTAACTATTTTCTGTAATGTTATCGGATCTCGAAGGTTGAACACAGTGCCTCCATTTTTGAGCATTTGAGCTTTGATGGCAGGACAGTGCAGAAGCAGATGATTCGTAGAAATTTGACTCCCACAAACACAAATAATATCTTTACAAAATTTTGTTTTGAGAGCATTTAGACGAATCTTAAACATCAAAGACGTAATTGATCTGGATTTGATTTGACTTAAACTCTTAATTATTATATCGAATGCAGTGTGTCACAAGCTTTTACACAATTATGTGAATATGTGTGTGTGTGTGTGTGTGATGTGATGAGAGAGAGAGAGAGAGGGGGGAGAGAGGAGAGGAGAGAGTGTGTGTGTGTGTGTGTGTGTGTGTGTGTTGTGTGTGTGTGTGTGTGGCGCGCGCGCGCGCGCACGCGTGTGTATGTGTGTGTGGTGTGTGTGTGTGTGTGTGTGTGTGTGTGTGTGTGTGGTGTGTGTGTGTGTGTGTGTGTGTGTGAGTGTAGAGAGAGAGAGAGAGGGGGGAGAGAGGGAGAGGAGAGAAATGTGTGTGTGTGTGTGTGTGTGTGTGTGTGGTGTGTGTGTGTGTGTGTGTGTGTGTGTGTGTGTGTGTGTGTGTGTGTGTGTGTGTGTGTGAGGGGGAGAGAGAATCAGTGCGAGAGACAGACAGGGGGAGAGAGGAGGAGAGAGAGAGAGAGAGAGAGAGAGAGAGAGAGAGAGAGAGAGAGAGAGAGAGGAGAGAGAGAGAGAGAGAGAGAGAGAGAGGAGAGAGAGAACGAACGAACGAACGAATTCCACTTCAAGAGGTCAGTGGACCAAGCATGGATGCCTTCCACATCCAGCCCCCCTGGCTGGGCAAGGAAAAATCAATATATAGTAAAAGCAAATCAAACAAACACCTGAAAAGTGCAACAATTGCTTGCATGAAAACCTTTGACAAAAACGTAAGAAAAAAAAAACCAATAAACACTACCACCACCACTACCAACAACCACAAGAAAACAAAATGATTAGGGCAAGAGGGGGGGGGGGGCGGGGGGGGGGGGGGGAATGGGAGAGAGAGAGAGAGAGAGAGAGAGAGAGAGAGAGAGAGAGAGAGAGAGAGAGAGAGAGAGAAGAGAGAGAGAGAGAGAGAGAAGGTGGGTGAGTGGGGGGTAGTAAGAGGAAGAAGAGAAACGAAATCATGGCGGAGAAAAAACTATTTTGTCTTAACCAAGCTTTCCCATAACGTTAATGACAACGACATCACTAGGACACTGCTGGGCTGGGCTGGCCCAGAACAGAGTCATCTGCACGAAGATAGAGATTCTTTTACGGGGACGAATCAGGACACAGTCATCTGAAGGAAGAAAGAGGCTTTTAGTTTACTGGAACGGATTAGCACAGGCTAGTTTGCACGAAGGTACAGACTTTTTTTTTTTAAACAGGGCCGCGAAGCTGTCAAAGGCTACAACCATCATGCATGTATGTATGTATGTATGCATGTATGTATGTATGAATGCATGTGTGTATGTATGTATGCATCTATGTATGTATGTATGTATGTATGTATGTATGTATGTATGTATGTATGTATGTATGTATGTATGTATGTATGTATGCATGTCAAGTCAAGTCAAGTCAAAATTATCTTTATTGAGGGTTAAAAGAATAAGCTTTGCAGCTTTTTTTCATCCTGCCCTCACAAAAAGCATAAATATCAATCACAATAGTGAAAATCCAGAAACTCGAAGCAATACATACGTATAAATCAGAAATATACAATGTAATGAAAACAATGAAACAATTAACAACCATTAATCAATATTGTGACGGACAATGGACAACATGTCAAACATGGCAATAAAGACATTTGAGAGAGAGAGAGAGGTAGAGAGAGAGAGAGAGAGAGAGAGAGAGAGAGGAGAGAGAGAGAGAGAGAGAGAGACAGAGAGGGGGGCTGACAGATAGCAGAGAGACAGTTAGCATTGACAAAGAATCCAATAGACAGACAGACAGTCAGAGAGAAAGAGAGACACAGAGAGAGAGAGAGAGAGAGAGAGAGAGAGAGAGAGAGAGAGAGAGAGAGAGAGAGAGAGAGAGAGAG
>CM031598.1:2686418-2701418 GCA_018398815.1 Conus ventricosus
CCTTCTGCTTTTTTCAATAGACCTACTACAGGCATTCTGTCCATACTTATTATGTTTATTTATTATTGTTTAACCTGTGCTTTGGAAGAATATTTTTATCTGTTGTCTGTGCCACTGGGAGACATTGGAATTGCATTGGTGGTTGCGAGAGTGGAAGTAGATTTCTATGTGCACACATTTTTTTAAATTAACATGAGCTATGTTGTGAGATTATTTTATTTTTCCTATTCCACCCACTTATCAAGCCGATATGTAGTGTAGGCAGAAGCATCTCCAACTGCAGGTTTTGAATGCGTATCTCCCCCATTTCTTCAATCTAAGCATAAGAGCAAGCTTTGTTTATAATTCAATATATATAATATAATATATATATATATAGAGGAGAGAGAGAGAGAGAGAGAGGAGAGGAGAGAGAGAGAGAGAGAGAGAGATATTAGAAAATTACAAACAGAAAAAGTACGGAAGACCAATTTTGTTCACTGTAACCTCCCCCCTCCTTCCCTTTGTTTCCACCTCCCCCCCCCCCCTCGCTTCTCCTTCCCCTCGCTTACCCTGCGCCCTTAACCTCCCCCCCCCCCCCTTCTGCTTTTTTCCAATAGACCTCACGTAGGCATTCTGTCCATACTTATTATGTTTATTTATTATTGTTTACCTGTGCTTTGGAAGATATATTTTTATTCTGTTGTGCTGTGCCACTGGGGACATTGGAGATTGCATTGGTGGTTGCGAGAGTGGAAGGAGATTCTAGTGCACACATTTTTTTAAAGTTAACATGAGCATGTTTGTTGGATATATGGAAAGAGAGAAAGTGAGGGTGGTGAGCAGGTTGATGCGTTGGTGGAGATGGTGAGGTTGGGGGGAGGGAGAGAGAGTGGGGAGGGTGGTGAGTGGGAGTGAGAGAAGGTATACGCCGGTGTTTACGTGAGGTGGAAGATGAAGATGAACGGAAATCCTGATACATGTGGACAAGAGAGTGAGTGTGAACGTGGATACATGAATGCACGAGAAAAAGGGTTTGTTTGATTTGCACAGAAAAAGGTTTCTTGAACTGTTTTCTTGTTTAATGTACCTTATACATACAGTGTGCTTCTTGAAACAGTTGCCAGTACTGAAGAAGCTTTTTAAGCGAAAATTTTATTGGAGATTATACAATTTAAAATGAAACTGTTTACTTCTGTGTTTGTTATTTTACTCCAAGTATATATATATATATATATATATTCAAACAAAGGTTGCTCTTATGTCTTAGAATGAAGAAATAGGGGGAGATAAGCGTTCATATCTGCAGTGGTAGTTAATACTTCTTAACAGTATATATATATATATATATATATATATATATATATAATATATATATATATATATATATATATATATATATATATACATACTAGTTTAAAACAAGGTTTTAAAACGAAAAAGATAAAATTATTGAATTATAAACAAAGCTTGCTCTTATGTCTTGATTGAAGAAATAGGGGGAGATAAGCATTCATATCTGCAGGGGTAGTTAATACTGCCTAACTAACAGTATGTGCTCAAGTGGGTGGATGGGGAAAAATAAAATAAAATAAATGCTTCTCAAAATGAGCCTTCAGCAAGCTTATAATCTCTAATAGGGAGGAAACTCACCAACACATAACTCCTGGTCATATACCAATATTTCGAAACCTGGTTGTTTCTCCTCAGTGACCGCGGAAAGTGGTAATTTGACTCCTCTGCCTTTTCGGTTTTAAGAAGAATGCTATCCTAGAAAAGGCTGGTGTGCAATACCGTAGTATGTTAGTTGAGTTTTTCAAAAAACCAACCAAAGGTGCCACCTAAGAAGCAAAAGAAAATCATGAAAGAAGAAAACAAGCTACATTTTCTAGTGAAAAGTAGAAAATATAAAAAGATAACCTCTTAAGACACAAGTGCTGAGGGCCAGTTCTTGGAATGAATCCGCAAGGGACTAAATTACAAAAAAATAATAAATTCCAAGGATAAGTACTGAGCACCATTCCAGCAACTTACAGAGCAGCTTGGTGTTGCAATGACTGCAAGAAATATTGAATTATAAACAAAGCTTGCTCTTATGTCTTAGATTGAAGAAATAGGGGGAGATAAACATTCATATCTGCAGTGGTAGTTAATACTGCCTAACTAACAGTATGTGCTCAAGTGGGTGGATGGGGAAAAATAAAATAAAATAAATGCTTCTCAAAATGAGCCTTCAGCAAGCTTATAATCTCTAATAGGGAGGAAACTCACTAACACATAACTCCTGGTCATATACCGATATTTCGAAACCTGGTTGTTTTCCTCAGTGACCGCGGAAAGTGGTAATTTGACTCCTCTGCATTTTCGGAGAGGGAGAGATCCCCATCCACCACTTGAGCACATACTGTTAGTTAGGCAGTATTAACTACCACTGCAGATATGAATGCTTATCTCCCCCTATTTCTTCAATCTAAGACATAAGAGCAAGCTTTGTTTATAATTCAATATTTCTTGCAGTCATTGCAACACCAAGCTGCTTTGTAAGTTGCTGGAATGGTGCTCAGTACTTATCCTTGGAATGTATTAGTTTATATATATATATATATATATAAACCAGTTTAAAATAGGATTTTAAAATGGAAGAATTAAAAACCTGTCGCTCCCTACATGGTCGAGCACTTTTAAAGTTCTGAGTGGCTTTTAACTCTGATTATATATATATATATATATATATATATATATATATATATATATATATATATATATATATATATATATATATATATATTATACATATACATGCACACGCACACACACACACACACACACACACGCGTGCGCGCGCGCACACACACGCACACACACGCACACGCGCTTTCTCTCTCTCTCTCTCTCTCTCTCTCACACACACACACACACACACACACACACACACAACACACACACACACACACACACACACACACACACACACACCATGGAAATATATTACCACTTGTGTTGTCTCTGTTGTATCCGCTGTCATCGAGGATCTAGAATGAACCAAGATTGTCAAGCCATGATATTGTTCTTCCCTTCTGCTGTATGTGCTCACTAGACAGGTTCAAACAGAGAGAGAGAGGGGGGGGGGGAGGGAGACAGACAGACAGACAGACGGACGGACAGACAGACAGACAGAGAAGCATTGAGAGACAAGACAGAGAGACAGAGAATTTGACAGACAGACAAACAGAGAGAGAGAGAGAGAGAGAGAGAGAGAGAGAGAGAGAGAGAGAGAGAGAGAGAGAGAGAGAGAGAGAGAGAGAGAAGAGAGACAGCAGTCGTGGCACACACAGGACGGTGTTTTGTTGGGTTTTTTATGTTTATTTAAAAATACTGAAATTAGCCCGATTCCATAGCAGTCATGGGATCTGACAGACAATGCGTATAATTCAATACATCATCGATCTATGCGCTGGCCCCATCACCAATCGAACCAACAACCAACCAAGAGATCTCTCACCAGGTGAAGTGCCTTCACTCCACAACCTGTTTCAATTTGCAGCCCTGGAAACAACCACTTGAGCAGCGACTCTCGAGTTATGTATGTGCCGCTAACAGTTTAACGATTCCTGGATACAGGCGGTGGTGCACTGACTTGAGAGTTATGTGCCTTTGATTGTTGTGACGTGTTCGCCTGCGTCAGCGGGTTTCGTTGTTCACTCAGCAAGATACCTCACAAAGCGAGATAACTCCAAATCTACCATGCCGATTCCAACCAAACTTGATGAAAAGATGGAACCTGGCCCATGAACGACGTTACTAACTTTCAGTGCAGATCTATAGTACAGATCCCGATCAAACACTATGTATAGTACGGATCCTGATCAAACACTATGTATAGCACGATCTTGGAATCTGGCCCATGGACGACGTTACTAACTTTCAGTGCAGATCTATAGTACAGATCCTGATCAAACACTATGTACAGTACGGATCTTGATCAAACACTATGTATAGTGCGGATCCTAATCAAACACTATGTATAGTACGGATCTTGATCAAACACTATGCATAGTGCGGATCCTGATCAAACACTATGTATAGTACGGATCCTGATCAAACACTATGTATAGTACGGATCCTGATCAAACACTATGTATAGTACGGATCCTGATCAAACACTATGTATAGTACGGATCTTGATCAAACACTATGTATAGTACGGATCTTGATCAAACACTATCTATAGTACGGATCCTGATCAAACACTATGTATAGTACGGATCTTGATCAAACACTACGTATAGTGCAGATCCTGATCAAACACTATGTATAGTACGGATCCTGATCAAACACTATGTATACTGCGGATCCCGATCAAACACTATGTATAGGACGGATCCTGATCAAACACTATGTATAGTGCGGATCGTGATCAAACACTATGTATAGTACGGATCCTGATCAAACACTATGTATAGTGCGGATCCTGATCAAACACTATGTATAGTACGGATCCTGATCAAACACTATGTCCAGTAAGGAACCTGATCAAACACTATGTATAGTACGGATCTTGATCAAATACTATGTAAAGTACGGATCCTGATCAAACACTATGTATAGTACGGATCCAGATCAAACACTATGTGTAGTACGGATCTTGATCAAACACTATGTATAGTACGGATCCTGATCAAACACTATGTATAGTACGGATCCTGATCAAACACTATGTATAGTACGGATCTTGATCAAACATTATGTATAGTACGGATCTTGATCAAACACTATGTATAGTACGGATCCTGATCAAACACTATGCATAGTACGGATCCTGATCAAACACTATGTATAGTACGAATCTTGATCAAACACTATGTATAGTACGGATCCTGATCAAACACTATGTATAGTACGGATCCTGATCAAACACTATGTATAGTACGGATCTTGATCTTGATCAAACACTATGCATAGTACGGATCCTGATCAAACATTATGTATAGTACGGATCTTCATCAAACACTATGTATAGTACGGATCCTGATCAAACACTATGCATAGTACGGATCCTGATCAAACACTATGTATACTACGGATCCTGATCAAACACTATGCATAGCTCGGATCCTGATCAAACACTATGTATAGTACGGATCCTGATCAAACACTATGTATAGTACGGATCCTGATCAAACACTATGTATAGTACGGATCTTGATCAAACACTATGTATAGTACGGATCCTGATCAAACACTATGCATAGTACGGATACTGATCAAACACTATGTATAGTACGAATCTTGATCAAACACTATGTATAGTACGGATCCTGATCAAAGACTATGTATAGTACGGATCCTGATCAAACACTATGTATAGTACGGATCTTGATCAAACACTATGTACAGTACCGATCCTGATCAAACACTATGTATAGTACGGATCCTGATCAAACACTATGTAGAGTACGGATCTTGATCAAACACTATGTATAGTACGGATCCTGATCAAACACTATGTATAGTACGGATCCTGATCAAACACTATGTATAGTACGGATCCTGATCAAACACTATGTATAGTAGGGATTTTAATCAAACTCTATGTATAGTACGGATCTTGATCAAACACTATGTAAAGTACGGATCCTGATCAAACACTATGCATAGTACGGATCCTGATCAAACACTATGTATAGTACGAATCTTGATCAAACACTATGTATAGTACGGATCCTGATCAAACACTATGCATAGTACGGATCCTGATCAAACACTATGTATAGTACGGATCTTGGTCAAACACTATGTATAGTACAGATCCTGATTAAACACTATGTATAATACGGATCTTGATCAAACACTATGTATAGTACGGATCCTGATCAAACACTATGTATAGTACGGATCCTGATCAAACACTATGTATAGTACGGATCCTGATCAAACGCTATGTATAGTACGGATCCTGATCAAATGCTTTTGACGTGATTTGAATTGATTTGTCGGGAGATGTGGAAAGCGTGTTTACATACTGAATAATGAATAAAGACAAAGAGAAGAAGACAAAAGGATAGTGAATAAGAGAGAGGGAGAGAGAGAGAGAGAGAGAGAAGGAGAGAGAGAGAGAGAGAGAGAGAGAGAGAGAGAGAGAGAGAGAGGAGGGAGGGGAGAGAGGGAGAGAGAGGGAGAGAGAGGGAGAGAGAGAATGAGCGAGAGAGGGAGAGAAGGGGAGAGAATTACAGAGAGACAGAATGGGGAAGGGGAGGGAGGGAAAGAGAGAGAGGGGGGAAGCGAAAGAATGACTGACTGTTGGGGGACGGGGGGAGAGAGAGAGAGAGAGAGAGAGAGAGAGGAGAGAGAGAGAGAGAGAGAGAGAGAGAAGAGAGAGGAGAGAGAGAGAGAGAGACAAGACAAGACAAAATTCTTTATTTACGAGGATAATAGATAAGCACTGATGTGCTTTTTTACATCCAGTCCTCGCCCTGTGTAGGGTCAACAATATAAAATATAAGGCAACAAAGGAAGCATGCAAAAGTGACTAGAACTACAATACAATAGGGGATTAAAATTTAAAAAGGGAAGGAAAAAAAAAAAGAGAGAGAGAGGAGAGAGAGAGAGAGAGAGGAGAGAGAGAGAGAGAGAGAGAGAGAGGAGAGAGAGAGAGAGGAGAGAGAGAGAGAGAGAGGAGAGAGACGCAGGAGCGAAGGGAGTGCGGGGTAAGCCTGCAGAGAGAGAGAGAGAGAGAGGGGGGGGAGGAGAGAGAGGAGAGAGAGAGAGAGGAGAGAGAGAGAGAGAGAGAGAGAGGGGAGGGAGAGAGAGAGAGAGAGAGGGTGGGGGAGGAAGAGGCTAGAGTGGGTGCGATAAGAGAGCATGTTTAGAACAATCTGTCAATCAAAAAATTCCAAAGAGATACAAAACAATCAATTTTGAAACACCGGGGGGAGGGGGGGGGGGGGGGGGAAGAAATAAAGCACAAATGGAGGTGGGAAAATGCATAATGATAGCCCAGTCGCCACGGGTAGGAAGGGATATCATATGGATAAAAAATCAAGTCATTCCAGCAGAATCGTGAGAGAGAGAGAGAGAGAGGAGAGAGAGAGTGAGAGAGAGAGAGAGAGAGAGAGAGAGAGAGAGAGAGAGAGAGAGAGAGAGAGAGAGAGAGAGAGGAGAGAGAGAGAGGAGAGAGAGAAAGTCACATAAAAACTCAAGCATTTCGACAGAATGGCAAGAGGGCAGGAGGTAGTAGGAAACACACACGCACACACACACACACACACACACCACAACACACACACACACACACACACACACACACACACACACACACACACACACACACACACACATACTCATATAAGACATACTTACTAAACAAAATAACATACATATGCATTTCAAGTACAAAATCACTTTCTAAATAGTCAGGTGCATACATAAGGCAAAGAGGGTGGTGGTGAATGGTGGTGGATTTATGGCGAGTATGTAAGTACTGGCACATAAGATGGTTGAAATAATGGTGTTTGAAGGTTGATATGCATTGGCGCTGTTTGGTTGATTCAGGGAGCGAGTTCCATTGACAGGAACCTGAATATGTTAAACTGGATAAAGAGAGAGAGAGAGAGAGAGAGAAGAGAGGGAGAGAGAGAGAGAGGGAGAGAGAGAGAGAGGAGAGAGAGAGAGAGAGAAGGAGAGAGAGAGGGAGGGAGGGAGAGAGAGAGAGGCGGGGAGGGAGAGAGAGTAGTGAGAGGCGGGGAGGGAGAGAGAGTAGTGAACAAAGTATAGTACGAATCTTGATTTAAACACTATGTATAGTACGGATCCATCAAACACTATTTAAGGGGAGTTCCATTGCAGGAACCTGAATATGTTAAACTGGATAAAAAGAAGAGAGAGGGGGAAAAGAAGGGGGAGAGAGAGAGAGAGGGGGGGAGAGAGGGAAGAGAGGGGAGAGAGGAGAGAGAGAGAGAGAAGAGGGAGGGAGGGAAGAGAGGCGGGAGGGAGAGGAGTATGAAAAAAGATAGTACGAAACTTGACAAACACATGATAGTACGGTCCTGATCAAACCCTTTTATGTCGGATCCTGATCAAACATATGATTTGTACGGGTCTTTATCAAACACTAGCATAGTACGGGCCTTCAAACATTATTATGTACGGGTTTTATCAAAAAACCCATGAAAAACTACGTATCCTGTCAAAACAAATGTATAGCGGGTCCCGATCAAACCATTATATACGGGCCCGTCAAAAATTACAAAGTACGGATCCGATCAAAAAACTATGTATAACGGATCTTGATCAAAATATGTATAGTACGGATCCTGATCAAAACAATGCATAGCGGATACTGATCAAAAACTATGTATAGTACGAATCTGATCAAACACTATGTATAGTCCGGGCCCGATCAAAAACATGTATATACGGATCCTGACAAAAAAACTATGTATATACGAATCTTTATCAAAACAAAGTTAGTACGGACCTGATCAAAGACTATGTATTACGGATCTGATCAAACACTTGTTTGTCGGATCTTTACAAACACTATGTACATACGGATCCTGACAAACATATTATAGTACGGGGTCTTGATCAAAACTAGTAATACGAATCTTGATCAAACCTATGTATATACGGGCCTACAAAAACTATTATAGTACGGATCCCGATCAAACACTTGTATATACGGATCTTGATTAAAAACTCTCATGTCGGGTCCTGATCAAACACTATGTTAGTAGGATCTTGACATTATATGTATAGTACGGATCCCGATCAAACACTTGTTAATACGGATCTTGATCAAACACTTTTTTAACGGATCCGACAAAAAATATGTATAGTAACCAAAACATAAAAACTATGTTAGTACGGGTCCTGACAAAAGCTTTTGACGTGATTGAATTGATTTTTCGGGAGATTGGAAAGGTTTTTTACATACTGAATAATGAATAAAGACAAAAAAAAGAAGACAAAAGATGAGTGATAAGACGAGAGAGAGAGAGAAGAGAGAGAGAGAGAGAGAGAGAGAGAGAGAGAGAGAAGAGAGAGGGGAGAGAGGGGGGGGAGGAGGGAGAGAGGGGAGAGGAGGGAGAGAGGGAGAAGAGAGAAGAAGAGGAGAGAATGAGAGAAGGGAAGAATTACGAGAGACAGAATGGAAGGGAGGGGAGGGAGAAAGAGAAGGGGGGAAGCGAAAGAATGACTACTGTGGGGAGGGGGAGGAGAGAGAGAAGAGAGAGGAGAGAGAGAGGAGAGAGAGAGGAGAGAGAGAGAGATGAGAGAGAGAGGAGAGAGAGAGAGAGGAGAGAGGGAGGAAGAGAGGCGGGGGGGAGAGAGAGTAGTGAACAAAGCTTTGCCATTTTAATAGACTGAATGACAATCTAACTGAAACACAAATTACATGATTTCTAATTATGAAGTTGTAATCAGATCAAGGGGCAAATTACCTGAAAAGTGGGGTCAAAATGCCCTGTGGCCCAAGTTTGAGGTCATTGGCCTCGCGATTTGGGCAAAAAGGCCAAAATAAAACTATAGTTAATCAATCTTCTATATAATTGTTCATTCCATCTTCGAATGCTGGTGTGGTGTGTGTATGTGTGTGTGTGTGTGTGTGTGTGTGTGTGTGTGTGTGTGTGTGTGTGTGTGTGTGTGTGTGTGTGTGTGTGTGTGTGTGTGTGTGTGTGTGTCTGTGTCTGTGTCTGTGTGTCTGTGTGTGTGTGTCTGTGTGTTTAACGTGACTGGGTGGTACATCGTTTAAAAACATGTAGTATGCGGATCTATGGCTTCAACTAGAAGAAAATGGGATTTCTTGCTAGATTGATGCGAGCTTCTTACCCAACTACTCTATTATTCACTTCTCTTTATCTCCTGTTTTGGATCCGTTTTTGTATGAACCAACCCCGAATCACCAGTGTTTGTGTATGTTTGTCTGTGTGACAGTGTTCAAATTCAAAAGACATGTTCCGCATTAATGTTAAATTCTAGGGGTCATTAGGCACTTTGGAATTTCAGAGGGGCAGTTTCTAATATCAGAGGATGAAGAAAAATCCTAGTGTACGTCGTGCAGACTAAATGAAATGAAAAACAAAAACCTGTAGATTCACCTTTTTAGTTTGTGTTTTTGAATATGTTACTCAGAATTATGACAAGCACAATTATCTGGCAGGACGACAACAACAACAACAACAACAACAACTACAACACATGAAGACCACAAGACCAACCTCAGTCACCACGACTGTAGACACACATTAATCAATATTGAGGCCATTTAGCAACGACGACGACGATGACGACGACAACTACAATACAACCATTTTTTTTTTCTTTTTATAAAACTACGACTTCAACGTAATAAAATCAACTGGTTCCAGCTACTCCGCAAGTTTTTCGGTTCCATTTTCACTAAAGTTGTGTAAACGTGTGTGGATTGTAAAGCGCTTAGAGTTTGGTCTCTAGCCAAGGATAGGCGCTATATAAGTATTCATGAGAATGATAATAACAATAAGTTCCACACAGATGTCGTCGCCGTCTCCAAGTCGTCAGAATTGGGTTTACTGTCTGAAGCTGACGCTGTTGACGGCTACAGGCAGACTGACCTCAGCTATCGTGTTGTCTACCCAAGGCCCACTCCACTGTGTTTTTGCTTTCTCCAGACAATGTAGGTGGGACGTTATGACACGAGAGTGCGTGGTCGGGCGCGCACTAATAAGCACAAAAGGGAAATAATTCTGTCTTGATGCCTGTCGTAACATCTGCTTTGCTTGTTGCAAACACTTCGCCAAAGTTGGGTCATGATTCACTGGCAAGCATAATCGAATGGACAAAATGATCTGCGTCACTGTGATCCATAAGCTGATGTTTGTATGAGTCAGTGTTGCGCTTCTTTGACACCTGTGCCAATTTTGATGAATAAAATGTTCATTTGTATTTTACGTCTTTACTGCTTTGGTTGCTCTGTGTGGTGTGTGTGTGTGTGTGTATACTTGGAGTATATCGCCGGGCATATGTAGATGTGTGTGTGTGTGTGTGTGTGTGTGTGTGTGTGTGTGTGTGTGTGTGTGTGTGTGTGTGTGTGTTTGTGTGTGTGTGTGTGTGTGTGTGTGTGTTGTTGTTGTTGTTGTTGTTGCGACGAATTCCAAGAACCATGCTTGAGTCCAACATAAACACTAGCACTGGCACAGCCAGTAGAAACCGGCTTCGTTCTGGAGTTGTCGCTGTCGGAGACCGCTACGTTACGTTTGAAGACTTGTCAAAGAAATTAATCTTCTGATCGGGTCTTTCTGTGCCCGCGAGCAAAACAGGGTGTGTGTGTGTGTGTGTGTGTGTGTGTGTGTGTGTGTGTGTGTGTGTGTTGTGTGTGTGTGTGTGTGTGTGTGTGTGTGTGTGTGTGTGTGTGTGTGTGCGTGCGTGCGTGCGTGCGCGCGCGCGCGCGCGTGCGTGCGTGCGTGCGTGCGTGCGTGTGTGTGTGTGTTTCAATCTGTCTGGTAAGCATTTACTATTGACTGGCTATACAACAACCTGATTAGCAAAACCGACCAGAACATCCCATGCATTTTGATTGGCTGGCTATACAACAACCTGATTAGCAAACCAACCAGAACATTCCATGCATTTTGACTGGCGATGCTACGCTATAATCATGAAACTCTTCATTTTCAAGGTGACGACGAAACACTAGTTTCTGATGTTTGACTGACGGATTCATTAAATTTCGGATCTTTGTCAAGGTGATTTGAATATTGAAATTGTTTTTCGCAAGTTTTTCAATCAAGTGAAAACTCCCGTTGATGACCGTCCCAATAACATTTTTTTTTTATCTCTCCGCAAAGTGTTGATTCTCTGGGTCATTTCTCTGTGTATTAATACAAAAACTCCTGTCAATGACTCTCTCTCTCTCTCTCTCTCTCTGCGTCTGTCTGTCTGTCTGTCTGTCTGTCTGTCTCTCTCTCTCTCTCTCTCTCTCTCTCTCTCTCTCTCTCTGTTTCTCTCTTGCTCTTTCTCTCTGTCTCTGTCTCTCTCTTTCTCTGTCTCTCTCTCTCTCGATTCTCGGTAAGATCTTCCTCTTTGTACTGGTATTTCCTCCTAACAAAGACTATCACTCTTTCAAGACTTGATTCTCTACAACATTTTCCTCTTTGTCTAGACTGAAATCTCCTCCTACCAAAGACTCTCACTCTTTAAAGGCTTGATTCTGTACAACATTTTCCTCTTTGTCTAGACTGAAATTTCCTCCTAACAAAGACTATCACTCTTTAAAGGCTTGATTCTCTACAACATTTTCCTCTTTGTCTAGACTGAAATTTCTTCCTAACAAAGACTATCACTCTTTAAAGCTTGATTCTCTACAACTTTTCCTCTTTGTCTAGACTGAAATTTCCGCCTTATAAATACTATCCTTTTAAAGACTTGATTTTCTGCAACATCGAACAAAGACTGGTTCTTTCTAAAGATTTGACTTTCTGAAACATTTTTTCTTTGTATACATTGAAATGTCTTCCAGATGAAAGATTATCTTTCTCAAATGAGCTCCTTTTTTCTCTTAGTACAGCGTTGTCGCTGTATATATTGAAATCACTTGCTAAGAAGATTCCCATTATCTAAAAACCCGTTTCTTGAAAGGATTTCTAGGAATAGTTTTTATTTACCAGGATCCACTGTACCACTGAACGTTTCATGCTGAAATACTGTTATAATTCATCACTTCCTTCACCAAGTACATGAAAGAATGCTGTCCAAATGTTACAGTGATTTCAGAGGCCTTGCTATCCAAGGGGCATCATCACAGCCATGTCCTACTCTCTTATCACC
This sequence comes from Conus ventricosus, assembly GCA_018398815.1. Lineage (NCBI taxonomy): Eukaryota > Metazoa > Mollusca > Gastropoda > Neogastropoda > Conidae > Conus > Conus ventricosus. Next base: position 2,699,202 of record CM031598.1, read on the forward strand.
CATGTACATGCATCAGGAGTGCAATATATAAGATAATCGTGCATTCTGCATCAGGAGTGCAATATATAAGATAATCGTGCATTCTGCATCAGGAGTGCAATATATAAGATAATCGTGCATTCTGCATCAGGAGTGCAATATATAAGATAAACAAGTGCCGTGATGTTAATGAAATATGATCAGTAGATGAATCAGTTTGCTTGGAGAGTCTTTTCAACACCCAACATTGTGTGTACCTTTGTGTGTGTGTGTGTGTGTGTGTGTGTGTGTGTGTGTGCGTGCGTGCGTGCGTGCGTGCGTGCGTGCGTGCGTGCGTGCGTGCCTGTGTGTGTGTGTGTGTGTGTGAGAGAGAGAGAGAGAGAGAGAGAGAGAGAGAGAGAGAGGAGAGAGAGAGAGAGAGAGAGAGAGTGTGTGTGTGTGTGTGTGTGGTGTGTGTGTGTGTGTGTGTGTCTGTCTGTGTGTCTGTGTGTGTGCGCGCGCGCGCGAGCGTTCGTGCATGTGTGTATTGTTTTCACACGAATTATTCTTCCTTTAAAGATAATTAAACAGAAAAAAAATCCGAAAGTGAAGGCAAGCTAGGTTGGTTCTTGCACATTAATATTTGACCTTCCACCTGAAACAACTCATTGTGTTCCGATTTGTCATGACCTTCCACCTGAAACAACTCATTGTGTTCCGATTTGTCATGACCTTCCACCTGAAACAACTCATTGTGTTCCGATTTGTCATCACCTTTCACCTGAAACAACTCATTGTGTTCCGATTTGTCATCACCTTTCACCTGAAACGGACTTGGTGCTACCTCCATGCCCATCAATGATCTCCATGTCTTCATCACAGCAGTCCAGAACTTTCATCCAGCTATCAAGTTCACTTACGCAATATCTGACAAGTTCATCACTTTTCTTGACATGAATCTCTCCATCACTGATAGTGGACTCTCCACCTCCATCCACTACAAACCTACGGACTCCCACTCTTATCTCGACTACAGATCGTCACATCATCCCAGTACCAAAACCAGCATACCCTATTCTCAGTTCTTGAGGCTCCGCAGACTTTGCTCTGAGAACTCTGTCTTTAACGTAAAAGCCCTTGAAATGAAACAGTTCTTCCTTGATCGCCACTACCCCGAAGACATCATCGATCGTGCTCTCCAGAAAGTCCAGCTCATCGCCCGTCCACAAGCTCTGGAACCCAAACCCCAGGAATCAACCAGAGACAGACCTGTTGTCAGCCTGCTCTACCACCCTTCTACCCACCAGGTGCGCAAAATTCTCCAAACCAACTGGAACATCCTTCAGTCTTGTGCCCACTCAGTTAGAATTTTTTCCCAGCCCCCTCTAGTTGCCTACAAACGGGACAAGAATATCCGTGACTTGCTTGTGCGTTCCAGTCTCCGGCCTCACAGACGTCAATCTTCTGTAGGCACAAGCCCATGCAATCTGCCCAACTGCAAGACCTGCCCCTTCATCTGCACTGCCATTGAAGTGAAAGGACCCAGTTCACGCATGACTGTCTCCAAATTCTTCAACTGCCAAACCACTAACTTGGTCTACATCATCCACTGCACCGTTAACTTTGTTCTAAACTTTACATCGGCGAGACCGGACGCACTTTGACTGTCAGATTCAAGGAACACCTCGCTGACATCAAATACAACAGGGACAAACCAGTAGCCAAGCACTTTGACGTCATTCTTTGAAGAACTGAGAAGCCATGAAAGCACTTCCTGATTGCTGCAGTCTTTGACGTCATTCTCTGAAGAACTGAGAAGCCATGAAAGCACTTCCTGATTGCTGCAGTCTTTTACGTCATTCTTTGAAGAACTGAGAAGCCATGAAAGTGCTTCCTGATTGCTGCAGTCTTTTACGTCATTCTTTGAAGAACTGAGAAGCCATGAAAGTGCTTCCTGATTGCTGCAGTCTATTGGGTCATTCTTTAAAGAACTGAGAAGCCATGAAAGTGCTTCCCGATTGCTGCAGTCTTTTGGGTCATTCTTTGAAGAACTGAGAAGCCATGAAAGCACTTCCTGATTGCTGCAGTCTTTTGGGTCATTCTTTAAAGAACTGAGAAGCCATGAAAGTGCTTCCCGATTGCTGCAGTCTTTTACGTCATTCTTTGAAGAACTGAGAAGCCATGAAAGCACTTCCTGATTGCTGCAGTCTTTTGGGTCATTCTTTAAAGAACTGAGAAGCCATGAAAGCACATCCTGAT
>CM031598.1:2706418-2713918 GCA_018398815.1 Conus ventricosus
CTCAGAATGCCCATTATCGCATGCTCTATTTTGTTTTTCATTCTCTCTCTCTCTCTCTCTCATCTCTCTCTCTCTCTCTCCTTCTCTCCTCTCTCTCTCCTCTCTCTCTCTCTCTCTTCTTCACTTCTTTTTGTAATTCTCTTGCTCCAGTTTTTTCCCACACAATTAAACGAATCTGGTGATCACGGCAATAAAGAACCTGCACTTTGTCTTTGTCGGTTCTTCTTCCTGCCTCTTTTTCTGTTTCTTAATTGGTTAATCCTCCCCTCTCTGTCTTTCCTAACCTCCCCTCTCTGTCCTACCCTCCTTCTCTCTCCTACCCTTCCCTCTCTGTCCTAACCTAATCCTCCCCTCTCTGTCCTTACCCTCCCTCCCTCTCTGTCCTAACCCCCCCCCCCCCTCTCTGGCCTAACCCTCCCCTCTCTGTCCTAACCCTCCCCTCTCTGTCCTAACCTATACCTCCCCTCTCTGTCCTAACCTAAACCTCCCCTCTCTGTCCTAACCTAAAACTCCCCCTCTGTCCTAACCTAACCCCCTTCTCTCTGTCCTAACCCTCCCTCTCTGTTCTAACCATCCTCTCTCTGTCCTAACCTAACCCTCCCCTCTCTGTCCTGACCTAACCTCCCCTCTCCGTCCTAACCCTCCCCTCCCCCTCTCTGTCCTAGCCCTCACCTCTCTGTCCTAACCTAACCCTCCAATCTCTGTCCTAACCCTCCCCTCCCCTCTCTGTCCTAACCCTCACTCTCTCTGTCCTAACCTTCCCCTAACTCTCTGTCCTAACCCTCCCCTCTCTCTCCTAACCCTCACCTCTCTGTTCTAACCCTCCACTCTCTGTCCTAACCCTCCCCTCTCTGTCCTAACCCTCCCCTCTCTGTCCTAACCCCCCCTCTCTGTCCTAACCCTCCCTCCCCTCTCTGTCCTAACCCTCCCCTCCCCTCTCTGTCCTAGCCTAACCCTCCCTCTCTGTCCTAACCTAACCCTCCATCTCTGTCCTAACCAACCTCCCCTCTCTGTCCTAACCTAACCCTCCCCTCTCTTTCCTAACCTAACCCTCCCCTCTCCCCTCTCTGTCCTAGCCCCCCCCCTCTCTGTCCTAACCTAACCCTCCCCTCTCTGTCCTAACCTAACCCTCCCCTCTCTTTCCTAACCTAACCCTCCCCTCTCTGTCCTAACCTAACCCTCCCCTCCCCTCTCTGTCCTACCTCCCCTCCTCTGTCCTAACCTAACCCTCCCCCCTCTCTGTCCTAGCCCTCCCCTCTCTGTCCTAGCCCCTCCCCTCTCTGTCCTAACCTAACCCTCCCCTCTCTGTCCTAACCTAACCCTTCCCTCTCTGTCCTAACCTAACCCTCCCCTCTCTGTCCTAACCCTCCCCTCCTCCCCTCTCTTGTCCTAACCCTCCCCTCTCTGTCCTAACCACCCCTCTCTGTCCTAGCCCTCCCCTCTCTGTCCTAACCCTCCCCTCTCTGTCCTAACCCTCCCTCCCCTCTCTGTCCTAGCCCTCCCCTCTCTGTCCTAGACCCTCCCCTCTCTGTCCTAACCCTCCCCTCTCTGTCCTAACCCACCCCTCTCTGTCCTAGCCCTCCCCTCTCTGTCCTAACCCTCCCCTCTCTGTCCTAACCCTCCTCTCTCTGTCCTAACCCCCCCTCTCTGTCCTAGCCCTCCCCTCTCTGTCCTAACCCTCCCCTCTCTGTCCTAACCCCACCCTCTCTCGTCCTACCCTCCACTCTCTGTCCTAACCCTCCCCTCCCCCCTGTCCTAACCCTCCTCTCTCTGTCCTAACCCCCCCCTCTCTGTCCTAGCCCTCCCCTCTCTGTCCTAACCCTCCCCTCTCTGTCCTAACCCACCCCTCTCTGTCCTAGCCCTCCCCTCTCTGTCCTAACCCTCCCCTCTCTGTCCTAACCCACCCCTCTCTGTCCTAGCCCTCCACTCTCTGTCCTAACCCTCCTCTCTCTGTCCTCTCTAAGAAACTTAAGAATGAAACACTGATTTGGGAAATACTGAGAACGGGTGGGAATGTCAGAGAGGTGGTATTTCAGCACATGGTGAAAAATCATATTTTGTTATGTCTCAGTCACCAACCTGTGGTGCACTACCTCTTCCCTGAGGAATCCTAGGAGAGGCAGGGGACAGTATGTCATAACAAACAGTGACTGTAGTTACCATTAAACATGCTGTTAAAACTTCTGAATCAATTTGCTGATGCCATGCCTTTCTAATAGCATATAATCTCTTTGTCTTTCTTTCTTTCTGTCTGTCTGTCTGTCTGTATGTGTGTCAATCTTTCTTTCTTTTTACTTTTCTTTCTTTCTTTCATTCTTTCTTTCTGTCTGTCTGCTGTCTGTCTGTCTGTCTGTCTGTCTGTCTTTCTGTCTGTCTCTCTGCTTTCTGTCTGTCTGTCTGTCTGTCTTTCTTTCTTTCTGTCTGTCTTTGCCCATTATCTTTTGCAGACTGCACAAATAAACCTGGCAACTAGTTCTGACCTGTCCTTTCTCCTGTTCATTTGTCAGTTGTTAAAAAAAGAGAGTAGAAAATCAAGCTGCTATGGCCATCATAATAAGGACGATCAAATGCCAAGAACGTGCTCCTTTAGACAGGCTAATCACTCATTATCGATTCGTCACCCACTGCCTTTCGTCGCCTCAGCAAGAGAGGAACATTCCCCAAGTAACGAATGTAAAAGAAGAAGAAAAATCTGCTATCATAAAACTCCAGCTTTCAATGTCCATACAGCCCAGGCAGCCGTAGACAGCCTTTTTTTGGGTGGGGTGGGGGGGGGGGGGGGGTGGGGGGAGGGAGGTCTGTAGAACTCCGACCATTGAAATGTAATGTGAGGCCGAACACTCATACAGAGTGATTACCCGAGCAGCAGACAGGAACGTCACCGTGAGAGGCGAACAGTGGTGCCGATTAGCGCTGATTCCAGTCTGGGGGACAGGAAGGGGCGGGGTGGGTGGGTGGGTGGGTGTAGGGGGTGGTGGTGGTGGCGGAGGCATATTGCAGGGAAAGCGACAGACGATAAGAAGGAACCTATTACACAGACGGCACTGACACGCACCTGCTGTGTTCTCACGCACTGTTTCCGGGCGGAACACTGCCCCGTGTTTCCACGCCTCCAAACAGCGACACTGGGAAACCTTTACAGAGCCTCTGTCACTCGTCAGTCTGCGCCATTCCTCAGACAACACGCCTTTTGCCCTTTGAGAGTGAAACCAGAAAAAAGTAGAAGGGGTCATTCTACATTTTCTGGCGAAACTACAGCAGAATTCATACCAGTCACCAGTCTCTACTCATTGCGTGCTAGGAAATAAAGGAAGGGCGGTACATCATACAGTCACCAGTCTCTACTCACTGCGTGCTAGGAAATAAAGGAAGGGCGGTACATCATAGTCACGAGTCTCTACTCACTGCGTGCTAGGAAATAAAGGAAGGGCGGCACATCATAGTCACCAGTCTCTACTCACTGCGTGCTAGGAAATAAAGGAAGGGCGGCACATCATAGTCACCAGTCTCTACTCACTGCGTGCTAGGAAATAAAGGAAGGGCGGTACATCATACAGTCACCATTCTCTACTCACTGCGTGCTGGGAAATAAAGGAAGGGCGGTACATCATTGTCACCAGTCTCTACTCACTGCGTGCTAGGAAATAAAGGAAGGGTGGTACATCATTATCACCAGTCTCTACTCACTGCGTGCTAGGAAATAAAGGAAGGGCGGTACATCATTGTCACCAGTCTCTACTCACTGCGTGCTAGGAAATAAAGGAAGGGCGGTACATCACTGAGAACACATTCCTTTTCTGACCGTAAACGCTTCATCAGTCTCGTTTGCGTCGAAGTTGAACAGATTCTAAACAGAGGTTTTTCTCTCCTTCGCAATCAGTTCACTTTAAAACGTTAAAAGAATCAAGAAACGCAACAATTCGACTGTGCTGATATCCACCCACCAACTTCCGTTGAGGCTCAGTGGCAAGATCTTGAACTGTTTACACGCTGTTATACCTGGACATGCCATCAATGTCCACATCACAGAGCCAGTGAAAGAACTGTTCACACACTGTTATACCTGGACATGCCATCAATGTCCACATCACAGAGCCAGTGAGAACTGTTCACACGCTGTTATACCTGGACATGCCATCAATGTCCACATCACTGTTATACCTGGACATGCCATCAATGTCAACATCACTGTTATACCTGGACATGCCATCAATGTCCACATCACAGAGCCAGTGAAAGAACTGTTCACACGCTGTTATACCTGGACATGCCATCAATGTCCACATCACAGAGCCAGTGAAAGAACTGTTCACACGCTGTTATACCTGGACATGCCATCAATGTCCACATCACAGAGCCAGTGAAAGAACTGTTCACACGCTGTTATACCTGGACATGCCATCAATGTCCACATCACAAAGCCAGTGAGAACTGTTCACACGCTGTTATACCTGGACATGCCATCAATGTCCACATCACTGTTATACCTGGACATGCCATCAATGTCAACATCACTGTTATACCTGGACATGCCATCAATGTCCACATCACTGTTATACCTGGACATGCCATCAATGTCAACATCACTGTTATACCTGGACATGCCATCAATGTCCACATCACAGAGCCAGTGAAAGAACTGTTCACACGCTGTTATACCTGGACATGCCATCAATGTCCACATCACAGAGCCAGTGAAAGAACTGTTCACACGCTGTTATACCTGGACATGCCATCAATGTCCACATCACAGAGCCAGTGAAAGAACTGTTCACACGCTGTTATACCTGGACATGCCATCAATGTCCACATCACAAAGCCAGTGAGAACTGTTCACACGCTGTTATACCTGGACATGCCATCAATGTCCACATCACTGTTATACCTGGACATGCCATCAATGTCAACATCACTGTTATACCTGGACATGCCATCAATGTCAACATCACTGTTATACCTGGACATGCCATCAATGTCAACATCACTGTTATACCTGGACATGCCATCAATGTCAACATCACTGTTATACCTGGACATGCCATCAATGTCAACATCACTGTTATACCTGGACATGCCATCAATGTCAACATCACAGAGCCAGTGATAGGTCTACGAATTGTTCATACTGTAACTTACTTCTTATAACCATTTTTGAAAATATGAACTAATTTCGAACACAAAGAAAACTTGTATTTCTTTTCCTTAACAGTACACATTCATTAAGATATCTTTCAGGCTCTGCAGTTCGCTATATGCTGAACACTATCAATGGGCTATGCAGTTCGATATATGCTGAAGACTATCTATGGGCTATGCAGTTCGCTATATGCTGAAGACTATCTATGGGCTATGCAGTTCGCTAAATGCTGAACACTATCTATGGGCTATGCAGTTCGCTATATGCTGAAGACTATCAATGGGCTATGCAGTTCGCTATATGCTGAAGACTATCTATGGGCTATGCAGTTTGCTATATGCTGAACACTGTCTATGGGCTATGGAATTCGCTTATGCTGAACACTATCTATGGGCTATGCAGTTCGCTATATGTTGTAAACTATCTATGGGCTATGCAGTTCGCTATATGTTGTAAACTATCTATGGGCTATGCAGTGCGCTGTATGTTGTAAACTATCTATGGGCTATGCAGTTCGCTATATAGTTGTAAACTATCTATGGCTATGCAGTGCGCTGTATGTTTTAAACTATCTATGGGCTATGCAGTTCGCTGTATGTTGTAAACTATCTATGGGCTATGCAGTTCGCTATATGTTGTAAACTATCTATGGGCTATGCAGTGCGCTGTATGTTGTAAACTATCTATGGGCTATGCAGTTCGCTGTATGTTGTTGTAAACTATCTATGGGCTATGCAGTGCGCTGTATGTTGTAAACTATCTATGGGCTATGCAGTTCGCTATATGTTGTAAACTATCTATGGGCTATGCAGTGCGCTGTATGTTTTAAACTATCTATGGGCTATGCAGTTCGCTGTATGTTGTAAACTATCTATGGGCTATGCAGTTCGCTATATGTTGTAAACTATCTATGGGCTATGCAGTGCGCTGTATGTTGTAAACTATCTATGGGCTATGCAGTTCGCTGCATGTTGTAAACTATCTATGGGCTTTGCAGTTCGCTGCATGTTGTAAACTATCTATGGGCTATGCACTTCGCTGCATGTTGTAAACTGTCTATGGGGGCTATGCAGTGCGCTGTATGCTGTAAACTTTCTCCCGATTGCTGGAGACCTGGGAGGTCGTTTGCGTGTTTATTAAACAAATGTCCTCGGTATGTTTGAGCCTATTAAAGAATAACTTGTTCACTGTGAGTGTACAGTTGTTATCCCATATCAATACCTATGAAATATTCAGTGCCAATTCATCCAAGCAGGAGGCGAATTTTATCAAAGTAAAGGGAATTGGTGCCTCTCACTTTTTGTCTTTCTTGTGTGCGTGCGTGCGTGCGTGCGTGCGTGCGTGCGTGTGCGTGTGTGCGTGCGTATGTGCGTGCGTGCGTGCGTGTGTGTATGTGCGTGTGTGTGTGTGTGTGTGTGTGTGTGTGTGTGTGTGTGTGTGTGTGTGTGTGTGTGTGTGTGTGTGTGTGTGTGTGTGTGTGTGTGCGTGCGTGTGTGCGTGTGTGTGTGTGTGTGTGTGTGTGTGTGTATGTGTGTCTGTGTGTGTGTGTGTGTGTGTGTGTGTGTGTGTGTGTGTGTGTGTGTGTGTGTGTGTGTGTGTGTGTGTGTGTGTGTGAGTGCATGCGTGCGTGCGTGCGCGCGTGAATGCGTGCGTGCGTGCATGTGTGTGTGTGTGCATGCGTGCGTGTGTGTGGTATGCGCGCGAGAGAGAGATGGTGAAGAGAGAGAGAGAGAGAGAGAGAGAGAGAGAGAGAGAGAGAGAGAGAGAGAGAGAGAGAGAGAGAGAGAGAAGAGAAGAGAGAGAGAGAGAGAGATAAAGAAAAGAGAGAGAGAGAGAGAGAGCGAGAGAGAGAGAGAGAGAGTGAGAGAGAGCGAGGAGAGAGAGAGAGAGAGAGAGAGAGAGAGAGAGAGAGAGAGAGAGAGAGAGAGAGAGAGTTAAAAACCAGTCTTGATGTGTTATTTTCTGAGGTGTTTTTCTTTCTTCATCTTCCTCCCTCATCCCGCCCCTTTTATTTTGTTTACTCCCTTCTTTATCTATCTCTACCTTTTCAGTTTGACCCGTGTGTTGTTCTCTTCTGTACAACTATAAAGTGTATATCATCATCGCCTGGGATACAGACGATTGGTCAAGTTTTCTTCTGTTGTAACTGAACAACAAACGAACATTTCAAGTGTATATCATGAAAAGAAACAAATGCCTTTAGCAGCTCTGCCATCATGTTGATATTATGTCGCGTCTTTTTTCTCTTTCTTATTTCTTTCTTTCTGTGAGTTGTGCCATTAGAAGTCGTATTTCATCTTTGTAACGAAATATCGCTTGATTACTTTCTTTCTTCTTCTATTTCTTCGTTGACTTTGTTCTTT
>CM031598.1:2718918-2721418 GCA_018398815.1 Conus ventricosus
CAGAAGACACTGAGGGACGTTGCAGAAGGTGTGGACCCACAGAAGACACTGAGGGGACGTTGCAGAAGGTGTGGACCCACAGAGGACACTGAGGGGACGTTGCAGAAGGTGCAGACCCACAGAGGACACTGCGGGGACGTTGCAGAAGGTGGAGACCCACAGAGGACACTGAGGGGACGTAGCAGAAGGTGTGGACCCACAGAAGACACTGAGGGGACGTTGCAGTAGGTGCAGACCCACAGGGACACTGAGGGGACGTTGCAGAAGGTGTGGACCCACAGAAGACACTGAGGGGACGTGGCAGAAGGTGTGGACCCACAGAAGACACTGGGGGGACGTTGCAGAAGGTGCAGACCCACCGAAGACACTGAAGGGGCGTTGCAGAAGGTGTGGACCTACAGAAGACACTGAGGGGACGTTGCAGAAGGTCTGGACCCACAGAAGACACTGAGGGGACGTTGCAGAAGGTGTGGACCCACAGAAGACACTGAAGGGATGCTGCAGAAGGTATGGACCCACAGAAGACACTGAAGGGGCGTTGCAGAAGGTGTGGACCCACAGAAGACACTGAGGGGACGTTCCAGAAGGTGTGGACCCACAGAAGACACTGAGGGGACGTTCCAGAAGGTGTGGACCCACAAAAGACACTGAGGGGACGTTGCAGAAGGTGTGGACCCACAGAAGACACTGAGGGGACGTTGCAGAAGGTGTGGACCCACAGAAGACACTGCGGGACGTTGCAGAAGGTGTGTACACACAGAAGACACTGAGGGGACGTTGATGAAGGTGTTGTACACACAGAAGACACTGAGGGGACGTTGATGAAGGTGTTGTACACACAGAAGACACTGAGGGGACGTTGCAGAAGGTGTTGACCCCCAGAAGACACTGAGGGGACGTTGCAGAAGGTGTGGACCCACAGAAGACACTGAAGGGACGTTGCAGAAGGTGTGAACACACATAAGACACTGAGGGGACGTTGCAGAAGGTGTGGACCCACAAAAGACACTGAGGGGACGTTGATGAAGGTGTGTACCCACAGAAGACACTGAGGGGACGTTGCAGAAGGTGTGTACACACAGAAGACACTGAGGGGACGTTGCAGAAGGTGTGTACACACAGAAGACACTGAGGGGACGTTGCAGAAGGTGTGTACACACAGAAGACACTGAGGGGACCTTGCAGAAGGTGTGGACACACGGAAGACACTGAGGGGACGTTGATGAAGGTGTGGACCCACAGAAGACACTGAGGGGACATTGGAGAAGGTGTGGACCCACAGGGACACAGAGGGGATGTTGATGAAGGTGTGTACACACTGAAGACACTGAGGGGACGTTGCATAGGGTGTGGACCGACAGGGACACAGAGGGGACGTTGATGAAGGTGTTGTACACACAGAAGACACTGAGGGGACGTTGCAGAAGGTGTGGACCCACAGAAGACACTGAGGGGACGTTGCAGAGGGTGTGAACCGACAGGAACACAGAGGGGACGTTGATGAAGGTGTGTACACACAGAAGACACTGAGGGACGTTGCAGAAGGTGTGGACCCACAGAAGACACTGAGGGGACGTTGCAGAAGGTGTGTACACACAGAAGACACTGAGGGGACGTTGCAGAAGGTGTGTACACACAGAAGACACTGAGGGGACCTTGCAGAAGGTGTGTACACACAGAAGACACTGAGGGGACGTTGCAGAGGGTGTGGACCGACAGGGACACAGAGGGGACGTTGATGAAGGTGTGTACACACAGAAGACACTGAGAGGACGTTGCAGAAGGTGTGGACACACAGAAGACACTGAGGGGACGTTGATGAAGGTGTGGACCTTGATGCCTTTCTGCGGCACATTGGACAGTTCCCTGCAGCTGTTCTCAAAGGACATGAAGACCTTCCTTGTCAAGGCTCGCCAGCTGCGTCGGTCCTCATCAAAGGACTCCCAATTCTCTTGGAGGAATGCCACCGTACTTCTGGCTGGCTGGCTTTGACACAGTCCTTTAATCGTTTGTTTGTTCCTTTGTTTTGAGTGAGGGGGGTCGGTCATCTTGTGGACCTAAGCAAGTGCCCCGTTCACGCCAGAATGTGTAGTGACACGCTCTGGCTGTCAATGCGGACCACGTGGCCTGTTCCTCTAAACTGGACCTCCAGGATCATGGCTACGACACGCTCTGGCTGTCAATGCAGACCACGTGGTCTGTTCCTCTAAACTGGACCTCCAGGATCATGGCTGGCTGTCAATGCAGACCACGTGGTCTGTTCCTCTAAACTGGACCTCCAGGATCATGGCTACGACACGCTCTGGCTGTCAATGCAGACCACGTGGCCTGTTCCTCTAAACTGGACCTCCAGGATCATGGCTGGCTGTCAATGCAGACCACGTGGTCTGTTCCTCTAAACTGGACCTCCAGGATCATGGCTACGACACGCTCTGGCTGTCAATGCAGACCACGTGGCCTGTTCCTCTAAACTGGACCTCCAGGATCATGGCTAGGATGC
>CM031598.1:2731418-2756160 GCA_018398815.1 Conus ventricosus
GTGTAGACGTTGTTCCCGTTATGTTTAATTCCCAAAAAAGGAGGTTACGATTTCACGTGTCTCTGTTCGTTTCTTTGGCTGTCGACAAGCTAACACTACTAAATATGTTTAAAAAACTTCGTGTAAAGATGACACGTGGCCCAAGTAGAGTCCCACAGAATTTTCATGTCGATCCGTGAAACAGATCCCGATTCAAGGGTTGATCCAGAATCCGTACGACCTTGATGGAGGCCTGGGCCCCTACTTCCATTTCTACTGTTTGTGTGTTTTACATGTGAAACTGTCTACCCCTATCATCTACTTCCATTTCTACTGTTTGTGTATTTTACATGTGAAACTGCCTACCCCTATCATCTACTTCGATTTCTACTGTTTGTGTATTTTACATGTGAAACTGCACTACCCCTATCATCTACTTCCATTTCTACTGTTTGTGTGTTTTATATGTGAAACTGCCTACCCCTATCATCTACTTCGATTTCTACTGTTTGTGTATTTTACATGTGAAACTGCACTACCCCTATCATCTACTTCCATTTCTACTGTTTGTGTGTTTTACATGTGAAACTGGTCTACCCCTATAATTTTTGAAGATTGTTTCCAGTTCAACTAAAAAAAAAAAATAATCTACCTAGCTGTGTGGCAGTCTGCTGAGCGCTGCCTGCCTTCCTCCCTGCCCATGCCGACCACCACCACCACAGCAGACAGACAGACCCATGGCGACCACCACCACCACAGCAGACAGACAGACCCATGGCGACCACCACCACCACAGCAGACAGACAGACCCATGGCGACCACCACCACCACAGCAGACAGACAGAACCATGCCGACCACCACCACCACAGCAGACAGACAGAACCATGCCGACCACCACCACCACAGCAGACAGACAGAACCATGCCGACCACCACCACCACAGCAGACAGACAGAACCACGCAGTCTGCTGACCACCACCACCACAGCAGACAGACAGAACCATGCCGGCCACCACCACCACAGCAGACAGACAGAACCATGCCGACCACCACCACCACAGCAGACAGACAGAACCATGCCGACCACCACCACCACAGCAGACAGACAGAACCACGCAGTCTGCTGACCACCACCACCACAGCAGACAGACAGAACCATGCCGGCCACCACCACCACAGCAGACAGACAGAACCATGCCGGCCACCACCACCACAGCAGACAGACAGAACCATGCCGACCACCACCACCACAGCAGACAGACAGAACCATGCAGTCTGCTGACCACCACCACCACAGCAGACAGACAGAACCATGCCGACCACCACCACCACAGCAGACAGACAGAACCATGCCGATCAACAACGAAGCAAGATAAGAAAGAAGAAAAAGAACAGAACAGACAACGGAGCATGCACGCGCGGATAACGTTCATTTTACATGCTTTTTTTTTCTCCATCCCCCCCCCCCCCCCCCAGCCGCTGACTTCATTACCCCTTTAATCAGGATGCTGATGTGCTACATCCGCTTGAGGGTAACTGACGTGCATCCGCCTCCCGTCCCTCCCCCCACCCCCACCCCCCACGCAGCTATGACGAAGCTATCTCTTATACCTTTGTTATCTGGGGAGGTACATGCTTACGTTTGAACAGAAATGAATGTGAACTGTGGAGGTAGTGGGCTTTTTGTCTGTTTGAACAGACATGAATGTGAACTGTGGAGGTAGTGGGCTTTTTGTTTGTTTGAACAGACATGAATGTGAACTGTGGAGGTTGTGGGTTTTTTGTTTGTTTGAACAGACATGAATGTGAACTGTGGAGGTTGTGGGCTTTTTGTTTGTTTGGTGTTTGTTTGTGTTGGGTTAATTTGTTCGTGTCGCAATCAAAGATTGTGACGCAAGACCCGAAGAACGTTTCATTAAAGTGACAGACACTGTCGCTGTTTTTGTTAATAATATGTGTGCAATTCCACGGGATAATGTTTTTACCCACGTGTGTGTGTGTGTGTGTGTGTGTGTGTGTGTGTGTGTGTGTGTGTGTGTGTGTGTGTGTGTGTGTGTGTGTGTGTGTGTGTGTGTGTGTGTGTGTGTGTGTGATGTTTGTTTGTCTCTCAACAAGACCACGCCTAAAGTACAAAACTGATGTTAAAGAAACTCTGCGGAAAATTGGCATATGGCCCAAGAACAATACTATAACATTTTAGTGCGGATCCGTGATCCGGATCCCATTAAAGGGCAGATCCAGAATCCGTTCAACTGTGTAGGCGCCCTTCCGAGTCCCATTGTGGTTTGTGTGTGTTGTCAGTGTGAACCTGATATATCCCCTTTTCTTTTCCCAATGAATGGAAAGAAGCATCCATGATCTCTTCTTTTGCACCTTTTGCCACAGAGAGAGAGAGAGAGACAGAGAGAGAGAGAGAGAGAGAGAGAGAGAGAGAGAGAGAGAGAAAAGAGAGAGAGAGACAGAGAGAGACAGACAGACAGACAGACAGACAGACAGACGGAGAGAAAGACAGAGACAGACAGAGACAGACAGAAAGACAGACAGAGAACTCAGAAAAAATATTCGGTCAAGGACTGAGATGTTAGACAGAGCGTAGTCTTCTAATCTGTCCTTGCTCAGCTAAATCATGTGAAAGAGACCCCCCCCCCCCCCCAAAAAAAAAAAAAAAAAAAAAAAAATATGCATGGAAAGAGAAAGTACCTAGGTCGTGGAGTAACAGTACAGGACATAAACACATGTATGGATGATGCAGAGACTTGACAAAAACATGCGTACATACCAATAAAGGCGCCAATACGAACAAACACTTGAAAAGGATGGGGCAGGGGGGGGGGGGGGGGGGGCGGAAAAATGAGAGACAGACAGACAGACGGACGGACAGACAGACAAACAAACAGACAGACGGACAGAACTGGATAAAATAGGGATGGCAGACAAACACACTGACCGACTCATACACAGACGAACATGGAGAAACATCTGTTGACATATGACGGTGTGTATGTTCCATTGTGTTTGTCAGATGTCTATTCATTTAGCTCTGTGTGTGCTATAGACGGTGTGCATGTTCCATTGTGTTTGTCAGATGTCTATTTATTTAGCTCTGTGTGTGCTATAGACGGTGTGTATATTCCATTGTGTTTGTCAGATGTCTATTCATTTAGCTCACTGTGCTACAGACGGTGTGTATGTACCATTGTGTTTGTCAGATGTCTATTCATTTAGCTCTGTGTGTGCTACGAACGGTGTGTATCTTCCATTGTGTTTGTCAGATGTCTATTCATTTAGCTCACTGTGCTATAGACGGTGTGTATGTTCCACTGTGTTTGTCAGATGTCTATTCATTTAGCTCTGTGTGTGCTATAGACGGTGTGCATGTTCCATTGTGTTTGTCAGATGTCTATTTATTTAGCTCTGTGTGTGCTATAGACGGTGTGTATATTCCATTGTGTTTGTCAGATGTCTATTCATTTAGTTCACTGTGCTACAGACGGTGTGTATGTACCATTGTGTTTGTCAGATGTCTATTCATTTAGCTCTGTGTGTGCTACAGACGGTGTGTATCTTCCATTGTGTTTGTCAGATGTCTATTTATTTAGCTCACTGTGCTATAGACGGTGTGTATGTTCCACTGTGTTTGTCAGATGTCTATTCATTTAGCTCTGTGTGTGCTATAGACGGTGTGTATGTTCCATTGTGTTTGTCAGATGTCTATTCATTTAGCTCACTGTGCTACAGACGGTGTGTATCTTCCATTGTGTTTGTCAGATGTCTATTTATTTAGCTCTGTGTGTGCTACAGACGGTGTGTATGTTCCATTGTGTTTGTCAGATGTCTATTCATTTAGCTCTGTGTGTGCTATAGACGGTGTGTATGTTCCATTGTGTTTGTCAGATGTCTATTCATTTAGTTCACTGTGCTATAGACAGTGAGTATCTTCCATTGTGTTTGTCAGATGTCTATTCATTTAGCTCTGTGTGTGCTATAGACGGTGTGTATCTTCCATTGTGTTTGTCAGATGTCTATTCATTTAGCTCTGTGTGTGCTACAGACGGTGTGTATGTTCCATTGTGTTTGTCAGATGTCTTTTCATTTAGCTCTGTGTGTGCTATAGACGGTGTGCATCTTCCATTGTGTTTGTCAGATGTCTATTCATTTAGCTCTGTGTGTGCTATAGACGGTGTGTATGTTCCATTGTGTTTGTCAGATGTCTATTCATTTAGCTCTGTGTGTGCTACAGACGGTGTGTGTCTTCCATTGTGTTTGTCAGATGTCTATTCATTTAGCTCTGTGTGTGCTATAGACGGTGTGTATGTTCCATTGTGTTTGTCAGATGTCTATTCATTTAGCTCTGTGTGTGCTATAGACGGTGTGTGTGTTCCATTGTGTTTGACAGATGTCTATTCATTTAGCTCTGTGTGTGCTACAGACGGTGTGTATCTTCCATTGTGTTTGTCAGATGTCTATTTATTTAGCTCTGTGTGTGCTATAGACGGTGTGTATGTTCCATTGTGTTTGTCAGATGTCTATTCATTTAGCTCTGTGTGTGCTATAGACGGTGTGTATGTTCCATTGTGTTTGTCAGATGTCTATTCATTTAGCTCTGTGTGTGCTACAGACGGTGTGTGTCTTCCATTGTGTTTGTCAGATGTCTATGCATTTAGCTCTGTGTGTGCTATAGACGGTGTGTATGTTCCATTGTGTTTGTCGGATGTCTATTCATTTAGCTCTGTGTGCTACAGACGGTGTGTATCTTCCATTGTGTTTGTCAGATGTCTATTCATTTAGCTCACTGTGCTATAGACGGTGTGTATGTTCCATTGTGTTTGTCAGATGTCTATTCATTTAGCTCTGTGTGTGCTACAGGCGGTGTGTGTCTTCCATTGTGTTTGTCAGATGTCTATTCATTTAGCTCTGTGTGTGCTATAGACGGTGTGTATCTTCCATTGTGTTTGTCAGATGTCTATTCATTTAGCTCTGTGTGTGCTATAGACGGTGTGTGTGTTCCATTGTGTTTGTCAGATGTCTATTCATTTAGCTCTGTGTGTGTTATAGACGGTGTGTATGTTCCATTGTGTTTGTCACATGTCTATTCATTTAGCTCTGTGTGTGCTATAGACGGTGTGTGTGTTCCATTGTGTTTGTCAGATGTCTAATCATTTAGCTCTGTGTGTGCTATAGACGGTGTGTATGTTCCATTGTGTTTGTCAGATGTCTATTCATTTAGGTCTGTGTGCTACAGACGGTGTGTATCTTCCATTGTGTTTGTCAGATGTCTATTCATTTAGCTCTGTGTGTGCTACAGACGGTGTGTATGTTCCATTGTGTTTGTCAGATGTCTATTCATTTAGCTCTGTGTGCTACAGACGGTGTGTATTTTCTATTGTGTTTGTCAGATGTCTAGTGATTTAGCTCTGTGTGTGCTATAGACGGTGTGTATGTTCCATTGTGTTTGTCAGATGTCTATTCATTTAGCTCTGTGTGTGCTATAGACGGTGTGTATGTTCCATTGTGTTTGTCAGATGTCTATTCATTTAGCTCTGTGTGTGCTACAGACGGTTTGTATCTTCCATTGTGTTTGTCAGATGTCTATTCATTTAGCTCTGTGTGCTACAGACGGTGTGTATCTTCCATTGTGTTTGTCAGATGTCTATTCATTTAGTTCACTGGCCTACACCGGTGCTGTAAGAATTCAAGTGTTTAGTTCTTCATTGTTTCATTCACTAACCCACCCACCTCTCTCTCTCTCTCTCTCTCTCTCTCTCCCTCCCTCCCCCCCCCCCTCTCTCTCTCCCTCTGTCCTTCCCCGACTCTCCCTCTCTCCCCCCCCCCATTTTCCCTCCCGCTCTCTCTCTCTCTCTCTCTCTCTCTCTCTCTCTCTCTCTCTCTCTCTCTCTCTCTCTCTCTCTCTCTCTCTCTCCCCTACAAAGACTGACTCCCTAGGGAAGGGAAGGGAATTGCATTTATCTACGCATCTGCGTCCCCACTAGTGGGTTGTAACCTGCCCGACTTCCCGTCTGCCACAGTGAGAAGGTTGCAGGTGGTGTGTGACCGGACAGAGCAAGTGACCATGTTGGGTGCACGGGAACTAAACTATGGCTGAACCCTCTTCCAAAAGGTGTCCATTGTGACCTTTCGCCTTTCAAGCCCACATTGACCTCGTTAACATGGAAGATGACGACCTTTCAAGCCCACACTGACCTCGTTGACATGGAAGATGACGTCCTTTCAAGCCCACATTGACCTCCTTGACATGGAAGATGACGTCCTTTTAAGCCCACACTGACCTCCTTGACATGGAAGATGACGTCCTTTCAAGCCCACATTGACCTCGTTGACATGGAAGATGACGTGGAATGTAAACGGCAAGACTGAAGTGGACAGTAGAGTGTAGAATCTCTGTGTGTGTGCGTGTGTGTGTGTGTGTGCGTGTGTGTGTGTGTGTGTGTGTGTGTGTGTGTGTGTGTGTGTGTGTGTGTGTGTGTGTGTGTGTGTGTGTGTGTGTGTGTGTGTGTGTTTGTTGTTGTTGTTGTTGATCCCCGTCTCTTTTCTTCGTTTCTTCATATTGATAATATGTCATAGTCCGTGATCCGGCTAATGTTGTAAACTTCTTTGAAAGTGGAACACACAGCTTGTCTGGAATATTAGAATTTGTTGGATTATCACATGAAGACAGTTTAGTTGGAGAGTGCCCGCAGAGATTGTGGGACACCCCCCCCCCCTCCCCCTTTCATTACTAACATTTTGATTCACTCCTTTTCTTAGTCGCTCTCTTAATTACCTATATCATGATGATGGATTATATAAATCGATAATAGTTCCACCAAGGGTAACTGGTGTACTTCCATGCATCGACAAGAAAGTTGAAGAAGTTGTCTGAAAAGTCTGGAAGCAGGAGCGACGTGCTGTCAACCTCCAGACCAAACACTAAGTAACATAAAAAACCTATAGAAGCGACCGGCGGTGTTGTTTGTTTGTTTGTTTGTTTGTTTCAAATATATGCTGCTTTATTCCGTATCTCTCTAGATACGTAGGGGCTTTCATCCAGTTCAGAGGTAACTGAGTTAGGGACTGTTCTTGTTCGTGCTGAGTAGCTACAAGCACAGAGCATCCTATGTTCATTTAAAGGCAAAACGCCTGCCTCTCTGTAAGTCATATCAACCAAGTAACTACATATCTTGACGTGGTGTTGGTTATCTGCTTTGGGAAACAAGACCTGCAAGACTTTCAAGGAAAGAAAAAGACACAGTAGAGCCTTTTTTTTGTTTGCTTGTTTTTAATGTATACATATCTAAGTGCGCGGGGTTTTTTTATTTCCCGCGTGAAAGTAATATTTCCCAATAGTTATTGTTTCAGAAAATTTGCTTCAAATTGAACTCAAACCAAACAGAAAATGTCTTCTTCTTCTTCTTCTTCTTCTTCTTCTTCTTCTTCTTCTTCTTCTTCTTCTTCTTCTTCATACTTACGCTATAAAAGAAAGAGAGAGAGAAAGAGAGAGTGGAGGTGGGAGGGGGAAAAGAGAAAGAGAGAGAGACAGACAGACAGAGACAGACAGACATTCAAACAGACAGACAGATAGACAGACAGACAGACAGACAGGGCAGACAGACTAAAAGACAGATCGACAGACAAGTGGACAGAGAAAAACACAGAGATCTGTCAAGATTTCTGTTCGTTCCGTTAGGTCTGTCCCTGAAATGAGAGCTGACAACGCATATTTCCAGCGTATGAAAAGAAAGATAAATTCTTTCATTTATTGTTCCCTCTCTGGTCTCTCTGTCTCTGTCTGGGTCTCTGCCCCCCCCCCCCCCTCTCTCTCTCTCTCTCTCTCTCTCTCTCTCTCTCTGTCTCTCTCCTTCCTCCCCCTCTCTCTCCCTCTCCCCCCTCTCTCTCTCCCTTCTTCTCTCCCTCCCTCTGTGTGTGTGTGTGTGTGTGTGTGTGTGTGTGTGTGTGTGTGTGTGTGTGTGTGTGTGTGCGTGTGTGTGTGTGTGTGTGTGTGTGTGTGTGTGTGTGTGAGTGTGGTGTGTGTGTGTGTGTGTGTGTGTGTGTGTGTGTGTGTGTGTGTGTGTGTGTGTGTGTGTGTGTGTGTGTGTGTGTGTGTGTGTGTGTGTGTGTGTGTGTGTGTGTGTGTGTGTGTGTGTGTGTGTGTGGTGTGTGTGTGTGTGTGTGTGTGTGTGTGTGCGTGCGTGCGTGCATGCATTCATCCGTGTAGAAAGACATGAACTATCCACATGAAATGTTTGTCTCTCTACCTACCTGTCAGCCTCCCTGACCGCTTAAACCTGCCTGTCAGCCTCCCTGACCGCTTAAACCTGCCTACGCTTTCTACCCGAGATTAACGATGTGGATTAATGAAGAAAAAAAAAAGAAAGAAAGAAAGAAAAAAACAGCGCGCGGTGATTGATTTCCTTTCATTCACTATCATTTTCATTCATGTATGTTTAAGTCGATCACCTCATTCGCCGTTTCCCGGTGTATTTTTCAGTCGATCACCTCATTCGCTGTTTCACTGGTGTATTTTTCAGTCGATCACCTCATTCGCTGTTTCACCGGTGTATTTTTCAGTCAATCACCTCATTCGCTGTTTCACCGGTGTATTTTTCAGTCGATCACCTCATTCGCCGTTTCACCGGTGTATTTTTCAGTCGATCACTTCATTCGCCGTTTCACCGGTGAATCGTGATGCCTCACATCCGTCGAGGATCTTAAACATCATCATCATCGCCTATTACCCTCCTGGGGTACAGGCCGCCAACCAAGGACCTCCAGACATCTCTGTCCTGGGCTCTTTTCTCCAGCTGGTTCCAAGTCATCCCCATATTCCTGATGTCTGCTTCCAGGTCCCTGCGCCAGGTGTTCCTTGGCCGATCTCTTTTTCGTTTTCCTTGGGGGTTCCATGTTAGGGCTTGTCTGGTGGTGTTGCTTGCAGGCTTCTGCAGTGTATGTCCAATCCAGCCCCAACGTCGTTTCTTGATTTCCTGTTCTGCGGGCAACTGGTTTGTTCTCTCTCCAGAGCTCGTTGTAGTTGATGGTGTCTGGCCATCGGATGCGGAGAATCTTGAGCAGGCAGTTGTTGATAAACACCTGCACTTTCTTGGTGGTGGCAACTGTAGCTCTCCAGGTTTCCGCTCCGTCCAATAGAACGTGGACGAGGGTATTTCGCGGGCCCCATGCGGCAAAAAGAGACGAAGGTACCACCTGATGCTGGGGAGACGTGCGGCATCTGGGTGGAAAATATCATGTAGGCAAGGCGATTTCATTTCGCGGAACAAAACAAAAGGGAAAAAAGACATGGAGTCGATAAGGGGAGAGAAGTATAAGGGGCTTTTTCGCATAGACGTATGAGAGGAAGGGGGGGGGGAGAGAGAGAGAGAAAGAACGAACGAACGAACGAAACGAATCTTTTTTAAATGAGGGATAAAAAGAATAAGACAATACAGGCTTTTTTAATCTTGCCCTGATGAACAGAAAAATAAAAAATATGTGACTTCAAAATCAACACCATCTTAATAGTGAAAAGAATATTAGTGAAATTTACAAAAGGCAATCAAATAATGACAGTCACCTTTCACACACACACCACACACACACACACACACACCACCACACACACACACAAAAAGAAAACAACTTAGCAAATACAAAAAAAAAAAAAAAAAAAAAAAAAAAAAAAAAGGAGAAGAAAAAAGAAGACTCAATGAAGGTGGAAGTGAACAGTATTCATGAAAGGTATGAGAAGGGTAACAAAGAAACAAAGAACATTCAAATACATTAAAATCATTTGTATTAAATAAAAACAAAAATTTTTTAAAAGTATAAAAGAAGTTATATGATGTTCATTATCACACGTTTAGGAAGCGTAGCATCAGATATGAGAAGTATTGTTTTTTGAAAACGTTAGACAAAATAACATTAAATGAAGACACTAGGCATTCAAAACAACCACAGAGTAAATGAGGCTAGATTTAAAAAGATCAATCCTGGGGTAGGGGTATCTGAATCTTTCTGATATTGCGAATCAGGTTGGGTTTTTAAATTTATTTTTCAAAGTTGGTGGTGCTTGATGGACATTATTTTAAAAAACATGAAAATTGCTTTGTTTATAAGTGATTTTCCCAAATTTTAGAGGCAAAATGTCTAAACGTTTATAATCAGAGGGATGTTTACGTTGAAGATTTTGAGAAGAACGAGTTTCACAGCCCGTCTATGAAGACTGAAGAGTGGTTTTAATACGTTATAACTGGCCGAATCCCACAATGTAGAAGAGTAATTCAAATGAGATTCAATGTACGAAGTAAAAAACAGCTTACGACAATGCTGGTCTAAGAAATATTTTTAGTTTTGAAAGCTGGTGAATCTTTTGAGACAGACGTTTGCAAAGCATTGTGACTTTGAGAAGACCATGACAAATTTTGTCTACAAGGGACAAAAGGGACTTTATGATGATCAACTTCTTCAACTTTTTTCATTATTTATACTAAGAGATAGGGAATCATAAGAAATATTTTGACGCTTTTGTCGGGGTGGTTATTATCAAGTACTTCGTTTTCTGAGGTTGGAGACCATGTGATTGAGTTCAGACCATATGATTAATTTGTTTTTACTTTCTTGTAAACTTGCATATACATTTTCAATTCTTTTATGACTACAGTGTATTGTGGTGTCATCAGCGAAAAAATTCACGGGAGCTATCAAGAAATAGAGGTAAATCGTTTATATATATGGAAAATAAGATAGGTCCGAGTACTGACCCTTGAGGCACACCAAAGATAATGGATATGTAGGAGATACAGAATCATTTACTGAGACCATTTGCTTTCTACCGGAAAGATATGAAGATAGGAGTTCTAACGAATTCTCTGATAAGTTTTTAACCTTTAAAGCTTTTTAAGAAAAAGATTGCGGTCAAAAAACGTCAAAGGCTTTCATAAAATTTACCATGAGAACACCTGTAATTTTGTCGTTATTTTATTTAGTGACCCCATGATCAACTAGATTTGTCAGTGCTGTTTGGCACGAGTGTATTAGCCCTAAAAACCGGATTGGTCTTGATGAATAAATTGAAAAATTGGGAAGGGTGATCGAAAATATGTTTATTCGATGGTTTTCCAATGGTTTAGACAGCACAGAACAGAATAGAAATGGGCCTGTAGTTAGACGGATCGGTGTGAGATCAACCTGTTTTGTAGATCGGCATTACTCTAGAAATTTTTTAAAAGCCTTGGGGAACTGATTTTTAGAAATGCAGAGATTATATATTATACGTAAGTGTTTCAGCAATTACAGGGGCTGACAGTTTGAGAATCTTTCCGTCAATGCCATCAAGGCAGAAAGTATACTTTGCTTTAAGTGAAAAAAAGGGCCTTATATACTTCGTGTACACATAACAAGGAATATCTAGAAATGTTGTGATATTTTTGGGGACTGACAAAATTTCGAAGAACATCAAAATCGTTTTGTGAGGATCTGTTTGTTTTTTAGGTAAAATTTGGGCCCAATATGCAGAAGTGTGTGTTCAACATTTCGGCTGATATATCTTTCGGTGTTGTAGCACGAGCGTTAGAATGTTTATTGCTAAGCTGATTGATTGCCTTCCAAACTGATCGGTTGTCTGTTTTTAGAGTAAATAAGATCTTTAAAATTTTTTCTTTTTCGCTGAGCGTTTTAAATAGTTAAAAAAGATTCTTTGTTTCATAAATTAAAATACGAATTACCTGATGCTAAAAGTGAGTCTCTTAAATCCATGGATTTTTCTATATCACTTGTAATCCAAGGCTTTTTAGGGGTACTTTTGACACGAATTGTTTTTAAATGGAGCGTGCTTATTGTAAACATTGAAAAAGTGTGATACCAAATTCAAAGGCTTCATCGGGATTAGTAAAACTGATACACAGGGAAAGTGAGGAATTCATCAGATCTGTAAGGAACAAGTCTTTATTAAAGTCTGAAAAGTTTCTGTACGTGATATACTTGTGATGATTTAGGGGGTTTTAACGCCTCGTTTAGACCAAGTAAAACAGACAGGGGAGGGGGATCGCTGCATCCAAAAAACTGGGAACATATTTCTATTATGGTACGTACAGAAGATGTGTAAACATGGTCAATGAGAGTTTGGGAAGTAGCAGTGATTCGTGTTGGCTTATCGATTAACTGTGTCAGATAAAAGAAGTGTAGGTTTGAATCCAGGATTTGTTTGCTTTAAAAAGATCAATGTTAAAATCACCCAGTAAAAATATTTTCGTTTGAGGTAAGGACGCCCTTCCATCATTAGAGTAAAGTTATCTATCCAGTCAGCATGTTCAGCTGGGTTTCTGTAAATAAAGCCTAAGAGAGTCGGTTTGGAAGTTTTAAACTGTAATCTATCCATAGTGATTCTATATGATATTTTTCGAGCGAAGCGGCTTCGATTAAATTTAATAGATTCGTGAACATAAACAAGTAAACCTGTTTCTCTTGGTCTGGAAGGGTCATTTCGAACAAAGTTTTAACCAGGCAAAATTAATTCGCGTCGGAAATATGGTGTGTTAATCTTTGTTTTCCCCCGCCAAAACCAAATAAATGGAAACAATTACCATGTTTATATAAAAACACGAGACACGTTCGCATAACTTATTAATCAAACTGTTAATGTTCGAAATCCAACCTTAAGGCCATCTGCAGATGGCCAGAATTCTTTCGTTCGCAACCTTTAAACACAATAGCAAAGCAGGAATAAAAAATTGCAAGAAAAAAGAAATACAAAATACCAACAAGGGATATTTAGTACTACCAAATAATTTAGTAACAAGTCAACAATGAGGCAAAAAATTAAACAGACACGTAATCAAAAATACAATAGAAAATGGAACGTATATTATATGCAAAGTTATTTAAGTTTAAAGATCAATGAAGGCTAAAGGTATCCACAGTTAAGAAAGCAACAGAAACACACACACAGAAAAAAATCCCGAAAGCAGTCAAAACAACAAAACAAACAAAAAAACAAACAAAAAACAAACAAAAACTGACAACTGTCGTATCAGAAGGAGCAACCGTACGAATTACTATGACAAAGCCAAGAACAGTCATCTTGGTCGGAAAGTCTGTGGGGGGCTCCATTCAATTCATGTCATTCTAAACATCGATCACAGACCTAATCCCTCACAAACCCCCATCCCATAACAAATATGCACACTCGCGCGTGTTAAAGCACGCTTCCCGATTATACTTAGGGACAAGAATATGCCCACAATTCGTCACATCACAATCATCAGGGAAATAAAAAGGAAGCATTCAACGACAAATATACAGTTCATGACACATTTTTTAAATCATCATTACAGCAAAAGTTATGGAAAACATGATGACATTGAATAATAAACTTTACAGATTAGGTAAGAAGAGAAAAGAGTGCTGCTGAGAAAAAGATGTGATCCATTTTCAATAAATTTTTCAGCATAAGGGTGAACAGGGTTTGGGGTGCTGAAAAATTTGGGCATTCCAGGCGATCGGTTTGGTTGGGAGAGTGGGATGGTTCGTGCGGGGTTTTGATGACAGACAGAATGTGAAGGAATGTTGTGAACATTTTCGCAGGGAGGGGGTTACTATGGACAACGTGCATTGGGAGAGGGTTGCTGACACCATGGGCTGGGTCGGGGGTCATGGGTAGAAAAGTGTTGGGAAGGGTTGACAGTGGGTTGATTGGGTGGTTTAAAGGGGGCACTCTGAAATCCCATGGAAACTGATCTTCGAGGTAAAGGGGGGGGAAAATGTTGAAGGGAAGAGGCTGGCGGAAGATCTTCAGAGGCCTAAGTGATAGTTGGTGTGTTTCCGATTTCTTGGGACATTTGAAAAAATTAGAGTGATCGAATGACGATGAGTTGGAGACTGACAAGGGGGTGTTAAATTTAATTGCCTTCGTTGTGAAGTTCTTGCAGAGGCTTTTGGATGATGACCTGAAAGGAGGAAAAATGTTCAGCATGATGTCCATTTCGCCACAGGCTTTTCAAGTTGTTTGCAAGCCTTCCAGTACCTCGAATGTTGGGGTGAATTGTATCACTATACAAAGTTTTATCAGCTGCAAAGTGGGGAAATTATCAATAAGAGTTTAACTTCATCTTTGGGCACACGCTTCTTTTAGATTTTCGATTTGACGGTAAAATGGAGTTGTTGAAGGAATGTTTGCCTCTGGCTGGTAGGATGGAGCTAAGACTCACACGTGCAGAAGGAAACTTGTGTTTACATAAGATAATGATGTTAGACCATGCACTGACAGACACTGGACCCGTGGACATGAATTAATGCCAACATGTAATTTTAACATTTTTACATTTGAACAACAGACAGAGAAGACAGCCATGAATGAATATCTTCAATGGAAAACTCCAGGAAAAACAAATCTTGAATGGTCTTTTATAACTAGGAAATAAAACGTTTGGGATTAATGAAACGTATTATAGAGTCACCAACGAGCAGTACAGTGTTTCGTTAGAAATGGACATAGACAAAGCGTTTTCGATTAGGTGACGACTTGGAACAACATTGGTGGTTTATTTGAACAGTTCTTCTTTTTTTGACGATGGGGATTTTGGGAGATTTACAGAATCTGTGTTATCTGTCTCTGATAAAAGAGTGGAAGGGATTGCTAGTCTGGACAGCGTATTGCTGGATTCTGTCTGTTTTTTGTTGGGTGGATGAGGAGGGAGACAAAGTGGAAATGTTTGCACGCCAATGTCGATTAGAAAGGCTATCGAAGCCTGTAACTCAAATTTGATGTCATATCGGGGAAGATGTGATGGGCATGCGCTGGGTTTTAGTTACGGTGTTGTCTAGGACGGTTGACTCAGCAAAGGATTGTAATTAGGTTGTAAGGGAGGGGGGTAAAGCTTCAGTTTGCATTCCAACAGTGTGGACAGACCTGTTTGGGTTGTGAAAAGATTTTGAATCTGTTTTTGTTTTTAAATTGTGGAAAGAAAGGGATCAAAAGTTTGATAAACTTGAACTTGTTTGTGTTTCGGGTTGTAACAAGCTCTCTCTGGTATGATTTTCACTTTTTCATTTTGAGACTGCAGTGACCTAGGTGGGTTTTGATACAATATTTCTTTCAGGAGTTGTTTGTTGGTGTTTCTAAATTTATATTTTATTTTTAGATCATCTAATTTGTCACAGATGAATTAAACTTGTCACATATGTTAGCCACGTAGTCTTTTTAGCTTTCAGTTTTTATATCTTCAGTCCTGAATTGATAGCTTCAGGGGAGAGGTCTACAGCGGACATGGAGATTTACAGTCTGTTCCAGCTGAGTCATCTTCGTTTTAAAGGTAGTTGGCGTGGAAATGGATTGTTTGGCTGGTCTTGTACAGAGTACGTTGACACTGGAGACGAGTTTTGTCTGCCCGACCGGAGACTTCCCCTTTTTTTGCTTTTGGTTTAATTTCCTGTGTTCTGGATTGAAACACTGATGGGTAGGAGGGAAGATCAAAGGCACCATCATGTATTGAATCATCAGGCTTGGAGTTCAATGTAAATGGATTTCACAGGAAAAAGATGAGTCATTTCTTTCTGCACTGGAGTTAAGATTTTCCATTTGAGGCAGATCAATGTCAGGTTTGAATTAGTGGGCACAGGATAAGAAACTGAACCGTTAAAGGTTAGTGGTTTTTCAAGTAAAGACTGAGACAGCTTTTGAATATTACTATTGACCAAAAAGTTGGAAATAAATTGTTTTTAAAATTTCCCCAATTCAGAAGTAATCCCATTCCGGGCAGTCGATCCCCTTGCAGAGTAGGTTCCATTTTGCTGCACAGTGAAATAGAGATTTAGGGGTGATGGTTGGCTGAAAGCACAGCAGATACCCGGGAAGACGGATTTTGCAAGGGCTTGGGGGGGGGGGAAGGGGATAATAGCTGTCGCGAAACGTAAGGCGATCATGGTGGTCATTTTCGGGAAATGGAAAAGAAAACTTCGCTGTCATTTTTTCGATCGCGGAATAGCGGAACAGAGGCAGTTTTCCATATGGTAAGTTCATTAGAGTACAGTGAAATCGTTTTTGAAAATTGTCCATGGTGGGCTTTAAATTTTTTCCATCTGTTCGTTTTTGTTCAGACACGGAATCGCCATGTTAGCACACCAGGAAACACATTAACGCCCACACACTAAAGTACTCACTGCACCGGACCGTCATGACTTGAAGGAACAAAAAAAATCCACATGCGTTTACTGTAGCGGTATCCAACAACATGTATTTGCAGTTGAAGAAAGGAATCCAAGTGAAAACACTTGACACCACCCACTACAATACACTGTACATTACGCCACCACAGGTCCCTGCCAAACCCTGATGCTTGACTTCAGATGACGAAGGTGTCGCCAAAAAAAAACGCGGAGTCGAAACACACTTTCACGAGAAAATATATTCGGGCTTGCGCCAAGAATTATTTTCGTCAGTTTGATTTGTTTCTTTAATATGACTTGGTTTAAAAAATCAATTAATAATTAACAGAAAAATGACTTTTTCTTTGACAAGCGCCCCTAAGCAAACCTTCTAATCGTGAGCACCTCTCCAGAGAGAGAAGGGGGAGAGGAGGAGGAGAGAGAGAGAGAAGAGAGAGAGAGGGAGAGAGAGAGAGGGAGAGAGAGAGAGAGGGAGAGAGCAGAGAGAGAGGGGAGGGGGAGTGGGAGGGGGGAGGGAAAAAGACATTAGGACAGCTCGATGGGAAGACAGTGTTACAGAGACAATGATCAGAGACAAAGACAAGACAAGATACAGAGAAAGTAGAGACAAGACCGAAAGACAAACAGAGGCAGAAAAACAGGAGGAGACAATTTGTGTTTGTGTTGTGTGTGTGTGTGTGTGTGTTTGTGTGTGTGTGTGTGTGTGTGTGTGTGTGTGATGTGTGTGTGTGTGTGAAAGAGAGAGAGAGAGAGAGAGAGAGAGAGAGAGAGAGAGAGAGAGAGAGAGAGAGAAGAGAGAGAGAGAGAGAGACAGACAGAGACAGAGAGAGACAGAGACAGAGACAGACACAGAGACAGAAACAGAGAGAGACGCTTCAGACGCTTCAGATACGTTTTTATTGACAATGGCCTACTTGGCCTTTATGTCAAGGGGGTGTACATTAATATTTGCAGCGCCGAAAAACAAGTTTATAATGCAAAGAAACGAAAATTGTAACGGCTCACGTAAATGTTAATGATGAGGCTTGAAGCCATGTAGAAGAAACAGAAAATAGTGACGTGCTTTTTCGTCACTCAAAATGAATATGTAATTTTTTTTTTAAGTAACAACATGATCATAGACACAAGTGCCTCACCCAGGCACACATATTCACTGCTATAAAACTTTCCTGCACTGTCACATCTATCATCACCGTCCGCCTCATCACTAGTAAGTGAAGAAAACAAAACCATTTTCTTACTCAGGCCATCAAGATTGCGGAAGTCATGAAAACAAACTCAAACATTAGAAGTTCTTACGAGCATTTCTTTTCCCTAACATTAGATGCCTCTGCCACATACTTAGCCAGTAGAGTTATCATCCTATTATTGTCAGAGGACAACAAACTATAGAGGTTGTGATTTTCTGTCGCAATGATATTGAAAAGTTGAGACTTGTGTCTGATATCGTTATAAGCTGCACAAGAGAACATAAAATGATCTTCATTTTCACTCATACCATCTGTACACATAACACACAAATCGTTTACAATGCCATCGGGATTAAACCACCTTTTGTTTGCATTTAGTCCAAGTATCCTACTTCTAAATCTAGCAAGCATATCCCTGTGCCATTTATTGGTAACTACAGTCAGAAATTTTCAGGTTGAAAGATACTTTTAAATGAGAGAGAGAGAGAGAGAGAGAGAGAGAGAGAGAGAGAGGAGAGAGAGAGAGAGAGAGAGAGAGAGAGAGAGAGAGAGAGAGAGAGAGAGAGAGATCCTGCATGAATATAAATTGAAAACAAAACTCTGTGCAACTCGGATGCTTGTTAACCTAATAGGCCTTCCTTGTACAGGGATGAATCTAGAGCATGACGGTGTGTGTGTGTGTGTGTGTGTGTGTGTGTGTGTGTGTGTGTGTGTGTGTGTGTGTGTGTGTGTGTGTGTGTGTGTGTGTGTGTGTGTGTGTGTATAATGCCACTACGCTTCTCCCATGCACTATAACTAGTCACGTCTTCTAAGTGATAGATGTTGTCTGGGAGAAACTGCCCAGCCCACTGCTATGCCATGTCTCAGATTGATTCAGTCTGTAGAGTTCAAGTTGGGGAGAACTTCGTTGAGAAGCCCTCAAACTACTTTATCGGCATTTGTCGGAAATCTGTGGGACATGATAAGTCTCAAGGATCAACTGATTCTATTAGTTTGGAATTGATCCGTGTGCATCAACCAGATCGTGCCACCCATGTCGAAGTCCCTCTTCTTAGCTCTTTGGAGTGTTTCCCAAGTTTCAGAAGCGTGCTCTACACAGCCAAACACACACACACACACACACACACACACACACACACACACACACACACACACACACACACACACACACACACACACATACACACACCTGCGGTGCTTCCTTTCTGGACTGATGCATCCACGTACACATTTTCTGTGAGGTATTTTGTCAGCCTAGCTGCCATGATATATAAAAAAATCCTATTATTGTTGAGAGTGGATATTGGTCTGAACTGGTTGAAATAACACGAGTTGTGCTGTTTGGGAATGTGCACTATATCAGTGATCATTGATTGATTGTTGATCTTCAGGGAATGTGCACTCTATCAGTGACCATTGATTGATTGTTGATCTTTAGGGAATGTGCACTGTATCAGTGATCATTGATTGATTGTTGATTTTCAGGGAATGTGCACTCTATCAGTGATCATTGATTGATGGTTGATCTTTTGGCAATGTGCACTCTATCAGTGATCATTGATTGATTGTTGATCTTTAGGGAATGTGCACTGTATCAGTGATCATTGATTGATTGTTGATTTTCAGGGAATGTGCACTCTATCAGTGATCATTGATTGATTGTTGATCTTTAGGGAATGTGCACTCTATCAGTGATCATTGACTGATGGTTGATCTTCAGCTGCCTACACGCTGATGTGGTCAGCTTAGGGAGCTATCCAAGAACACTGAGACATTTTCATACAGCAGATGAAGTATTCCATGAGGCCCAGGCGAAGATAGGACTCTGACTTTCTTAACGGTTTTCTTTGCTTCATCTAGTGCTGGTGGTTTGTCACTGACCTTTCACACCGCAGCCTGCAGCAAGTTCTGGACTTTAAGAGGTGATTCGCTTTGAGGGTCAGAATAGGTTTTCCTAAGATGCTGCTCGAGAATGTCTTAGTCCTCTTTTAGAGCCCTTGATTTTCGCTGCTCAAACGCTGTCCTGGAGAACTGGAAGTAGTCTTAGAAGAAGCAGTCTCTGGCATTCTTCTTTCTGCTCCTTCTCCTTGCTGCTGATTCTGCTTTGCTGTGGGCTCTGTGCTGTGTGTTCAGGTCTTCCCACAGCTTCTCCAGCGCTTTCTTCCTGAACTCTGAGGCGGCTTTGATCTGTGTCTGGAGATTCCCCTTTCTCTTCTGGACGCTACACCCCTTTCTCTTCTGGACGCTACACCCCTTTCTCTTCTGGACGCTACACCCCTTTCTCTTCTGGACGCTACACCCTTTTCTCTTCTGGACGCTACACCCTTTTCTCTGGCTTCTGGACGCTACACCCCTTTCTCTTCTGGACGCTACACCCTTTTCTCTTCTGGACGCTGCACCCTTTTCTCTGGCTTCTGGACGCTACACCCTTTTCTCTTCTGGACGCTACACCCCTTTCTCTTCTGGACGCTACACCCTTTTCTCTGGCTTCTGGACGCTACACCCTATTCTCTTCTGGACGCTACACCCTTTTCTCTTCTGGACGCTACACCCCTTTCTCTTCTGGACGCTACACCCTTTTCTCTTCTGGACGCTACACCCTTTTCTCTTCTGGACGCTACACCCTTTTCTCTTCTGGACGCTACACCCTTTTCTCTTCTAGACGCTACACCCTTTTCTCTTCTGGACGCTACACCCTTTCTCTTCTGGACGCTACACCCTTTCTCTTCTGGACGCTACACCCTTTCTCTTCTGGATGCTACACCCTTTTCTCTTCTGGACGCTACACCCCTTTCTCTTCTGGACGCTACACCCTTTCTCTTCTGGACGCTACACCCTTTCTCTTCTGGACGCTACACCTTTTCTCTGGCTTCTGGACGCTACACCCTTTTCTCTTCTGGACGCTACACCCTTTTCTCTTCTGGACGCTACACCCTTTTCTCTTCTGGACGCTACACCCTTTTCTCTTCTGGACGCTACACCCCTTTCTCTTCTGGACGCTACACCCTTTCTCTTTGGACGCTACACCCTTTTCGCTGTTTTCTGGACGCTACACCCTTTTCTCTGGCTTCTGGACGCTACACCCCTTTCTCTTCTGGACGCTACACCCTTTTCTCTTCTGGACGCTACACCCTTTTCTCTTCTGGACGCTACACCCTTTTCGCTGGCTTCTGGATTCTGGACGCTACACCCTTTTCGCTGGCTTCTGGATTCTGGACGCTACACCCTTTTCGCTGGCGTCTGGATTTGGCCAAGATGCTGCACATATAGTTGTTTCACTCCATGTATGTCCCTACAGGTTCTGTATAAACTGACTGTCTCTACATAGGGCTAGTTTGTGGTCCAGGGTGTTTTCTCCTCGGAGCGCATCCACTTGGTGGACTGTTGTTTCGTCTAATTATTCGCGTTCTTCTTTTCCACTTGTGTCTGGCGATTGGAGTGTTCAGCGTTCGGCATCGACAGCCTGTACAATTTCTTCGTCTGAATGATCAGCATGGATGTCCTTGGCATCGTAGGCTTGACCTTGGCGCTGGCTTTCGTCTGAATGATCAGCATGGATGTCCTTGGCATCGTAGGCTTGACCTTGGCGCTGGCTTTCGTCTGAATGATCAGCCGTCTTTTCTGCTACCGCAGCGCACTGCTGTTTATTCCTCCCAGTCTTCATAGAGCCCTTTTCATCCCAGTCTTCATAGAGCCCTTTTCATCCCAGTCTTCATACAGCCCTTTTCATCCCAGTCTTCATAGAGCCTTTTTCATCTCAGTCTTCATACAGCCCTTTTCCTCCCAGTCTTCATACAGCCCTTTTCATCCCAGTCTTCACACAGCCCTTTTCATCCCAGTCTTCATAGAGCCCTGTTCATCCCAGTCTTCATAGAGCCCTTTTCATCCAGTCTTCACACAGCCCTTTTCATCCCAGTCTTCATAGAGCCCTTTTCATCTCAGTCTTCACACAGCCCTTTTCATCCCAGTCTTCACACAGCCCTTTTCATCCCAGTCTTCACACAGCCCTTTCCCTCCCAGTCTTCATAGAGCCCTGTTCATCCAGTCTTCACACAGCCCCTTTCTCCCAGTCTTCATAGAGCCCTTTTCCTCCCAGTCGTCATAGAGCCCTTTTCCTCCAAGTCTTCATAGAGCCCTTTTCCTCCCAGTCTTCACACAACCCTTTTCCTCCAGTTTTCATACAGCCCTTTTCCTCCCAGTCTTCACATACAGCCTTTTCCTCCCAGTCTTCAGAGAGCCCTTTTTCTCCCAGTCTTCACACAGCCCTTTTTCTCCCAGTCTTCATAGAGCCCTTTTCCTCCCAGTCTTCACACAGCCCTTTTCCTCCCAGTCTTCATAGAGCCCTTTTCATCCCAGTCTTCATACAGCCCTTTTTCCCAGTCTTCATAGAGCCCTGTTCATCCAGTCTTCATAGAGCCCTTTTCATCCCAGTCTCCATAGAGCCCTTTTTATCCCAGTCTTCATACAGCCCTTTTTCTCCAACTCATAAGCCCTGTCATACCAGTCTTCTACAGCCCTTTTCATCTCAGTCTTCATACAGCCCTTTTTCTCCCAGTCTTCATAGAGCCTTTGCTCCCAGTCTTCATACAGCCCTTTTCATCCCAGTCTTCATAGAGCCCTTTTCATCCCAGTCTTCATAGAGCCCATTTCATCCCAGTCTTCATACAGCCCTTTTCATCCCAGTCTTCATACAGCCCTTTCATCCCAGTCTTCATACAGCCCTTTTTCTCCCAGTCTTCATAGAGCCCTTTTCATCCAGTGTTCATAGAGCCCTTTTCCTCCCAGTCTTCATACAGCCTTTTCATCCCAGTGTTCATAGAGCCCTTTTCATCCCAGTCTTCATACAGCCCTTTTCATCCCAGTCTTCATACAGCCCTTTTCATCCCAGTCTTCATACAGCCCTTTTCATCCCAGTCTTCATAGAGCCCTTTTCATCCCAGTCTTCATACAGCCCTTTTCATCCCAGTCTTCATAGAGCCCTTTTCATCCCAGTCTTCATACAGCCCTTTTTCTCCCAGTCTTCATAGAGCCCTTTTCATCCCAGTCTTCATAGAGCCCTTTTCATCCCAGTCTTCATACAGCCCTTTTCATCCCAGTCTTCATACAGCCCTTTTCATCCCAGTCTTCATAGAGCCCTTTTCATCCCAGTCTTCATACAGCCCTTTACATCCCAGTGTTCATTATCATATCTTTGGCTGTCCAGACATTATCATATCTTTGGCTGTCCCAGACATCATCATATCTTTGGCTGTCCCTACATTATCATATCTTTGGCTGTCCCAGACATTATCATATCTTCGGCTGTCCCAGACATCATCATATCTTTGGCTGTCCCAAACATTATCATATCTTTGGCTGTCCTAGACATCATCATATCTTTGGCTGTCCCAGACATCATCATATCTTTGTCTGTCCTAGACATCATCACATCTTTGGCTGTCCTAGACATCATCATATCTTTGGCTGTCCAGACCCCAGACATTATCATATCTTTGGCTGTCCCAGTCATTATCATATCTTTGGCTGTCTCAGACATTATCATGCCTTTGGCTGTCTCAGACATTATCATATCTTTGGCTGTCCCAGACATCATCATATCTTTGGCTGTCCAGCAGTATCACTCTGACAGTCCCAGACATCATCATATCTTTGGCTGTCCCAGACATCATCATATCTTTGGCTGTCCCAGACATTATCATATCTTTGGCTGTCCCAGACATCATCATATCTTTGGCTGTCCCAGACATTATCATATCTTTGGCTGTCCCAGACATCATCATATCTTTGGCTGTCCCATACATTATCATGGCTTTGGCTGTCCCAGAAATCATCATATCTTTGGCTGTCCAGACATCATCATATCTTTGGCTGTCCCAGACATCATCATATCTTTGGCTGTCCAAGACATTATCAAATCTTTGGCTGTCTCAGACATTACCATATCTTTGGCTGTCCCAGACATTACAATGTCTTTGGCTGTCCAGCAGTATCAATCTGGCTGTCCCAGACATTATCATATCTTTGGCTGTCGCAGACATCATCATATCTTTGGCTGTCCCAGACATCATCATATCTTTGGCTGTCCCAGACATCATCATATCTTTGGCTGTCCAGTCGCAGCGACAGCACTGCTGTAACAGTGCAAATACTTCTAAGATGGTGTCTAGTGGGGGGAGGCGTGTGGGCGTGAATATGGGACCTATATTCAAAACATCACAAAATTACCTCCCTTAAAAGACGGCATCTCGGACACAAGGTCGGATTCATAAAAACAGTAAACCGCAAAAGCCTAATCGGGCCTGCAAATACGGTGTGTGTGTGGTGTGTGTGTGTGTGTGTGTGTGTGTGTGTGTGTGTGTGTGTGTGTGTGTGTGTGTGTGTGTGTGTGTTTGCGTGTGCGTGTGTGTGTGTGCGTGCGTGTGTGTGGGTGCGTGCATGCGTGCGTACGTGTGTGCGTTTGTGTGCGTGTGTGTGTGTGTGTGTGTGTGTGTGTGTGTGTGTGTGTGTGTGTGTGTGTGTGTGTCTGTCTGTCTGTACTTGTGTTCCCATCTTTTTGTATCTGTGTGTTTGTCCGTCTCTCTGTCTCTGTGCCTCTCTCTCTCTCTCTCTCTCTCTCTCTCTCTCTGTCTCTTCTCTCTCTCTCTCTCTCTCTCTCTCTCTCTCTTTCACACACACACACACACACACACACACACACACACACACACACACACACACACACACACACACACTGGGAGGGGGGAAGGCGGGGAAAGAAAGGAAGAGAGAGGTATCACACACATAAACACACACATCCCCAACCCCCCCCCCCTCCCACCTGCACCCCTCTCCCTCTCACCTAAATCTATCTCCACAGCAACCCACTCTGATCGCCCCTCCCCAACCTTCCTGCTCTTCCCCCTTCCCTCTCCTCTCACACTTTCCTTCATCTCCTCCAAATAATTCCGCTTGATGTCACCCAGTGGACCGCGATGAGGCCACAGCAGGGTTGTCTCTTCATGTCCTCAACTCTGGCACTGCATAGTCAGCTATTGCATAGTCTGCTACCCCTTCTTTTTCATTGGCTGTTTGTGCCCAGCAAGACAGGGGCCATTGAAAGGGAAACGGTGTCTATTTCTTTACGATTCCTACCGATTCACTTTACGCTGGCGCCAAGAACAACTCCAGCGCCTGAGTCTGTTTGGTCTGCCCTCACCACAGCCTTGGGCTGTGTGGTGTGGCACTATATCGTGACACAGCGGTGACAGGTTTGTGGGGGGATGATTTAACAGCCAGGCATGTCCAGAGAGGAGGTCCAGTCATTCCCAGGACGTCATTGCCAATCTGGGCGTGAAGTGCGTAGGGAAGAACGGTGGAGAGAGGGGAGCTGTAAAGAGAGAATGCTGAGAAAGGGGGGGGGGAGGGGGAGAGCTGTACAGAG
>CM031598.1:2756260-2773760 GCA_018398815.1 Conus ventricosus
AGTGAGTTGGTTTCATTTTGATGACTTGAATAGAATAGGCAAGACTTCAGTTTGACAACTGAGGTGCAGATCGTTCATTTGATCACATGATGGGTGGATAATGACGTCAGTTTTATGACCAAATAAATATCGCCAGGAGATGAGATGTGAGATGCTCAAACTGTGGCACAATGACTGCGGAGAGAGGAGAGAGAGAGAGAGAGAGAGAGAGAAGAAGAGAGAGAGAGAGAGAGAGAGAGAGAGAGAGAGAGAGAGAGAGAGAGAGAGAGAGCGTGAAGAGCGGTGGGTGTTGGAGGGGAGAGGTTAACGGGGGGGGAATATTATACCTTCATTTAGAAGGTAATATGTATCTAACTGCCCAGTTCATGGGATCGAACATCATTCAGTCAATTCCTGTGTGTGTGTGTGTGTGTGTGTGTGTGTGTGTGTGTGTGTGTGTGTGTGTGTGTGTGTGTGTGTGTGTGTGTGTGTGTGTGTGTGTGTGTGTATGTGTGTGTGTGTGTGTGCGTGTGTGTGTGTGTGTGTGTGTGTGTGTGTGTGTGTGTGTGTGTGTGCACAAACCAAAGCCATCTCCCTTTACACAACGTATCAGACAGCCCAAACAAAAATCATCACAGTTTTCGGGGAGAAAAGGTTACACAGGAAAACCGAATCGTGAAGACAAAAGACAAAAACAACCAAAGCCAAGCAAAATGACTCTTATGACTCTTAGAGCTAACACTGTGATGTTTTCGGACAAGTGTATTGCCCACTGTGAGAACTTCATGTAGGTGTTCATGTAGGCCTCTTTGGCAGCACTCACAGCCATGATACAACAGAAAGGCGACCAGAAAGGCTAACATCATATACATCGGCGTTTCTGTGCGCAAAGAAAATACTTCATACTCAACCACAATATCACATTCACATATTTCACGCACTTTTTAAAGGGAGAGAAAAAGCGTCGGCCATACCACCTGGGTCCCGGTTCCCGTATTGCCTAAGAAATCTCGGCGCAATGGCGCGTGTGTGTTATATCAATGGGACGTGTGTGTCATATCAATGGGATGGCCAATTTTGATTTTGTCCCCTTTCCCCATCAAAGAAGAACCCACTTTAGAGCCCCCGCCCCACCCCACCCCCCTCCGCTCTACCTCCGGCTACCCATGTGAACGATCCGGCCCTGGGAGTGTTAGCTAGGAAGTTGGAGTGGGTGGAGGGGGGGGGGGAGGATACAAGGGCTTTGTCAATCACCCTTGCACATCTTGCTTTTCTTGTACGTGTGGCGAGCACACACACACACACACACACACACACTGAAGGGGAAATGACTGACCGACACGTGGAAATCATGACGAAAATCACGTGCGTTACCACGGCAACCGCGTACTTCACGAACATATTTGGCGTTCCACGTGGACTGTATGGGCATTGGGCCAGGCGTTCCACGTGGACTGTATGGGCATTGGGCCAGCCGAACATGACCAGGTTTGTTGCATTGTGTACAGCTATGGCAATGTCTCGGACATAATCCAAGTCTGGTCTGTGTGTCTTACTGTCAGCGCTTCCCCGGAAGATTTCACTCGACGGAGGAGTCAAGTATATCATGGACAAAAGTCTCGGGCAAAAAAGGTATTTTGGAAAGATTTGGCCTGTCTCAACAGATTGTTGCTCTATTGCCTCTCCCAAATCTCCATCTCTCTCTCTCTCTCTCTCTCTCTCTCTCTCTCTCTCTCTCTCTCTCTCTCTCTCTCTCTCTCTCTCTCTCTCCGTTTGTTAGTCTGTCTGTCTCTGTCTGTCTCTGTCTGTTTGTCTTTCTGTATGCCTATCTGTCTGTCGCTGTCTGTCTCTGTCTCTGTCTCTGTCTCTCTCTCTCTCTCTCTCTCTCTCTCTCTCTCTCTCTCTCTCTCTCTCTCTCTCTGTCAGTATGGGCACGTGAAAAAGACAGTCTGTAGGCCCTACCTGCTCGTCACGAATTGGCTGCACAAGGAGGTCTTGTGAACTGTTGTTTTAAAATCTTATATGTAATGTGTGCCTTTTCCAACTGTCCGACTGCCAGTACTGAGAACACTTTTCTTTTAAGCAAATTTGTGTGTGTGTGTGTGTGTGTGTGTGTGTGTGTGTGTGTGTGTGTGTGTGTGTGTGAAACAAAAAGCACAAGAGCAACAAGCTGTCGTGCTTATTTACTTTTTTTTTTTTTTGCTGTCCCAACTTCTGTGCCACCTCAGTGGCAGTGCATCCACACCGCTCATTCCGACACCCCGTCCACAGCCACAGCCCGGTCGGCCCCGCCGCAGCCCCGGCACCAGCAATCCACAGGGAGCAGTCAATGTCAAGTCGTCAAGAGGGAACCCACCAGAGGAGACACTGCGCTGCTGCCGAGTCACTTCGGTGGTGTTCAGTGGCGCCTGTTCTGAGCCAACACACGCAGGACACCACCTACTAAGCCTCTTACTGACGACAATAATTGCTTAGTCGCGGGGCCGGCGTGAGTCAGCTCTTCCTCCGGAGGGCGCCACCACGTCCGTCCAACGACAGCCCCCATGGACTCGCCGATACCAGTGACCCCGACGGAACCAAACCAAGGCCACAGACGTGGAGAGGACATCGAAATTGAGGTCACCATGAGAGCAGGGCATGAAGGGCCACAGGATTTGAGACTTTATAATGCTGAGAATGAGGATGATAAAGATGATGCTGCGGATTTTCATTTCGGTCTGAGACTGCATGACAGGGCTTTACTCTACGCTTTCTTTTATAATATATCCCGGCGTCAACCAGGCCCGAGAGATACAGACACCTGCAGTGTTGTTAGGGGATTTGAGCAACACTCTCAGAGACACATCCATTATGTGGACGGAACTCGACTGCGTGGTCCAAGTCTTCCCAACTGAGCCCGTAGCAAACTCAGGTCTGGGTAGGAGCCGGTCGGAGCAGAAAAATCCCACATGACTGATGAGAATCGAACCTACGACCTCCCAGCCGAGAGTCCGCGACGCTAACCACTTCGCCATATAGATATATATATATATATATATATATATATAGAGAGAGAGAGAGAGAGAGAGAGAGAGAGAGAGAAAGAGAGAGAGAGAGAGATTATGGGTCTCCACATAGGGGTTCCATTTGTACATTACTCATTGTCCTATGAGGATTTCCAGTTGTGATTGGGTTGGGGCCGATGAATTCATCATCCGCCCACCCCCACTCTTTATGGCAGACGTTTATGAACATGCTTGATACCTTGTAAACACGCAATCCCTCGATTGTGCGAATTCGATTCGTCTATGCATTCACACACACACACACACACACACACACACACACACACACACACACACACACACACACACACACACA
The DNA here is from genome assembly GCA_018398815.1 of Conus ventricosus. Classification (NCBI taxonomy): domain Eukaryota; kingdom Metazoa; phylum Mollusca; class Gastropoda; order Neogastropoda; family Conidae; genus Conus; species Conus ventricosus. The sequence continues at coordinate 2,759,600 of CM031598.1, forward strand.
CACATCCACGTTTTTACACTGGCGTGCCTACTACAAATTAAACACAAGTACACACGTATTCAGACACTCACCCAGTCAATACACCGGGTACGGAGGTGCTCGCACATACATGCACGCGAACACGCAAGCATGGATTCACGCACTTCAGCAGTGACACATGTACAGACGTCTTCTTACAGACACTCGGTGAAACACTCGCTGAAACGAATGCATGGCAGATCACCCGCTCGTATCGACACACACTCGGTCATAATGAACACTACGCGTATAAAGCAGTGACGGACAGGCATATGGTCGCACCAATGTGCTGCACATTCTCTTAGATCCTGAGCATGCATAATCGTGGCCATGTATTCTTTCAAAGCTGAGGTTACTCGCATGAAATTAATTCATATAATGATATCTTCCCCCTCCCCCCTTCTCCCTCTCTCTCTCTCTCCTCTCTCTCTCTCTCTCTCTCTCTCTCTCTCTCCTCTCTCTCCTCTCTCTCTCTCTCTCTCTCTCCTCTCTCTCTCTCTCCTCTTCCTCCCCTCCTCCTCTCTCTCTCTCTCTCTCCCTCCTCTCTCTCTCTCTCTCTCTCTCTCTCTCTCCTCTCTCTCTCTCTCTCTCTCTCTCTATCTCTCTCTCTCTCTATCTATCTCTCTAGAAAATACCTGTTTGAAGGGTGGCGTTCATTAAAAGATGACACTATTGTTGTGGACGATACACTTTAAATGGCGGTGCCACAAATGGGGGGAAAGTAAGAGCGAATAATACTTCAAGGGGGGAGAGAAAGAAAGAAAGAAAGAGAGAGAGAGAGAGAGAGAGAGAGAGAGAGAGAGAGAGAGAGAGAGAGAGAGAGAGAGAGAGAAAGAGGGAGCGAGAGAGAGAGAGAGAGAGAGAGAGAGAGAGAGAGAGAGAGAGAGAGAGAGAGAGAGAGAGAGAAGGCGCATTTTGAAGCATTGATTTTGTAGTTACAGTCAAACAAAAACGAATTTACAGAGTACGAGCAACACAAATTAGCGCGAAGAAGCATGTAACATTGTAAAAAAAAAAAAAAAAAAAAAAAAGAAAAAAGAAACGTCCATACCTCTTTAAACCCTGGATTCCATTTCCTGAGTCACAAACACTTGTGCTAATACAGCCTGTTGTCGCATCTTATATATTTTAATTTTATTCATCTTTCAGTGTTCTCACCCATTGTCATTTAAACGTGGGGTCTTTATTATTTTCATTCTATTCATCTCTCAGCGTTCTCACCCGTTGTCTGTTAAACGTGGGTCTTTATTATTTTCATTCTATTCATCTGTCAGCGTTCTCACCCATGATCAGTTAAACGTGGGGTCTTTATTATTTTCATTCTATTAATCTGTCAGCGTTCTCACCCATTATCAGTTAAACGTGGGGTCTTTATTATTTTCATTCTATTCATCTCTCAGCGTTCTCACGGTCACCCATTGTCAGTTGAACGTGGGGTCTTTATTATTTTCACTCTATTCATCTCAAGAGAGAGAAAAAAAGTTCACGTCCTATTTTTGTGACTTTTTGACAAAATGTAACCCACAACGGACAGGAAGACATATCTCCTCGAGGAACTCGCTGCATGCAGGTGCCAAGCAAAAAAAGGCAACACAGACCTGATGTGACAAGATGTTTCAAATTCTGCAGTACTCGTCCGGATTTCCACCCCTACTTTTCTCTGCACAGTCTTCCTTTGATAAGTGCATATGGGAATTAACAACCTCAGGCAAAATAGGGGGGGGGGGGGGTCTCTTCTTCATCGAGAGAACTAGATTCTTTAACATGAGTTGACAGAGTAAGAATGTCGGGAAGGGGGAAAAAGTAGGTCACTCCAAATACAGTGGCCAGGATTAGAAAGCATGATGGGATCGATTCTTATGGACAGCCTGAGAAAAAGACATCGCCTGCCGCCACATGAGAGCGGCTGTACAGAAGATGAATTCTCAGAAAAATACCAGACACCCGCACGCAAGCAAGTGTCAGAGACTGAAAAAGGAGAAAGCTGACAGACATCTGACTGTGGTCCATGAGGTACTGATGAGAACCCTGAAGGATTTGTTTTAAGTGGCACATTTCCTCACTTTGAAGCTTTGCAGATCACTTTGGCTGGTGCTGCTCTGAGTGGTCTGGAACTTCTGAAGAAGGCACTGGTAGAGCATGGCGTTCCGTTCATCACTGGTAGTGTGCAAGGAAGGAAGATTTAAAGATGTTCGCGAAATTGTAAGAAAAGTAATAGTTCTTTCTCTCTCTCTCTCTCCTCTCTCTCTCTCTCTCTCCTCTCTCCTCTCTCTCTCTCTCTCTCTCTCTCCTCTCTCTCTCAATCTCTCTCTCTCTCTCTCTCTCTCCTCTCTCTCTCTCTCTCTCTCTCTCTCTCTCTCTGTGAATTCCAAACAGTTAGTCCTAGAGAAAGGCTGAATGGTCGGCTTGAGCAACAGACTGGGTTTGATAGAAGGAAAGTAAGTGTTTGTGACTGGCCGATGAAGTATAAAAATAGCTCCACAAAAGGAAGGAGAAGACGGAATAAGCTGGTAATGTTTTTGAAGAGAGAGAGAGAGAGAGAGAGAAGAGAGAGAGAGAGAGAGAGAGAGAAGAGTGGGGTGGTGGAGGTAGACACGGGTATTGTGGGTAGAGAAGGCTGTAAGAAAACGGTTTAATGCACGGATTGACACGTGAACAACGCAATGAATTTTCATGGCTAAATTCGGGCTTCTCACACACACACACACACACGCGCGCGCGCGCGCGCGCGCGCGCGCACGCACGCACGCACGTACGCACAACGCACACACGCACAACGCACGTACGCACAACGCACACACGCACACCGCACGTACGCACAACGCACACACGCACACCGCACGCACAACGCGCGCACGCACTACGCACGCACGCATTCACGCACGCACGCACGCATGCACGCATTCACGCACGCACGCACGCACGCACGCAGACACGCACACACACACACACACACACACACACACACACACCACACACACACACACACACACACACACACACACACAAGAATGCCAAATACGTTTGATGGGTCAGTTCTGTACTGAACATAAACACACGTGCGGGATGTCTGAAGTAGTTTGGCATTACCTCCTTTCAAAGTATGCGGATTACACGTGCGTCACAGCTCCAAATGGACTGCAGCTTTTGAACGAAGCGCTGACAGTGCATTTCACCACATCTTTGATTGTGGTGTATGGCTAGCACGTCGTCACAAGACAGGAGAAGAACAAGAGGCGCGTTTGTTTGTTTGTTTGTTTATTTTGTCTCCCTGCTCCTTCGTCCCATGGCGAGAACTCTGAGGTGGCATATTGTTTTCTATATTAACGACCATTTTAAATCCCACCATTAAGATAGCCGCATTCCGCCTTGGGGCCAAACTGGTGTTTGGGCAGCATGATCGTTGGTGATTCTCTCTCTCTCTCTCTCTCCCCTCTCTCTCTCTCTCTCTCTCTCTCTCTCCTCTCTCTCTCTCTCTCTCTCTCTCTCTCTCTCCTCTCATCAACGCTAATATTTTTCATAGCTAAAGGAACTATGATGGCACTATCCAAACATTGAATAGAGCCGTTTGTTTTGCAGAGGAAGACATAAATGTATCCCATATGACATGTGATAGTTGTTTTGTAGAGCAAGTCGTATACATCAAAAAGAAAATTAAACTACACTGAAGTGATGGGAACGATATTTGGTTTGACCAAAAAAAAAAAAGAAAAAAAAAATGTAGACTCGAGGAAACTTGTAAAAGCGTGTCGCTGAACTTTAGATAATGAAGATAGTGTGAGGCACGAGGAGAATATAAGCAAAAAGAGCATTACAGAAGAATCTGAACAGAATTACTTAATTAACTCAATTCATAAGCAAAAGGGATTTCGGCAAAAAGGTTCAGAGGAGTTCTCCAAAGACATCTTATGCACCCGACAACCTTTCTGCTGAAGAGTGGTACTAGCATTTCAAAATCTACAGGGAAAGGATTTAGACAGTGAAACAGATAAAGAAGAAATGAGTAAAGGCAGTTTCACCAACAGTTCCATTTCAACAGTAGAGGTAGCGTTTACAGTAAACAGATTAAAGAAGAAATCAGTAAAGGCAGTTTCACCAACAGTTCCATTTCAACAGTAGAGGTAGCGTTTACAGTAAACAGATTAAAGAAGAAATCAGTAAAGGCAGTTTCACCAACAGTTCCATTTCAACAGTAGAGGTAGCGTTTACAGTAAACAGATTAAAGAAGAAATCAGTAAAGGCAGTTTCACCAACAGTTCCATTTCAAAAGTAGAGGTAGCGTTTACAGTAAACAGATAAAGAAGAAATCAGTAAAGGCAGTTTCACCAACAGTTCCATTTCAAAAGTAGAGGTAGCGTTTACAGTAAACAGATTAAAGAAGAAAAATCTGCTTTTCCAAAAGATGTAGATGGGGAGCTTTTCAGGAATGTTGTAACCATTGATTTTTTTTTTCAACATTTAAATGCTCTTTTTTGATAGATGACGATAACAAAACTGGATCATTCCACTATTTAAGAAAGATTCAGTAAATGATCCTGGTAATTACAGAGGGATTTCGCTTTTCGATACAAGTCGCAAATTACACTGTTGTATCATTCATGACATACAATAGAAAAGGGGTCTATCATAATAGCATCACAGATGGATATCAAGCTGGCTTCCCTTTTAGCTGTCATTCAAAAGCAGCATTGTCATTTAATCATAAGTTATATACAGCTTTCATTGATTTAAAGAAAGCTTTTGATTCGGTTTCTAGAAAATTACTCTGGCGATACTCCAAGAGAATGGTATCAATGGTTAATTATATTAGCGCATTAAACGTGTGTACAATAACGTTACAAGACCAGTGAGGAAACTTTCTAACCATACCATCTGTACACATGGAATGAAACGAGGAGATGCTTGTAGTCATGCTCTTTTCTCCTTCTTTGTAAGTAAATAGGCTTTAGAAACAATAGAAAATGGAAGTCGATACGTGATTGCTCCTTCGATTGTATTGATCTCTTTATCTTGTAACTAGCTGATGATATTCTTTTATTGTCTGAAACTAATTTCGCCCCCCACCCCCCACCCCCACCCCCCACCTCTCTCTCTCTCTCTCTCTCTCTCTCTCCTCTCTCCTCTCTCTCTCTCCTCTCTCTCTCTCTCTCTCTCTCTCTCTCTCTCACGAAGATCAATGTGCATGGCAGGTTGCCTGCTTTTTTAATAGTTTTTAGAGCCCTGCTGACCACAGGGAGCGGAGTGTGACTGAGGTCGTCCGTTTTCAGTCAGTCGAAAAGAAAAAAATAACATCTCTCCAGTTACACATGATGGCGTGGGAACCCTGAAGATTGAGCTGGAGTATTAGTTTTGATAGTCTGGTGAATTTGTGTGGAAAAAATAGGTGTACTCTAAGAACCACTCTAAATGTGTCCTTAACGTGGATCATGGAACCTTTTTTCACTACCTTACGCCGCATTTACGACGGTGGTGATGACTACTGGACATTGTTTATCTCCCTTTTCTGAACCATTTGTAGAAACGTAGCAAGGCCCGCTTCCTGTCTCCTGCTCAAAGAGGATTTGATGTCTGCTGCCATCTCTTTGATGATCGCTGTGGTCTTTGTTCGTGTACAGCTGTAACCTTTTGCCGTCCAGGTGGAAGAGCTCTCCTGAAACCAGAAATAATGTCCGCCTCTCGGAAGTAATGTCCACAGCGCTGTGCAGCAGGTTCGTTTTAACTATCAGCTCGATGAACATAGCTTCCTCATAAAGAGTACCCTGTTCCTCAGGCTAGATACTTTGTACAGGGATTAGAGTCCCGGGCGAGGTCGTTATTTGCGAAGTCCCTCTGCCTTTCTTGTCTCTCCGTACAAACAATTCTCTGCGTGATTACTGAAGAATCTTTCGTTTAGAAACGAGAACAGATAGGGTCTGGGGACGGGGTGGCCTCTAAACCAGGACTTTTTCCCAGCCCTGGTGCACCTGCTTTCTGTAAGGTGCTTGTTATGTGTATTCCTGCTGCAGTGCCGTTCGATCTGCTGCACCTGCTTTCTTTAAGGTGCTTGTTATGTGTATTCCTGCTGCAGTGCCGTTCGATCTGCTGCACCTGCTTTCTTTAAGGTGCTTGTTATGTGTATTCCTGCTGCAGTGCCGTTCGATCTGCTGCACCTGCTTTCTTTAAGGTGCTTGTTATGTGTATTCCTGCTGCAGTGCCGTTCGATCTGCTGCACCTGCTTTCTTTAATGTGCTTGTTATGTGTATTCCTGCTGCAGTGCCGTTCGATCTGCTGCACCTGCTTTCTTTAAGGTGCTTGTTATGTGTATTCCTGCTGCAGTGCCGTTCGATCTGCTGCACCTGCTTTCTTTAAGGTGCTTGTTATGTGTATTCCTGCTGCAGTGCCGTTCGATCTGCTGCACCTGCTTTCTTTAAGGTGCTTGTTATGTGTATTCCTGCTGCAGTGCCGTTCGATCTGCTGCACCTGCTTTCTTTAAGGTGCTTGTTATGTGTATTCCTGCTGCAGTGCCGTTCGATCTGCTGCACCTGCTTTCTTTAAGGTGCTTGTTATGTGTATTCCTGCTGCAGTGCCGTTCGATCTGCTGCACCTGCTTTCTTTAAGGTGCTTGTTATGTGTATTCCTGCTGCAGTGCCGTTCGATCTGCTGCACCTGCTTTCTTTAAGGTGCTTGTTATGTGTATTCCTGCTGCAGTGCCGTTCGATTTGGAATTTTCCAGGGTAGGCTAGCTACAACCGGCGAATGTCATTCGTACACTACACTGGAACATCCAAGGGTAGCTCAAATACTTCGCAAGAAAATGTTTGCATCTGACCAGTTCTTTCGCTTTGACGGATTCATAGCTAACACTTCCACGTTTTGACAACGTGATGATCTGTCACTTTCATGTTTTGACAATGTGGTGATCTGTCACTTTCATGTTTTGACAATGTGGTGATCTGTCACTTTCATGTTTTAACAATGTGGTGATCTGTCACTTTCATGTTTTGACAATGTGGTGATCTGTCACTTTCATGTTTTGACAATGTGGTGATCTGTCACTTTCATGTTTTGACAATGTGGTGATCTGTCACTTTCATGTTTTGACAATGTGGTGATCTGTCACTTTCATGTTTTGACAATGGGGTGATCTGTCACTTTCATGTTTTGACAATGGGGTGATCTGTCACTTTCATGTTTTGACAATGTGGTGATCTGTCACTTTCATGTTTTGACAATGTGGTGATAACAACTTGCTCCAAGTGGCCAGCACAAATGTGTGCAACTGCAATGATGCTGGTGTTGCACGTGCCGCAAGAGTTGGTGCAGCTTGGGGAAGTTTCATGGTTAAACCACATCACTTCACGTCATCTCTAGATTGAAGCATATGTGACCTATAGACGGACGAAGATGAAACACTTAACGTGGCATCGGAATCGAACTGCATTTGTGGAAAAAAGTATCTCCAGAATTTTTCCAATCGTTTTTATTCACCCAGCGTATTGGTCACATATCTTGTAGATCGGCATACGAAATGCACATCATTACCTTATGGATTTCCATATCTGCATGATCGGCATACGAAATGCACATCATTACCTTATGGATTTCCATATCTGCATGATCGGCATACGAAATGCACATAATTACCTTATGGATTTCCATATCTGCATGAACGAAAGCGCGAATGAGCTTAGTTGTGTGAATGAGCTTAGCTGTGTGAATGAGCTTATAAGATTACACAAAAAATACTGGACCAATGTAAACTAAACTTAAGGGGGGGGGGGGAGAGGAGAGAGAGAGAAGAGAGAGGAGGAGAGAGAGAGAGAGAGAAGAGAGAGAGAGAGAGAGAGACGTGCAATATGGTGTAGGGACAAACCAGCTTTTTTTAGGAGGGGGGTCAGGGTCTGTGATACTAATTCAGATCAACAGACAGATCTATAATCCTTTATGCAGGATTACATCAAATTTCCCACTGAACATAAAAAACGGGGAGTTACTGTTCACGAATTCGTTACGCAGAAAATATGCTTCCGTGTTTTCATAGAAAATCTAAATTTTCCTGCGATTTAATCTGTGACATTTTGTATTCTCGAAATTCCATTACAGACAAAGGACATGGGGATTCATTCTTACGGTCCCTAGCCTAGCTAGCCATATTTATCTCCCCTCTCGGAAAGTAATTTATTGTGACGAGGGTCTGCGCTCTCCCGAGTGTCCATCTTGTTTATTGATTCGTTTGTCTGTCGGTATAATTATCCAAAATCCACTAAACCGATTTTAACCACTCTCGGTGAAAAGGCGGAATGCGGCAACCAGTCTCAGTGAAAAGACCGAACGTAGCAACCAGTTTCAGTGAAAAGAGACGGCATGTGGCAACCAGTCTCAGTGAAAGGACGGCATGTGGCAACCAGTCTCAGTGAAAAGACGACATGTGGCAACCAGTCTCAGTGAAAAGACGACATGTGGCAACCAGTCTCAATGAAAAGACGACATGTGGCAACCAGCCTCAGTGAAAGGACGGCATGTGGCAACCAGTCTCAGTGAAAAGACGACATGTGGCAACCAGTCTCAGTGAAAAGACGACATGTGGCAACCAGTCTCAATGAAAAGACGACATGTGGCAACCAGCCTCAGTGAAAAAAGACGGCATGTGGCAACCAGTCTCAGTGAAAAGACGGAATGTGGCAACCAGTCTCAGGGAAAAGACGGAATGTAGCAACCAGTCTCAGTGAAGAGACGGCATGTGGCAACCAGTCTCAGTGAAAAGACGGCATGTGGCAACCAGTCTCAGTGAAAAGACGGAATGTGGCAACCAGTCTCAGTGAAGAGACGGAATGTGGCAACCAGTCTCAGTGAAGAGACGGAATGTGGCAACCAGTCTCAGTGAAGAGACGACATGTGGCAACCAGTCTCAGTGAAAAGACATGTGGCCCAGGAGCAAAGCCATGGATAGTGGTGAGGACCCGTGTTACAGCTTCGAGGGGCAGATCCGGATCAAATGGCGGTTTCAGCCTACATTCATCATCAACATCAATTTTCCACTGAACATGAAACTGTGAATTACAAGCCGTCCATAAACTTTTTCTTCAAGGAATAGTCGAACCTTCTGTGCACATCTTCTTTTGTTGAAAGGTGTCATTGATATTCCAGAGAACCGGGGAAGGTGAAATGGCCATGTGGAGTCCCGTGTTGGACTCTTGACAGGTAGGATTCATTTGCCCCAGGGAAATCAGCCAGGTTTGCGTCGTGCTTGCGCATTCCTTTTTTCACTGATTTTTTTTTCTGCATATGATCCTTCCCCGACCATCCTTCCCCCCCCCCCCCCCAAAAAAAAAAAAAAAAAAAAAAATTAAGATGTGGGTCATTTTCCCGGAGTCCTGTTTTCATGGTGTTTTTCCATTGTTTCCATGGAAACAACAGCTGTACAACTGGATTAAGTAACATTCGCAATGAAATTGTACATATTTGCAGAAACGAACGCAGTAACTTACTGTGGAAAACAATCGATATGATGTCTTCATGCCGGGCGCCAGCCTGTTGGAATAGCTGAGAACGTGTACACAGAGACTGAGACGTTGGACGTCTGGTGTTTTCATTTAAACGGGACTAAAAAAATGTGTGCTCACTAACACTGCGTGCGACAATTTAAGTTTTCTGCATTGAAGCACAAATCTCGTGTGTGTGTGTGTGTGTGTGTGTGTGTGTGTGTGTGTGTGTGTGTGTGTGTGTGTGTGTACATGCGTGCGTGCGTGTGTGCGTGCGCATGTATCTATGTGTGTGTGTGTGCGTGCGTGCGTGCGTGCGTGCGTGCCGCGCGCGCGCGCGCGCGCGCGCGCGGCGCGTGTGTGTGTGTGTGTGTGTGTGTGTGTGTGTGTGTGTGTGTGTGTGTGTGTGTGTGTGTGTGTATGTGTGTGTGTGTGTGTGTGTGTGTGTGTATGTGTGTGTGTGTGTGTGTGTGTGTGTGTGTGTGTGTGTGTGTGTGTGTGTGTGTGTGTGTGTGTTCTTCAATTTAACGTCTTTTCACTGAATGTGAAAGTGTGTGTGTGTGTGTGTGTGGTGTGTGTGTGTGTGTGTGTGTGGTGTGTGTGTGTGTTCGTTCTTTAATTTTACGTCTGTTCACCCTTAAGTGATATTAGACGGGAAAGGGGGGGGGGGGGGGGGGGGGGGGGGAGGGAAATAGGAGAAATAAAGGTATGAAAGAAGAGATTGTTCATGCATGCATTGATATTGTTTAGAGAGTGTGTGGTAGTAAAGATTATGTGTTTTTCCTACATACCTACACCTACAATTCTATATAATCATCAAGCTTTATATGGGATATGAATTGTTGAAAATGACAGAATTAGTAGAAAGGAAGTGAGGTTTACCATCTATATCAAACGTAACTTAACAATTAACAGAAGATTAGTATAACAACAATTGAATCCAACAATAAATTATTCAAATTCAAAGGAAAAGACCAATGGGACTAAGGTGTAAAACTTCTGAAAAACATTTAAGAAGATGGAAGTCATTTAACACTTCCTGAACAGTTAATGGTATTTGACGAGTCAGTAAATCCCCTGCAGTTTTCGTCATTAATTCTTTGATACTAGGACAGTGTAAAATCAGATGGCTAATGGAAATTTGATTTCCACATACACATTTAAATCTTTAGAAAATTTTGTTTTAAAAGCATTTAAACGTGTGTGTGTGTGTGTGTGTGTGTGTGTGTGTGGTGTGTGTGTGTGTGTGTGTGTGAGTGTGTGTGGTGTGTGTGTGTGTGGTGTGTGTGTGTGCGTGCGTGCGTGCGTCCGTGTGTGTGTGTGTGTGGTGTGTGTGTGTGTGTGTGTGTGTGTGTGTGTGTGTGTGTGTGTGTGTTCTTCAATTTAACGTCTTTTCACTGAATGTGAAAGTGTGTTGTGTGTGTGTGTGTGTGTGTGTGTGTGGTGTGTGTGTGTGTGTGTTGTGTGTGTGTTGTGTGTTTGTGTGTGTGTGTGTTTGAAGCCTGACAGTGACAAGGTGGACATGGCGGATGGTGTGAACTTTGGAATAGGAAAGGGCGGGTGTGTACACATAAACAAATCTCTGTTCTGCAGCTTTGTTGCTGAGAACCGAACCCAGAGTTCCCACTGTGTCAGACTGGTAACACCCATCTTGGGCAGGTTTGAAGACGTGACGTAGTTTCATTTCAGATGCTGGAACAGACTGCGATGTCCTCTGGGACTCCCAGTTTCAATGTCTTGTTTTACAGTTATGGTGCATTTTCCCCCAAGAGGAGGTGGCAAGGACCGAGTCGACTTCTCCAACTTTGGTTTTCATTAATCAATTTCAAAGAGTGTGATCAATTGTCTCCACGAGAAGCTGGGACCATCTGCATTGCCTTGTCGGGTTCCCGTCTTCATTGAGTTTTAAGGCATGATTACATTCGGCAAGAGGAGCTGGGAAGGTTGACGGCGCCCTTCTGTATGCCCCCTTTGTTGATGTTTACACGTGTGATTAATTAACCAAAGAGCAGCTGTGGACAGTTTTAAAGATTGACACATGACTGATAACGGTCTTGTAGTCGTTCTTTAAAATGGATGCGGAAAAGACTCGTTGACAAGTCGATTTAAAAAAGCGGGCGGGTTTAAGGTAGCGTGTGTTTTTAGGACAAGAGATCAAGGAAATGTACTCACCAAATTTTCGTGTTATGCCTGTCAGTCTGTCTGTCTGTCTGTCTGTTGTTTGTCTGTCTCTGTCTGTTTTCTTCCCCCTCCGTCCTTCCCTCCCTCCCTCATCCCCCCCTAACCCTTCTCTCTCTCCCTTTCTCTCTCTCTCTTCCTCCCCTCTCTCTCTCTCTTCTCTCTCTCCTCTCTCTCTCTCCTCCCCTCTCTCTCTCCATTGTCTATCAATCTCTTCGTGTCTGTCTGTTCTTGTCCTGTCTCTCTCTCTTGGACTCTGTTTCCCGCCTTTGTCTCTTTCCTCCTTTTTATATTCTGTCTCTCTCTCTGGATCTCTGTCACTGCTTTGTCTCTTTTCCCCCTCTTATATTTTTGTCTCTCTTCTGGATCTTGTCACTGCTTTGTCTCTTTCCTCTTAAAATTCTGTCTCTCTCTCGGGTCTCTGTCACTGCTTTGTCTCTTTCCTCTCTTATTTTTCTGTCTCTCTCTCTGGATCTCTGTCACTGCTTTGTCTCTTTCCCTCTCTTATATTCTGTCTCTTCTCTGGATCTCTGTCACTGTTTGTCTCTTTCCCTCTCTTATTTCTGTCTCTCTCTCTGGATCTCTGTCACTGCTTTGTCTCTTTCCCTCTCTTATATTCTGTCTCTCTCTCTGGATCTCTGTCACTGCTTTGTCTCTTTCCCTCTCTTATATTCTGTCTCTCTCTCTCTGGATCTCTGTCACTGCTTTGTCTCTTTCCCTCTCTTATATTCTGTCTCTCTCTCTGGATCTCTGTCACTGCTTTGTCTCTTTCCCTCTCTTATATTCTGTCTCTCTCTCTGGATCTCTGTCACTGCTTTGTCTTTTCCCTCTCTTATATTCTGTCTCTCTCTCTGGATCTCTGTCACTGCTTTGTCTCTTTCCCTCTCTTATATTCTGTCTCTCTCTCTGGATCTCTGTCACTGCTTTGTCTCTTTCCCTCTCTTATATTCTGTCTCTCTCTCTGGATCTCTGTCACTGCTTTGTCTCTTTCCCTCTCTTATATTCTGTCTCTCTCTTGGATCTCTGTCACTGCTTTGTTCTTTCCCTCTCTTATTATTCTGTCTCTCTCTCTGGATCTCTGTCACTGCTTTGTCTCTTTCCCTCTCTTTATATTCTGTCTCTCTCTCTGGATCTCTGTCACTGCTTTGTCTCTTTCCCTCTCTTATATTCTGTCTCTCTCTCTGGATCTCTGTCACTGCTTTGTCTCTTTCCCTCTCTTATATTCTGTCTCTCTCTCTGGATCTCTGTCACTGCTTTGTCTCTTTCCCTCTCTTATTTCTGTCTTCTCTCTGGATCTCTGTCACTGCTTTGTCTCTTTCCCTCTCTTATTATTCTGTCTCTCTCTTGGATCTCTGTCACTGCTTTGTCTCTTTCCCCTCTTATATTCTGTCTCTCTCTCTGGATCTCTGTCACTGCTTTGTCTCTTTCCCTCTCTTATATTCTGTCTCTCTCTCTCTGGATCTCTGTCACTGCTTTGTCTCTTTCCCTCTCTTATATTCTGTCTCTCTCTCTGGATCTCTGTCACTGCTTTGTCTCTTTCCCTCTCTTATATTCTGTCTCTCTCTCTGGATCTCTGTCACTGCTTTGTCTCTTTCCCTCTCTTATTATTCTGTCTCTCTTCTGGATCTCTGTCACTGCTTTGTCTCTTTCCCTTCTTATATTCTGTCTCTCTCTCTGGATCTCTGTCACTGCTTTGTCTCTTTCCCTCTTTATATTCTGTCTCTCTCTCTGGATCTCTGTCACTGCTTTGTCTCTTTCCCTCTCTTATATTCTGTCTCTCTCTCTGGATCTCTGTCACTGCTTTGTCTCTTTCCTCTCTTATATTCTGTCTCTCTCTCTGGATCTCTGTCACTGCTTTGTCTCTTTCCTCTCTTATATTCTGTCTCTCTCTTGGATCTCTGTCACTGCTTGTCTCTTTCCCTCTCTTATATTCTGTCTCTCTCTCTGGATCTCTGTCACTGCTTTGTCTCTTTCCCTCTCTTATATTCTGTCTCTCTCTCTGGATCTCTGTCACTGCTTTGTCTCTTTCCCTCTCTTATATTCTGTCTCTCTCTCTGGATCTCTGTCACTGCTTTGTCTCTTTCCCTCTCTTATATTCTGTCTCTCTCTCGGATCTCTGTCAGTGCTTTGTCTCTTTCCCTCTCTTATATTCTGTCTCTCTCTCTGGATCTCTGTCACTGCTTTGTCTCTTTCCCTCTCTTATTTCTGTCTCTCTCTCTGGATCTCTGTCACTGCTTTGTCTCTTTCCCTCTCTTATATTCTGTCTCTCTCTCTGGATCTCTGTCACTGCTTTGTCTCTTTCCCTCTCTTATATTCTGTCTCTCTCTCTGGATCTCTGTCACTGCTTTGTCTCTTTCCCTCTCTTATATTCTGTCTCTCTCTCTGGATCTCTGTCACTGCTTTGTCTCTTTCCCTCTCTTATATTCTGTCTCTCTCTTGGATCTCCGTCAGTGCTTTGTCTCTTTCCCTCTCTTATTTCTGTCTCTCTCTCTGGATTCTGTCAC
>CM031598.1:2776260-2783760 GCA_018398815.1 Conus ventricosus
CTGTCATACACCCCCTTCCCCATCCACACACACACACACACACACACACTACACACACACCACACAACACACACACACACACAGACAACCAGCTCTCTCTCTCTCTCTCTCTCTCTCTCTCTCTCTCTCTCTCTCTCTCTCTCCAGTTTGTGTATTTGCATGTTTACAAGGTCCATATGAATTATCTGCATAGTAACTGAAAATAGGTGATAGTAGAAGTCTTCTTGTTTTATTGTTGTTGTTGTTGTTGTTGTTGCTGTTGTGGGGAGTTGTTTGTTTGACTGGGTGGTGGTTCAATGAATGCGTGGAGCAGACAGCAGGCAGGCAGGCTGGGCCGTTCGGAAAGTTCGAAGCGGACTTGGAAATCATCGTCAGACTTCAGCGTGGAATGATGTGCCGTGAGTGACAAGAGAGACAGGAAACCATCGTCAGACTTCAGCGTGGAATGATGTGCCGTGAGTGACGAGAGAGACGGGAAACCATCGTCAGACTTCAGCGTGGAATGATTGTGCCGTGAGTGACGAGAGAGACGGGAAACCATCGTCAGACTTCAGCGTGGAATGATGTGCCGTGAGTGACAAGAGAGACAGGAAACCATCATCAGACTTCAGCGTGGCATGATTGTGCCGTGAGTGACAAGAGAGACAGCAAACCATCGTCAGACTTCAGCGTGGAATGATTGTGCCGTGACAAGAGAGACAGGAAACATCGTCAGACTTCAGCGTGGAATGATTGTGCCGTGAGTGCGAGAGGGACAGGAAACCATCGTCAGACTTCAGCGTGGAATGATGTGCCGTGACAAGAGAGACAGGAAGCCATCGCCAGACTTCAGCGTGGAATGATGTGCCGTGAGTGACAAGAGAGACAGGAAACCATCGTCAGACTTCAGCGTGGAATGATGTGCCGTGAGTGACGAGAGAGACGGGAAACCATCGTCAGACTTCAGCGTGGAATGATTGTGCCGTGAGTGACGAGAGAGACGGGAAACCATCGTCAGACTTCAGCGTGGAATGATGTGCCGTGAGTGACAAGAGAGACAGGAAACCATCGTCAGACTTCAGCGTGGAATGATGTGCTGTGAGTGACAAGAGAGACAGGAAACCATCGTCAGACTTCAGCGTGGAATGATGTGCCGTGAGTGACAAGAGAGACAGGAAACCATCGTCAGACTTCAGCGTGGAATGATTGTGCCGTGACAAGAGAGACAGGAAACCATCGTCAGACTTCAGCGTGGAATGATTGTGCCGTGACAAGAGAGACAGGAAACCATCGTCAGACTTCAGCGTGGAATGATTGTGCCGTGAGTGACGAGAGAGACAAAAACCATCGTCAGAGTTCAGCATGGAATGATTGTGCCGTGAGTGACGAGAGAGACAGAAACCATCGTCAGACTTCAGCGTGGAATGATTGTGCCGTGAGTGACGAGAGAGACAGAAACCATCGTCAGAGTTCAGCGTGGAATGATTGTGCCGTGAGTGACAAGAGAGACAGAAACCATCGTCAGATTCAGCGTGGAGTGATTGTGCCGTGAGTGACGAGAGAGACAGAAACCATCGTCAGAGTTCAGCGTGGAGTGATTGTGCCGTGAGTGACAAGAGAGACAGGGACACTGCAGAGAGGAACTAGGAATCGTGTCAAAGGAGGGAGGATCAAAGAGACGGAGGGTGGTCTGTTTCACAGTCCCCATTGACGCTGTGCGGACGGCTTGAAGGATGGGGTTGAACTGGGTGTTAGGACCATATATGTTTTGTCTTTTTAATTATTTGCTTTATTTCGAGTTTGTTATTATTTGTTTGAGTATGTCTACGTTTGTTCAAGCTGTTCTTGTGCTTCATACGTTTGTTGGGGCTGCTTAGTCTGGAATCATATGCTGCCAGAGACAAAGAATGAACGACCTATCTACTGCCCTTATCTCCCTATGCAGAGCCGGCACAGTCGTTCTACAGTGGATCCCTTCCCACTGCAACGTACTTGGCAACGAGGTTGCAGACACTCTGGCTAAAGAGGGAGCAACAAAGCAACAGGAAGCCAGGTCCACAACCCTCAAGGAAGCCAAGACAATCATCAAAGCCAGACAGCAGAGCAAGTGGTTGCAGGAGCATCCAAATTTCAATAGCCATGACCCGTACCACCTGCTAACAAGATCAGAGCAGGTGGCCATCTTCAGGCTACGGACAGGCCACAACCACCCGAACTATCACCTCTTTACCAAGTTCAGGATCGGTCAGTCAGACCAGTGCCCATGCTAGACCGGCAGTATGACAACAGCACATCTACTGCAGGATTGCCGTTGCACAAAGCTCTGAGACAACAGATATGGACGGAGCAGACATCAGTGGAGAGGAAGCTCTACGGTGCCTTGGGGACCTACAGCACACGGCAGCATTCGTCAGGGGAGCTGGCGTTCCCATCTAGAGTGTTCGAGAAGAAGAAGAAGATATACTGTCTTGTTGTTTAAGCTCCCTCAAGGGTACATCTGCCATGTTTGCACTCTGCCCCCCCCCCTCTCTCTCTCTCTTCTCTCTCTCTCTCTCTCTCTCTCTCTCATCTCTCTCTCTCTCTCTCTCTTCATTTCTTGGTCCCTGTGTGTCTGTGTCACCCTCTATCTCTGTCTCTGTCTGTCTGTCGCTTCCGCTCTGTTTTTCTCTCTCTCTGTCTGCCCGTCTCTCCGAAGAATGAATATGGATGGAGAAAAAATGTCATACAGACCTTCTGCTCATCTTCCTCCCCACGCACACATGTACACATGTACACACACACACGCACGCACACACACACACACACACACACACACACACACACACACACACACCCACACATACACACACACCACACACACACACCCCCACACTCACACACACCCACACACACCCACACCCCACACCCACACACACCTCTTCTGTCTCCCTTTTCTCTCTCTCCTCTCTCTCTCCTTCTCTCCTCCCCTCTCTCCCTTCTCTCTCTTTTTACTCTTTTCCATTCCCCGCCCGCCCCGCTTTTGCACCCTTCCCCTCTCTCTCCCCCTTCTCTTTCTTCGGGCGTCTGTCTTTTCTCTCTCTCTTTTCTTTTCTTTTCTCTCTCTCTCTCTCTCTCTCTCTCTCTTCTCCAGTGGGGCCCAGTGCTGTTGGGGGTCCACATCAATACTTTTCGTGGAAAAAGGTCTTCGATTTTTGTTTTTCTTGAGGGGAAAGAAGTCTTGTGTTTTTTTCCCGACCGGTACGGGGGTTAAAGGGAGGTTTCGATCAGAAAAATTTCCCCCGGGGCGGCAGGGGGGGTTTTTTGTTTGTTTGGGAGGGGGTCAGGAAACCCGGCGATTGGGCATTTTTGGGGAATGGTTCAGGGCAGGCGACGGGCAGGTTTGGGATGGGGCAGGCGGCGGACTGGGGGGGGTTTGGGAAATGGTCAGGCGGCGGGATGGGGGGTTTGGGGAAATTGGTCGGCAGGCGGGATTGGGCGGGGTTTTTGGGAAATGGTCAGGCAGGCAGACTGGGCGGTTTGGGAAGTGGTCGGGCCCAGGCAGATGGGCAGGTTTGGGATGGCGGGGTGGGCCAAAAACCTGGGAGGTTTGGGAGGGGTTTAAGGTAGGCGGGAAGGGCGGGTTTTGGGGGAAATTGGTCAGGCAGGCAGAGGGCGGGTTTTTGGGGTGGTCGGGGGCAGACTGGGCGGGTTTTGGGAAGGGGCAGGCAGGCAGACTGGGAAAGGTTTTTGGGAAAGGGGAAAGGGGGCCTGGCGGGGGGGGACTGGAGGCAGAGGGGGGGTTTTTGGGAAAAATTCGGGCGGCGGGCCCGATGGGCGGGTTGGGAAATTTGTCGGGCGGAAAGATGGGGGGTTTTTGGGAAGGGGGTTCAGGAAGGCGACCTGGGAGGTTTGGGGGGGGGGTCAGGAAGGGGGGGGTGGGGACACCTTTTTTGGGGGAAGACTGGGAGGTTTGGGAGTGGTCGGTGGGAGGGCTGGGAAAAAGGGTTTGGGAAAAGGGCGGGCCGGCAGACTGGGAGGTTTTGGGCCATGGTCAGGCAAGCAAACGGGGCCCAGGTTTGGGGTGGTCGGAGGCAGCCCCTGGGCGGGTTTGGGGGAGTGGTCAGGCGGGCCCAGACGGGGCAGGTTTGGGAAAATGGTCAGGCGGGCAGGACGGGGGCCAGGGGTTTGGAAATGGCCCGCCACGGTTTGGGAAAAGCGATTGATTCCTAAAAGGTGAGGGGTTTAACCGTGAGGGGACGGGGGAGGGGGGACAGGAGAGGGGAAAATTGGAAAAGCCCTGTCAAAAACGGAGGATCAAAGAAAAGGAAGGGTTTTGGTTATTTCAGTTTTTCACGACTGTAGTGCCCTTTGGACATGGGGGGAAAGGTGGTTGTTTTAAATTTGGGGTTTTTCGGGAAGCGTGTTTGCTTTCTTTGCCCTTTTTTAAATTGTTTTTTATAAAACGCCTTTGTTTTAGTGCTCCATTTTGGGTTTTGGGGGGGGGTCCCTTGTTCTTGAAACGACACGTGCCCTTTGGCCCGTCGGCACTCCAGGGAAAAAACCGGGAAATATGCCCAAATATTCCGTTTGGGCCCCTTCACCACCTCCCCCCCCCCTCTTTTCCCCCTTCTCCCCCTCTCTCCCCCCCCTTTTCTTCCCCCCCCTCCCCTTCTCCTCTTTTCTCTTCTTCTCTTTTTCTCCTCTTTTCTCTCTCTCCTTTTCTCTCTCTCTCCCCTTTTCTTTTTATCTCTCTCTTTTCCTCCTTTCTTCTTTTCAATTTTTCTTCTTTTCTTCTTCTTTTCTTCTTCTTCTTCTTCTTCTTTTTTAAATTCCCCCTGCGTCCCCTTTGTCCCCTTTGCCTGCCTGTCTGCCCCATTTCTCTGTTTCTTTTGGGGGGTGCCTGATGTGTGTTCTGTCGTCTGTCGTCTCTCTCCCACCCCCCCCTTTTCCCTTTTTCCCCCCCCCCCCCCTTTCTCTCTCTCTTCTCTCTCTCCTCTTCTCTCTCTTCTCTCTCTTTGTGGCTTGTTATCGGTCAATGGAGCCCTAAAGGGGTTTGACTTCTTTTTTTCCCCCAAAGGGCCCGAAAAAAACCTTTCTTTTTTTTTGGTGCTTCACTTTGCCCTCTTCATCTCCCCAAAAAAAAAAAAAACAAAAGCAAAAAAAAAAAAACCCAATTTCCATTTTCTTTTTTCCCTTTTTTTCTTCTTTTTTTTCTCCCCTTCTTTTTTTTCCAAACCAGTCTCTTACACACCTTGCAATGTCTGTATGTTCTCTCAAATGGACTATTTTTTGCTAAATTTAAGTGTATAGGGGTTTTTATAAAAAAGTGTCTGGGTTTGTTAATGTCCTTAAAGTGTGGTTATTTGGGACTTTCACTCTGTTAATGAGTGCTTAAAGTAAATAGAACAAAATACATAAAACAAAACAAAACCCCCCCCCTCTCAGTCTCTCAAGAAAATAATATTACTTAATCCCTTAAATTTAAAGATTTAAATGACCCCCTCTGGTGTGTTAATTTAGTGTGAATTTCGCGGGGCGCGTGCATGCATGCATGTGGTGTGTGTGTGTTTTGGGTGTGTGTGTGTGTGTGTGTGTGTGTGTGGGGTGTGTGTGTGTGATGTGTGTGTGTGTGCGGGAGACGGGGGAGGGGAGAGGGGGGGAGAGACGAGAGAGAAGGAGGATAGGAGGGGAGGAGAGAAGGGGAGAGAGAGAGAGGAGAGGGGGAAAAGAAAAAGGGAAATGTGGTTGTCTGGATGGGGGGTGATTTACGCTAGGTGCTGGGATAAAGAAAGGGAAAAAGGGGCTGTGGTTGTTGGGGTGAGTGATTCGTAGGTGCGGGGGGAACGAAGAGGGAAAAGGGTGGAGGGGGGAAAAAAAGGGTCAAGAGAGCGAATGGTTAACTGGGGATATGTGATAATTCCCCTTTTTCTTGAGGAACGGGAAAAACCCCTTTTTCTCTGTCTCTGTCTCTCTTGTTTTCTGTTTTCTGTTCTCTTTTCTTCTTCTCTCTCTCCTCTCTCTTTTCTTCTATCTCTCTCTCCCCTTTTCTCTCTCTCATATTTGGCCAGGGCCGGTTTTTTTAGTCCCCAGGAGTTTTGTACGGGGCACTGACGGTTTTTCCGTTTCAAAAATGTTTTCTTTTATTGGGGTTTAAAACTTGTTCAGTTTTTGCCGGAGTTTGAAGACGGATGTATGGACATTCCTCTAATCGACGCCCCCTTTATTTTCCCCTGGGAAAAAGACTTAGTGATTTTCTTTTTTTAAAAAAAAAGACTGAAACTTTTAAGGGAGAAAAAGGTTTTCTTGCCAATGATGATTTCAAAGAGTTATTTTCACCCTCTTAAAATTGGGTTGGCACTGAAGTGGATAGTATGAAAGGTTTTTTTATGAAATCGATTTTAAAAAATCCCGGGTTCTGGATGTGTGTGTGTGGGGGTGTGTGTGTGTGTGTGGTTTTGGGTGTGTGTGTGTGTGTGTGGGTTTTGTGTGTGTGTGTGGTTTTTTGTCTGGGTGTTGTGGGCTGTGTGGCTGTTTTTGTGTTTTTATTGTGTGTGTGTGTGTGTGTGTGTGTGTGTGTGTATGGGGTGTGTGTGTGTGGGGTGTGTGTGTGTGTGTGTGTGTTTTGTGTTGTGTGTGTGGTGTGTGTGCTTCCCCGCGTGAGGGGTGCCTGCATGCCTTGGCCCCCCCCCCCCGGGGTTTGTGTGAAAGGACTAATAATTGCTTTTTTTTTAAATTTTAGCTTTAACTTTTGGGGGGGATTTATTTTTTTTTGTCGCCCCGCCCGTATCCGCGTATTGATTTTTAAAACTTGCCCCGGAAACCAAAAAAAAGCCGGTATTTCGCCAGGCCGGAGGGTCAAAGAGACGGAGGGTGGCGTTTCACGTCCCCATTGACGCTGTGCGGACGGCTTGAAGGATGGGGTTTTGAACTGGGTGTTAGGACCATATATGTTTTGTCTTTTTAATTATTGCTTTATTTCGAGTTTGTTATTATTTTTTTGATATGTCTACGTTTGTTCAAGCTTTTTCTTGTGCTTATACGTTTGTTGGGGCTGCTTAGTCTGGAATCATATGCTGCCAGAGACAAAGAACTGAACGAACCTATCTACTGCCCTTATCTCCCTATGCAGAGCCGGCACAGTCGTTCTACAGTGGATCCCTTCCCACTGCAACGTACTTGGCAACGAGGTTGCAGACACTTGGCTAAAGAGGGCGCAACAAAGCAACAGGAAGCCAGGTCCACAACCCTCAAGGAGCCAAGACAATCATCAAGCCGACAGCAGAGCAAGTGGTTGCAGGAGCACCCAAAATTTTTCAATAGCCATGACCGTACCACCTGCAACAAGTCAGAGCGGTGGCCATCTTCAGGCTACGGACAGGCCACAACCACCCGAACATCACTCTTTACCAAGTTCAGGATCGGTCAGTCAGACCAGTGCCCTTTGCTAGAACCGGCCAGTATGACAACAGCACATCTACTGCAGGATTGCCCGTTGCACAAAGCTCTGAGAAAAACATATGGACGGAGCAGACATTCAGTGGG